>CM046443.1:76416861-76916861 GCA_025506515.1 Flaveria trinervia
TATCCTCTTTTGTGACTCCTGCATGAATCTCAAATGCAAAACAGAGTCTTATGACATTCTGGAACTCGAGGGCTTGTACTATATCCTGCATCATAGAACAGTGGCCACTTGTATAGAGTGTAGACATCATTAGCTGACAAGTTGGTAAGCCACATTGGGTCAAATACCCTGATAGTATCCATTTGGCCCTCTTGTTTAGGACTATGACCGCTTCTCTCTGTCCTCCATCGTAGTACCACCACTTAAAGTGTGGAGTGAAGTCCTGTGGCATTTCCCTGAGTGGGATTCTTGACATCGTGCGCGGAGGCTCCACTTCACACTATCTTTGGCTTTCCAGTAATGGCATTAACTTCAGACCTTCTATGTACCTGTAGGCTGTTGGGTCTGAAGTTAACCCACCTGGTATGGTACTCCTTCCTTAGGGTAGCCTCAACCAGCCTGACATCTTTCTCGGGTCAGCATACAACACTTTAGTTTGGCAGCTGGTTGAGCTCAAAACCTGGTAGAGTCTTTAGATCATGTGGAAATGTAAAGTACTCTATGCCCTTCTCCCTCTTAACGGCATAAACGTTAAGTCCTCAAATACGCCCATGCTATAATTCTGCTTGACAACTTATGATGTTCTGACTCTGTAGAGTTTGGTGTAGGCGTCCTGTTTAGGTGCAGCGCGTAGGCTCTAACTTCCTCAAAACAAGCAGCCCATTCAGCCTTTCGGATATCAACATCATCATTTGAGGCTTGGGCCATCCCTCTTTCTTCTCTGACTCCTGCTCTATTTTGTCTAACACCTCAAATGTATCACTGACAAGGGATTCCCCAGATTGGGACCATATTGCCCTTATTGTCAGCATACTAGGGTAGTGCTCCGTAGTGACATCTTCTATCTCTATTTCATCAACGTCGTTGAGCTCTTCGTCACTTGTCGAGTCGCACGTTGGAGCATCCTTTACAATCTCATCAGGATTTAGCTTGAAGATCTCGGTAGTTGCTCATTTGATAGATCGTGAATATTTCCCTTCTTCAGGGGTATAACTCACCGCTTCTGATGATCCCTTGCAGATCAAGAATCATAGTTAGCTGAGTCTTGATCCGCTGAAGGGGAGCAACATCAAACGAACATCCCTCTAATAGTTTGGATTTTTGTCTGGATTATTGGGTCCTCACTGGTGGAGCAAAGGAGGAACTTGTTGGTCTTGATTCTTCTTAGACCTCCTTTCTTGACTTGATCAGAGGTAGATGCAGCTGCATCGCCTCGTGGTTTGCCTTCTTCACATCATCCTCATTCCTCTCCTCTGTCCTCTCGTCCTCAATCCCCTCATCTCCCTCAGTCTCATCATCATTATCTCATCATCATCATCACCATCATCACCATCACCTCTTTAATCTTCAGAGGCTCATCTTTAGATGCCTTAAGTTTGAGCATCATGGTCTTCTTAGCATTCTCCAACTCCTCAATCTTCTTAGCGAAGTGACCCTATGCTCTTGGAGTTTGGGCGATCTCGTGGCTCTAGTAGCCATTTGCTGGCCCGAGCTCCTCGATCAGCCGAGTCTGCTCCGAGATTTGGTGGTGACTGCGTAGCTATGAGATCTGCAAGTTGTTGGATCTGCGCATCTTCTCTTCATCAGCAGCTAATAGTCGCATCACATACGGTTTAGCGCTGAAAGCTGGTCCTCTACCCCAAATTGAGGTAGATGAGATCCATTATACTGTGTGGGATGAGATGAGGTCCTGCTGGTGCTAGTGGTGGTGGTGGTGGCTGTGGTGAAAATGGGGTTGGGTCTGTGAGATAGTGGAGGTGATGTAGGAGTGAAAGATATGGTGGTGGTTGGCATATGTACAATGGAGGGAGGGTGGTGGGTGTGTGGTGGCTGTGGTGGTGGATGGTGTGGCTGTAGAAGTGGTAGTGGTGGTGGTAGATGTAGTGGCTGTGGGGTGACGAAAGTGAGTCTTCTCCTCTTCTTTTTCTGGCCGTGGGGCTGAGCCATCCGTTTCTTCCTAGATCAGTCGAGGTGGATGCTCCCCCTAGAGCATGGCTAGCAGACTCAGGAGCATAGCTGGGATCTGTAGTCGTTACTCCCGAATCCCTGGGGCGTTCACCAACCGCCCGGAGTCCATACTCTGTGGGAACAACCTTGCTTCCCACAGTCCTAGTCAATGGCTCTTCGTCGTCTGACTCTTCTTCCTCCTCACCAGGTCTAAAGTCCTGGTGGAACCCGGCTGACTCAGCTATGTCTCCCAGGGAGGCAGATACTAGAGGTATAACATCTGTAGCTTCACCCCTCGTGGAATGGGCATGTCATCTCCAGCATCCCCACCGTCATCATCATCAGAGTCATCGGCGGGTAGAGCCATCTGCTTAACATCAAAATCACTATCGTCGTGGCGCCACTTCCTCCTAGCTGGCACCACATAGTTCTCGGCCCAGATGCCCCACAATCTCCTAACAGGGGTTTGTACCTGCTTCCCCTATATACCTTCATCCGACCTAAGGTGGTATCATCCATCACCTCAAGCACTACAAGATCATCCTTCTCCTTTGGCAGGGAGGGGAGCTTCTGGTCTATAATCATCTGCATAAATCGGGGGTACATGCAGAAGCCATCCTTCCCTTTCCCCTCAATGTTCTCCACCAGGTAGGTGAAGATCATCCTAGAGAAGCTGAACGGATGGTTCAGCACCAACGCAGCTTAAGCGTTCTGGATCTTGTCAGATAACTCATCAAAGCCTCCCTTCCTGGATGCTATGCATTTCAGCAATACGTGAGCAAGATACTGAACTGGGGACAGAGGTTGCTCTTGTTGAGCACCCCAGCATTGATGTCCCCAGAGTACTTGGCTCGAAGAAAACATCTCTGACAGTAAGTGGGTGTAATCTAGTAGGACAGTCAGCATCGTCCCCCAACTGTAACACGATCCTAAGATCCTCCTCTATGATAGCTATAGCCTCTCCAAAGATAGTACCTCTAATACAGTGAGGCTCAGAGGATCGATCAACTACCGCACCTTCCCAGAAGGCCTGCTGAATAGACCGATAAGGTGTACATGGAGCAGATATAGCGTGTGCAATCCTCGATCTCCTGAGGAAGGTGATAATGCCCGAGAAGTCTAAAGCATTTCTTGATGTCAGATCCAGATGAGCACAAATATTGTGCTTCATACTCATAGTCCAACGGCTGGCCATTTGTTACACAAGGAAAGTAAACATTAGTACCCATTGGTTAAGAATGTCATGAAACACTTGGACTTGAACAAACTTCTTTTCTGTCATGCGAATGAGGCTATGCAACTGGGATTCAGTCGTGTGAATGACTCCATACGTACTACTGAGTGTGCGACTGGACTCATGCGTATGTATCCCGTGCGGTTACACCAGTCGTGCGACCGAACTCATACGCATAGTTCAGTCGTGCGGTTAAGCTGTTCGCACTCTTCAGTCGTGCGACTGAAAATCATCAACCTGTCATTCGCATGTCATTCTGTCCGCTCAATTCAAATTCAATATTCACAATTTTGAGTTTTAGACTTTGTGTTTTGGTTCATTAGGCTCGGAATCCATTAGTTTAACATCTAAAACCTTTAATTTCACTTGTTTACGTTGTTTGGTTAGGTTATTTTGCCACATAAGTCGTAGTTTTTATAATGAGTCCAATTGTCCAGATTCAGTGTCAAATTGAAGATTTGGTAGTGTTTTTGCACCACAAATTACCTGTAGAATCATGTAGAAGTCAGTATGTGAGAATCGAGGGTATATAGAGATCAAACCAAATTTGGGTAGCGTTGTTAGTCGTGCGATTTAGGGTTAATTTGAGAGTGATGAGTCTTGCGACCGACTCTCTCTATTATACTAACCCTAAATTCAATCGTACGATTGGGCTCATACGCACATTTCATTCGGGCGAATGGGCCTAGTCGTGCGATTGGTTTAGTCGCCCCATTCAGTCGTCCGACTGGAGTTCAGTCATGTGACTTACTCATTCGTTCGCACTTAAACATCCGACTTGGTCTTTGTATGGGCCATTTGGTTGGATGGTCCATACTCATGATCCATTCGTACGAATGGCTCCCATTCGTATGATAAGTCCATACTAATTGTCCATTCGTGCGAATGGGTCATACTTATGAAATTTTCTGCATTTCTTACACTTTTACATTTAACCCTTTTCAAACTATAGTATAAACATTATAAGCATTTGATCATCTCAGACATGATCCTTTTAACTTGAAAAACTTTTGATCACCTCAGACGTGATCCTTTTAAACAATGTAGTCACCTCAGACGTGACCCTTTTAATCAGTTTAGTCACCTCAGACGTGACCACTTTTAAACTTTGAAAACTATGGCCATCTCAGACATGACCCGTTTAGGTGAGTTAATCCATACTGATTTTCATGATATAGTCCGATGACACACAGAACTAAAATGACTATCTAACTACAAACTTAAACTAAATACAAAATAAAACTTTTTTTTTTGACTTTTTGTGAGAGATAAATCCTAAGATAGACATCTACTAGATTTGGTTCCAGAATAGGCAGCTTCAATTTAGTTTGACCACACCTGGACCAATTGAATTTTGGAATCATACAGGCAAGTCAATCATTTGGGACTTGTTATCAAAAACCTTTTGATGCTTAATTCTTGGTTTTCATCCAGAGTCTTAGCAAATTTAGGAAATCACACTGGTACTATTAGATTCCACATTGATTTGAACTTTCAAGAATTGTAGCCACAATGATTGTCAGTATGTTTGTCCCCTTAAATCCATACACAGACTTTAGACACAAACTGGTATAGGTTAGGATTAATTATTTCAACTGACATTTTGGAACCCACTCTTATATGGTAATCAACATTCCTCAGGAGCTTTTGAGCGTCTACGGGTATTTTTACAAGAAGAGACTATTCTTAGAGCTTTCAAAGAGAAGCCAATCCTCAGGTCAGTGCCATCGCACAGCAGAGAGGCGGCAAACAACAATGAATTCTAGAATATCTAGGTTATGCTTATCCTCAGGTCAGTGCCATCGCACAGCAGAGAGGCACACAACCTATCTTCTTGTTAGAGCAGCTAAATTTTCTTTTGCACAAAATGCACCAACAACATAAGTCATTAGCTTGATAGCATTTGTCTTTCAATTTTTTCGTGCTTTGATCTATTTATGGTCATCCGCACACATTTGTGGCATTTACAAACTCATTACCCCTTATTGGAATATTGTTGATTGTGTTAACCAGTGATAAGATGGCAGCCCACAGTCAGTTGAACAACTTAGTTTGATCTTGAGATCACCAGTCAGGTCTAATCATCTATTGTGTTGAATCTACCGACATATCATTTGTGGTCTAGCAACCTCTAGGTCTACTTTCTTTGTGTTACCTTAGTAGTTACCAGTTTTCTATCATCTTCCCTTTTATATTGCTTAGACTACACAGACTTATAGTTTGAATTTTGCATCTTTTCAAATTAAATTTTAAAGTCCCTTTTGATTTGTTCCTGTGTACTATCATTTTCCAAAAGGTTTGAATCGGTATCACAGATAGATTTACCTTATATCAGCTATCCACACCTTCTCTCCTTTTTTTTCTTATATACTAGCTGCCCTACTCTCCCCCTAAAATTCTAAAATCATACAGGATTTAATTATTTTAGGATTTTAACAGACAGCTAAATACATGAATTTAATTTAAACAGATAAAAAATAAGGAAAATAAAAAAAAATGAAAAAATTTATAACTACAATGCATCGGACTACACATGATCATCATTAGGAATAACATCACTTTTCTTTTTACGCCGTTGACCTCTAACAATATAGAAAACGTGGTTTTTAAATGCTTTTGTATAGAGGTCAACGCGTTGAAAGTCAGTATTAATTTTACCACATCAATTAAGTTCTTTTCAAAACAGTCTCTTATGAAATGGTATTTAATACCGATGTGTTTGGTCTTTGGATTGTTGTACCGGAATTTTAGTTACTGCAATTGCAGCAGAGTTGTCAACAATATAGGAGTAGAAGAAAACTTTAAACCGTAATCCCGCATTTGCTGTTGAATCCAGATAATTT
Source organism: Flaveria trinervia (assembly GCA_025506515.1). NCBI lineage: Eukaryota > Viridiplantae > Streptophyta > Magnoliopsida > Asterales > Asteraceae > Flaveria > Flaveria trinervia. The sequence goes on from CM046443.1 coordinate 76,422,925, forward strand.
GTGAACAGCAACTTGCAGCAGCAATGTATTCGGCTTCATAGTTGACAATGCAACCGAGGTCTGCTTCTTACACTGCCAGGTAACTAATCTCCTCCCAAAGAATTGACACCCTGCTGATGTAGACTTGTAGTTCATCTTGCAGCCCCGTAATCCGAGTCACTATACGCCGTGAGCTCAAGTCATCATCATAAGGATACCACAACCCAAGGTGGTGTACCCTTCAGATAACGAAATATCCTTTTGACCCCGATCAGATGGTTAACCTTAGGCTTAGCCTGATATCTAGAACATAAACATGTAGCATACATGATCTCAGGTCTTGAGGCAGTGAGATACATGAGGGATCCAATCATTCCTTGGTACATTGTGCATCTACCAGGTCTCCATTTTCTTCAGGTGCTATATCATGATTTGTAGCAAGTGGAGTCCCAGCAGCAGAAGCATTCTCCATGTCAACCGACTGAGAATGTCTCCCACATACTTGGTCTGATGTAGAAAGATCCCATTTGGTGTCTGATCCACCTGTAACCCGAGAAAGAATTTCATCTCACCCATAGCACTCATCTCAAACTCTTTCTCATGATTGCTTCAAACTCTTTGCATAATTCTTCGTTCTTTGAACCGAAGATTATGTCATCGACATAGATTTGTACTAGCAGTAAGTCTCCATCTTTCTCTTTGATGAACAGTGTGCAGTCAATGACTCCCCTGCGAAAGCCGTGTTTCACAAGATGAGTTGAGAGCTTCTCATACCAGCCCTAGGAGCTTGATGAAGCCCGTATAAGGCCTTGTTGAGTTGTGTAAACTCTGTCCTGATGATAAGGATCTTCAAATCCCTCGGGTTGACTGACATACACTGTCTCTCGAATTTCCGCATGAAGGAATGCACTCTTCACATCTAATTGATAGACTTTAATCTTCATATACGATGCATAGGCAAGGAAGATACGGATGGCTTCCATCCTTGCCACTGGTGCAAACACTTCATGTAGTCAATCCCCTTGACATTGGTGAAATCCTGAACAACCAGTCGAGCCTTGTTCCTGATAATGACCCCTTGGTCATCCTTCTTGCATTTCAAGACCCATTTGGTGCCATGACCTTAACACCTTTAGGTTTATTACTAGAGAGTCCATACTCCTAACTTCTTGAACTAAAGAAGTTCTTCTTGCATGGCACTCACCCATGCCTCATCGTTTAGTGCATCACTGACGTATTTTGGCTCAAACTACGAGACAAAACATCAATAAGCACCATCATGAATGTATCCCTTTTCCATAACAGAGGCATAATCATGAGTACAGCTGATTTCGGGTTTGTACTCCTGATCGGACATCCCCATCACATTGTCTAAGGGATGATAACGTTTAGACGTGATCCGGAGTAGTTGGAACAGCTACCTCAGAGCCAAGGTTATGAACATTTGGTTCTGCATCTGAGGTAGAAGGAGTTGAGGTTCCGAAGTCGAAGGTGCATCACCGTTAGATGCTTGTGGACATTCAGGAACTGAACCTGTTGCTCCTGACTGTTCTGGTCATCTTCTTCATCCTCATCTTCAGAGGAGGAGTCACTGTCGTCGAATACTCCCCCTGACTGAGTAGATGATTCTCCCTGTGAACTCGATGATTGGATCAAGAGTTGGTGTATTCAAGAAATCATCCATCATTCGAGTAGCCAACTCATCATCAGAAGAGAGATAGGGATGTTGAAGGATTAAAGAATCCATCATAGTCGAAAAAGTAGGCGGGTCCTTTGCTAGTAGGTGGTGTGGTATATCTCTGAACATCAACATTACACCACACTTTACTAGACCCATTGAGTTGTTTAAACTCTCTTGTTTGGTATGTTGTATCCTAGGAAGATTCCTTCATCAGCCTTCTCGCTAAATTTACCTTCTTGAGTCTTCTTAGAAGTGTACACGATGCGCCAAATGGTTCGAGATACTCCAGATTCGGTTTACGTCGTTGTAGTAGCTCGTAATATGTCTTTCCGTGGCGGTTGACTATCAGAACTCGATTCAATGTATAACACGCATTAGCGACTACCTCATTCCAGAATTGGAGAGGCAGTTTCGAGTCTACCAGCATTGTCTGTGCTGTCTCTATCAAGCTTCTGTTCTTTCTCTCAGCAACACCATTCATCTGAGGTGTGTATGCAGAAGTGAATTGATGCACAATTCCCTTTTCCTTGCAATAAGCCTCCATCCATTTATTCTTGAACTCAGTTCCATTGTCTGATCGCACCTATCTTACCTTCAGCTTGTATAGGGATTCCATGTAGTTACCAATTCCTTGAAGGATTCAAATGTTTCTGATTTGGATTTCAGAAACATTACCCAAGAGAACCTTGAGTAGTCATCAGTAATTACATAGCAATACAAGTCGTCTGCGATGCTTCTTGTACTGACTGGACCAAACAGATCCATGTGAAGAAGCTCAAGAGGAAGTTCTATAGAATGAACCTGCTTTTCCTTATGAGATTCTTCGTCTGTTTGCCCTTTTTGCATGCAACACAAAAATCAGGAAGTTGGAAATTCTTGACATTAACTCCTCTCACAAGATCCTTCTGGATCAAGTGATTCATCTTCCGTTGATTGATTTGTCCCATTCTCCTATGCCAGGAGATGGAGTCCTTCTCAGTGGCTTTTGATAGAAAGCACTAAACTTCATGATCCGTTGTCGAAGCTGTTGAGAGATCCAAAACATAAAGGTCTTTATATCTTGAAGCTATCATCAGAACTTGGTCCTCTGTAATAACGTAGTCTTTCTTAGGACGTAACACTTCTTGTTGTCGAATATGACTTTAAAACCTTTATCACAGATTTGGAAAGAGAAAGTAAGTTGTTTTGAAGTTGCTGACGTAGTTCACGCTATCAACTTAACTTTCTGATTTCCAACTTCTCCATGAGCTGTGATATAACCCCCCTTGTTTCCAGCAAACGAAACATGCCCTCCTTTTATTTGCTTGACGTTTGATAAAAGAGCTCTGTTTCTTGTCATGTGTGTGGATGCTCCGCTGTCTACAATCCACGTGTTGGTTTCAGCACTGTAGTGAACACCCTGCACATACAAAGTAAAACATTAGTTTAGGTAGGAACCCAAGCCCTTACTGGCTTGGGTTTCCCAGAGGCATCACACATCATGAATTCAACCCATTGTCCCTTAGAGGGTGAGGGAAGCTCAGGTTCCTTCTTGTCATCATTATCAGACACAGAAGATGACTTCTCTTTCCGTAAGCCAATTTGTGCAATGCCTGTTTGTGATAAACAGTCGACTGGCTAATGGGTTGAACGTTAGGTTCGCTAGTTCGTCTAGGTTGAGTTAATGAACTCCTCTTATAAGACCTAGGTTTTGAATTCTGAAGTTCAATCTTCTTCCTAGGTGTCTGATAGTAATGACAGAAGGAAGCAATGTGTCCACACTCCCCACAGTTGTAGCACGACCTGCTATCAACTTATGATTAAACTTTCTTTGTAGAGATGTGTGTGACACCCTGGTAACATTATTAGTTTGGTTTAGACTCTGTTTCTTTTGATGTTTTCTCTCCTGTTTAACAAAATTAATTGTTTTAACATTTTAACATCTTTTTCTTTTTGGTAACTAGTTTTTGACATGAAGCTTGGGAAGAGTTACATTAGCAGTCCTTTTAGAATCAGATTTGACTTTGTTTGTCCCGGACTTTATATTAATCTTTTCAAATTTTTTCCAGATTAACACAAGGCATTTTACCTTACTTTCCTTTGAAGTGGCCACCTTTTATTTTGTTCCAGATTCAATTGATGAACATGAGGAATATGGATCACTAACAAGTGGAGTAGACACCACATGATCCTTTATGGGGTTGTTATTTAAAGGTCTACTTTTAGTGTTCATCAAGGTTTCAGGTGGTGGAGGAACACTTATAACCCAAACCCTCCCCGTTGTTTCGTTCTCTCACTAAGTGTTGGACAATGTGTGATGAACTTGTCCAACTATGCAGTTTTTGCTTTAATGAGTTTACTTCTACTTCTAAAACTGCCTTTTGCTTCTTAGTGTCTTCTAGGGAGTTAAGATAGTACCTAATCATTAGCTTGGTTAAATGCAACTACTTCAGTTTCCCTAAGCTGTTTAGTCAAAAGTCTATCTTTTCTTTGTAACTATGCTTTTGTTTTAAAACTCTATTAGCCTCAGTGCACAGTTGCAAATCCTTACTAGTTATCATTATGATCAAATAACCTAGCAAATTTCTCATCTATGCTATCTCTAAAAGTATCACAATTAGAACAAGCATGATTTTTAAACAGTTGGTCCAGTGGTACTTACCTGAGGAGGTTCAGTAGAGTTAGCCATCACGCAGCATCAGATGTCTCTGGTTCTGGTGATTCTTTCTTTGCTGTTGAAATCTCTTCTTCAGGCTTGTAGCTGATCTCAGTTGCAGTTGTCTCTTCTATATTTGACATTGCTATCTCAACTGCGATATCTCCCTCACTTGCGGAATCATCATCTAAATCTTCGACACTGGCAATATTTGATTCCCTTGACAGACAAACCGAAAACTCCAGTCCTGTCCTTCATCATCATGAGCAGTCAAGGCTTTTGGATCCTTGCTTGATGAGGTAGAACTGCTAGCTGCTTGTCTTGATGAGTGAAGGATGAGAATGGGTTCCCGTTCCCAGTCTTCTTTGGCTTCCACATTCTCTCTTGAAGTGCCCTTTTTCTCCACAGTTAAAGCAGGTCACTTTATTCTTGTCAAAGCCAAATGTGGTATCCTTAGTAGCAACCAAGTTTTGTCCAGTCTTTTTCACAAACTTCTTCGCCCTCCGGACAACACTAGCTATGGCCCACATAGTATCCATTCTTTCCAGCTCCATTTCATCCACCTGCTCGTAGTCCTCATCTGCCAGATGGCAGTTTCCGATCTTCCTAGTAACCAGTCCATCATAGGAATGTACCACTGCTGTCAAAAGATCCATGTGCTCTCGAGCTACTTCCACAGTCACATTACCGAGGTTCTCGGTCTTCAGTCTAGTAGCATTCGCTTCAGTTCCAATGTAATGGGTACAAGAAGACCCTGATGTTTCTGAACCTGAAGGAGAAGCTTGTGAAGGACCCGATGAGCTAGACACAAATGCAGTCTAAAGAGGTGCTCCAGACATCTTACTTGAGGTGTGCATTGTACAAAGCTGGATTCTGAGTGTACGAAGACTTCTGAGCTCTGGACTTCATCCTAAGTGCTTCTTCTCGCAGCTTTAGAATGAAGTCATTTATATCCAACTTTCCCAGCATCTCATTCTGTCTCAAATTTGACAAAAATGAAGCCCACTTTTCTGTCAAACCATATGCAAAATTTGACACCTTTTCTTCCACGGTAGTAGCAACACCATATGTATACAGTTCACTCATCAGATAGTAGAATCTATCAATAACACCGTCCAAACTCTCGTTTCCCATCGATGAGAAGTTGTCAAATTCCTTCTTTAGTTCCTTAGCTTTAATTGCCTTCAGCGAAGCATTTCCGTCGTATCTCTTTTCCAGATCATCCCACAACTTCTTGGCCTGCTTATTCTCCGAGTACTGGTGGAAAATATCTTTAGGAATAGACTGTGTAATCAATGCATAAGCTCTCTTCTCTGCATTATACTTGACTTTTTAAGCATCGGTCATCCCTCCTAAAGTAAGTTTTACCCCATTTGCTCCCATCGGCATACTATACCCAATCTCGATAGCTTCTAACAAATTTGGATCCACTCCATTGAGGTAGATCTCAAAACGTTTTTTCTAGTGGGGAAACTCATCCAACGATAAAAGTTTTGGTGGTTTATTATGATTCCCCACCTCACTCTCAAGCAACAGTAGGTTTTGGATCCTTGAGTCCTTGCTGGTAGTAAACGCTGACATCTGATCTTCCATTTCGATTAACCTTTAAGTGTACTAACCAAACCATCAAACTGGTGTGACAGGGTGATGTGAATGGGCTATCCATGCGAATGAACTATGCGATTGGTTCAATCGTGCGGCTGAACTAAGCGATTGTTTCAGTCGAGCGAATAAAGCTGATGCATATGAACACTGCTAACGGATGGTTCAGTCGTACTAATGGAGAGGCGACTCAGTCCAATCGTGCGTCGGGAGTATGCGAATGAGTCCAGTCATACGAATGGCTCACTCGTGTGACTGAAGCTGCTGTTTTGCGAAAATTTCTAGGTTGAACGTATTTTAGCCGTAAAAATTCAAAATTTTGCAAACCCTAATCGCCTAAGGCCGTAGAAACCAAAACTTGATGAGCAGGGTACGTCCAAGACAACTTTTGACACAAAAGAATGCGTTTTTAGTGTAAAAACACAAACTTTTTATCAATCTTGATTGAATCACACGTTATCAAGAGCCAAAGCTCTGATACCACTTGTTAGGACCTGGTATTTGAACGAAATACCTAATGATTAATGTGTAAACCAAACCAAATAGTGTGGAATCCTATTTGATTGGCGATCCAATCAGTGAGAACGCACGTAGAATCAATAAAGTTTTGAATCTAACGTTAAGAATCGATTGGGAATCGATCTACTGCGTTCTATGAACTGGAGTATCAACTTGGAGGTTTCTGGACGGCTAGGTTATGTCTGGAATCGAAATCGAATAAAAGCTCTCGTTTTTTCATCAATTGGGTTGTATTTATAGGTTAGTACTGTTCATTCGTGCGACTAAACCATTAGTATGGTTCAGTCATGCGATTGAACCATGCGGTTGATTCATCCGCACGATTGAGTGTTCAGTCGTGCGCCTGATTCAGTCGCATGAAGTTGTTCAGACGTATAGACTATTTAGGCGCATGGACACTCAGTCGCATGGCCATTCGGACGCATGACCACTGTTGGGCCGCATGGTCCAGTCGGACACGTGAGAACTTCACTTCACCAAGTTTGAATGTATTAAATATTATAACATTATGCATAACACTTCAACAATCACAAACCTAATTAACCAATTCAACATCAACTCATTAATGAAATATTAAACATTATAATTAACAAATAACCAATATCATTCATTAATCATTCCAAACATTACATCAGAATCAGACAAACAGATCTATTACATTCATATCATGATCTAGGGACATACATGTATCAACATTAACCCCTTCTAGAGCACCAAAGAATTCATCTAGGGTTAAGCAACAGGACCCCATACATCTGGTCAATCACAAATATTGAATCCCTGTGTGCATCCTCATAGGGTATTTAACCCACACACAGTTGAGCTGACAACCCCTCATTGGGTGTGAACCTCCATACATATGCTTGATCACACAGATCAAGCCCCAGTGTGCATCCTCATGGGGTAGCTAACCCACACACGGTTGAGCTAACACTCCTCATTGAGTGTGAACCTCCGTACATGTGCTTGCAAGACTTTCTTATGTTCGTTCGTTCATTAATGCATGCATTCTTCATTTCATTCCCCTTTTCATTATCTTCCACTTGATGTTACATAATACTTTTCATTTCACTCATTAGCATACAAGTAAAGCCACGGGAAGACAATCAAGTAAAGCAAGGAACATAATAAACAAACAACATCATCATACGAGGCATAAATCAAACATACATAACATACATCAACATAAACATCATACATGCCCATCGTCATCTATAACCTCAAAGGTCAACTTACATGACCCCCGGGAACCTCCCAAGTCAAAGCCTACCTCTACGCATCACCCCGAAAGTCAAAAAGTTAAACTATGCTTTCCCGGTGAATGGACATTAGGTGAATGGACCCAATGCAAATGGATCCTATGCGAACAAACCTTATGCGGATGAACCCCTATGCGAATGGACCTAATGTGGATGAACCTAGGCGTATGGACCCCAGTCGCATGACCCCGTGTGAATGAATCTCAGTCGTACGACTCACAAGCATACGGACTGCAGTCTCACGACTCACATGCGAATGAGCCTCAGTCGCATGTCATTCGGTCGCATAGCCCTATCTGATGCAGAATGTAGTTCATCCCGAACCCAATCTGCACTTTTCGGCCTCCAAACCCTCTCAAACCTGTTCTAAGTCCAAATCAACCATCCTAAACCTTAGGAACACATACCTCAACACCATTCAAGCACAAACAAGCCAGAAAACAAACCCCATTCACATCACACACAAACACATACACACTTGTTCAACACACACACTTCAAAATGGGTTTTACTATGTGCTCCAGCCCCAATCAGTTGAAAACGTGTAAAAGAGGGGTTCTAGAACTCACACTAACAACCCCGTCGAGTAGAGCTTCAATCCAACCTGCTACACCTCAACTTCCACGCTCGAATCCACGAAAACCGAAGCTTGAAACCACTTTTCTTCCTCTTTCTCTCTATAGCCAAAAATTGTGAGTGTGGGGGAGGGTGTGGGCTGCCTTCCCCCCTCTTATACCTCCACTCATTCAAGTTTTTCCTATTTGGCAAGTTCGGTCCCTCGACTTTGGACTTTATTTCTTTTCTTTCTCTTGTCGGCTTCACAGAAAATAACTGGGTGTTACGGTATCTGATGAAACCTTCTATGCGTCTACTCCATGATCTAAAGTTTTTAGGGGTGATGATAGGTGCTTTAGTCACTATCCCCATCTCAACTTTAGATATTTGGACAAGGGGCATTTTAGAGTGTGGTAAAAGGAGGAGTGAAAAACATGTTGATTTGGATGGTTAGATCACACAATCAAAAGTCTAAAAAGCTCTGATATCAATTGCAGGATCGATATATGTCACTAACGCTTGGTTTTCTCTCAAACTCACTTAAACACACAGTTATGATGAAGTAGAATCTATTCCAAGGTTGATAATAATATATTGAGTAACAAAGAACACAAGGAAATAATTTTCAAGGTACTTGTATATATTATTTCTCAACTCAAAGTTTACAAGAGTCTTACAAGCATATTACAAGAGTTACAATAAGATACTATATATACTATCACCTACAGGTAGTTATACGTTGATACCAGCTAGAATTCTATAACTAAAGCAAATACTACAAAGCTAAAGTTAAGATATCTTAGATAATGTCTTATCTAAGATATGGTAGTCATAATATGTTCATGACTTATCTTTTGTCACCAACTAAAGTTGGAAACTGTACTAACTAATAAAGGTGAACAATAGAATAAAGTATGGTCAACTACATGGGCTTTTGAGAAAACGCCATGCAATATTTTAGAGGTCTGCAACAGAGTGTGTCAGAGGTACCATACTTATGTCCACTAATTCATAGCAGCATCTTCCAAAGTTTAATTGGCTTTAGAAGAACAAGTTCTTCCAAAGCCTTTTATACTTCGAAAGAGGCTACTTCTTTCGTGGCTTAAGGACTTCTACTTCGGAAGTCATTGTCTTTGAATTCTTCTTAGTATTGAACTTCGGAAGAGAAGACTTTGTCTTCAGAAGTTGGATATTTCCTTCGAAAGTTTCACACTTAGATTTAGAAGTCCTTTATTAGTTGCTCCAGAATAGTCTAAGTGTTTGGTTTTGGTTGCACCAGCCTTTCTAGATCCAACAACAACCCTTATCCGGCAAATGCAGGTTGACATATTCCTAAGTAACGCTACCTATATTATTTGACGGTTTTTCATCTGAATTAATGGTTGTGACAATAAAAACTTTCAAATTTGCATCAATTTCAATATCTATGTAGCATGTTTTTCTCGCAAAAATTTATAAATCAAAGAGGGTCATGTTACTCATCTTATTTTCAACAACAAGTCGAATATTTCCTATAAAATAATTATTTATTAGATATAAAACTTATTTCTTTAAAATTTTCAGCATTTATATTATTAATAAAATAAAAATTCTAAACGGTAGCTACAGTTGTCCAAAAATTACTACATTTTGGAACAAGTAATGTCTTAAAATCGAGATTATCACATAAAATTTTCAAGTAATATTTCTTTATAGTTAATTTCCTAGAATTTTTACAAGTTTCATAATAAATAGTAAAAATAGCTACATATCTCTAAAAATTCAAAACTTTATACAAACCGTCCATTATGTATATCATATTTTATGTAAATTGTTTTGATTTTACCTACTGTTTTTCTATTACTTTCAAATTTTCTTCTCATTAATTGTTATAAAATATGAAACTTTATTATACTTACGAATTAATTCACGAAATTTATTTTTTAATTCCAATATAATATAAGGGTCAACATATAAAATTTTCAGATTTTTATTAACTCTAGATCTTCTATTTGGTAATTCTCTTCCATTTTCTTTAATTAATCATATAATTAATGTATTCCATATAGTTATTCCATAATTTTCAGATTTTTAGGTCCAATATTTTCTAATAAATTTCTAAACTTTATTCCCGCAATCATAATCATTTAAGTATTTATTCTAATTTATCATACTTGCGAATCTAATTTCAAAACAGTGGCTATAGTTGTCCAAAAATTAATAAAATTTGCAAGAAGTAATGTTTCAAAATCTAGATTATTGCATAAAAATTTCGATCAATATTTCTTTACATATTATTTCCTAGAATTCTTACAAGTTTCATAATAATTGGAAAAAAAATGCTACATATCTCTAAAATTTCTGAAATTTATGCAAACTGTCTCATTCTATATATTATATTTTATATACACTTTTCATTATTTAACCTACTGTTTTTGTATTACTTTCAATTTTCTTCTTATTAATTGTTCAAAAATATGAAAATTTATCATACTTGCGAATTGATTCATGTAATTTATTCTGTAATTCCAATATAATATAAGGGGTATCATATAAAGTTTGTAGATTTTTATTGAGTCCAGATCATCTGTTTGATAATTTTCTTCTATTCCTTGAGTTAATCATATAAAATTAATATATTCTATATAATTAGTCCTTAAATTTTAGATAATTAATTTCAATAGTCTCTAACAAAATTTCTAAATTTTTGTTCCCACAATCATAGTCATTTATAAAATTTTATTCCCACAATCATAGTTATTTAAGTATTTAATCAGATTTATCATGAAATAACACATGTTCACCTTTAAATCTTTTATTTTTGTTTAAATCCTTGTTTTTTTAATAAAATTCTCAAATTTTGTGTTTTTTGAATCCCTTCTTATTGATTTTTAATGCAAAATCAAATGTTCATGATGTTTTGTAAGTAACTTTGGTAGTTTAACTTAAGGGTTGGTTATATATATGTAGGGTTACACATACATAACTTCTTAAACACGTTAATCATAAGTTTTAAGAATCAAACCTTATTTGAAATGAAAGAGAACTTAGAGGATTGCTTCTAGGGTTCTTGGAATATCACTTGATGAGGTTGCTTTAATCTCAAGGAAGGATTACTAGATGAAGATGGTTGATGAAGATGGGATGTTCAAGGTGTTTTGGATGATGTTGAGATCGAGAGAGTCCAAGCAATTTTGGAATGATGGTTTGGATGGTATCAGAACTAAGAGAGGGAGGGAACCAAGAATAGGAGTGATGAACCAAGAGAGGGAGTGGTGATTTGCGGTTGATTAGGATTGTGGATATGGAGGTGATCTTCGGCAGTGGGTTTCAAGGTGGACGGGAGGTCATTATTAGTTCTTAATCTAGACTTGTGAGTTGGTGTTTTAGGGTCATAAGCTTTAGGACGTGATTAGTGTAAGTGTAGTGCTAGTTGTTATCTAATGGTGCTAATGACATTCTTAGTAGTTACGTTTACTTTAGTTAGTTAATTAGTTACTTATCTAGATTAGTTATCATTCTAATGAACCTATTACTAGTGTTAAGTTTGTTTTTAGTTTAGTGTTTAAGAGTTTAGGATTAGTTTGGTTTTGGTCTTTGATATAAAGTTTCCAGAAGTTAACTTGTTTGGTAATGTTGATAAATTGTAATCTTAATCATTACATATAGATGAAACATCTATCATTCAAGTAACTAATCATATACCCTTGTGATTTGGTAACTTACACACATGTGGTTCAACAATCACAAAGTGATAAGAGTTTGTATACATGCACACGTAAATGTTTTGTTGGACCAAAAGAACCAATGAGTCGGATCAGAAAAACTTTAAGTCCCACAGACATCACAACAACTACTGAAGACCACAACAGCTGAGGACAACAGCTGATTACAAAGTTTGAAGACACAAAGTCTAAAGACAAAGTCTGAAGACACAAGTGCTGAAGACAAAGTCTGAAGACACAAGTGCTGAAGACAAAGTCTGAAGACATAAGTGCTGAAGACAAAGTCTGAAGACACAAGTGCTGAAGACAAAGTCTGAAGACAAAGTCTGAAGACAAAGTCTGAAGACACAAGTGCTGAAGACAAAGTCTGAAGATACAAGTGCTGAAGACAAAGTCTGAAGACACAAGTGCTGAAGACAAAGTCTGAAGACACAAGTGCTGAAGACAAAGTCTGAAGACACAAGTGCTGAAGACAAAGTCTGAAGACACAGTGCTGAAGACAAGTCTGAAGATACAAGTGCTGAAGACAAAGTCTGAAGACACAAGTGCTGAAGACAAAGTCTGAAGACACAAGTGCTGAGACAAAGTCTGAAGACACAATGCTGAAGACAAAGTCTGAAGACACAAGTGCTGAAGACAAAGTCTGAAGACACAAGTGCTGAAGACCAAAGTATCAGACGTTGTCACAACAGCTGAAGAGGTCTTCTTCAGTAGTTTTGATGGTTTACCTTTCAGTAGTTTCTTGTTTCAGTATTTGTAAAACAACTGAAGAGTATGTTCTTCAGTTGTTATTGTTTCAGTAGTTTCTTTTCAGTAGTTGTAATAATAGTTAACACTTAGCATTTTTGTAAGAAGATGTCAGCTGTTTGACATCTTCAGTAGTTGTGTTAACTATCAGTAGTTTGTGATAAATTCTGTTAGATGTCACTATCAAGTGACATCAGCAGACGTCACATCTCTTATATAAGAGGTGTCGACCTAATTGTAATTGTGACATTCTGTTACCACGAAAGAGAATATTGAATGAAATATATCTGCAGAATTCTCTCTATCTATAACCATTTTGTTTTTACATTGAATATCTTTTTGTTCTTGTGATTTGGCTAATTCATTGTTAGAATTCCGCTGCTATACTCTCTAATCAATCAAACGTAGATCACTGATCCTAACAAGTGGTATCAGAGCAGGTTAATCATTGATTGATCTAACAATTGATCATTGAAACTGCTAATTGATATCTATGTTTGATTGAATTAGCATTTTGCAAGAACTGGTTATAGATTATTGAATTTCTGACGCTTTCGTTCATTTATTCTGAGATCTCTCTTGGTTCAATTGGTTGTTGTGATTTGTTCTAAATCTGTTATAGCTTAATTGAATTTGATTGAATCTGAGATGACTACTCCTTCTAATGATCCTCACAATACTGGTTCCTCAACCAAGCCCCCGATGCGGTTAGGACCGAGTATAACATATGGCAGCGAAGAATGCTTCATCACTGTCTGTTAACAGTTCAGGTTGTTGGACATCTGTGGTACATGGACCACATAAGCCTATGGTGAACAATCCGGAAACCAATCAAATGGTTCCGAAGAAGAAGGAACAATACTCTGATGAAGATCGGAAACTGTTTGAGATTGATGCTAAAGCCCATGGAATTCTGGCCATGGCACTGCCTAATGAAATCTATTCAGGGCTTATGCATCATGAAACTGCTCATGATCTCTGGAATGCCCTGATGGAACAATTCGGTGGCACAGATGAGGTCTTAGCAAACAACAGAGAAGTCCTTGCCCAACAATATGAGACATTCTCTCATAGAAAGGGTGAGACACTGACTCAACAGTTTGAGCGTTTTTCCTGCTTGATCTCTGAGCTGAAAATGGTGAAACAGGAATACACCAATAGCCAGATGAATAACAGGTTCCTCAGATCACTGCCTGAGAGATGGGACATATACACTATTGTCCTAAGCTCCAGTGCAAATCTGGATAGCCTATCTCTCACCCAACTTCATGGGAACTGTTTACATTCGAAAGAGAGATAGAGCAGAAGAGGAAACTGTCCTCATCAGGAAAGCTCACTGATGACTTTGTACCGGGGAATACTGCCTTGGTTGGTCATGAGTCAGAATATGCTGCATCTGAAAGCAATTATGATGAGCATATTAATTTCTCTTCAAATAGTTCTGATCATGCATTTGTTGGTATTGAGAGTCATTCTGGTAGTAATAGTGACAATCTATGCTTCATCATGGTTGATTTGAAAGGAATAGCTGATGATGATCTAGAAGAGATGGATATTCTGAGCCAAATGGCATTGATTAATATCAATCTCAGAAGTTCTATAAGAGAACTGGTAGGAAATTTCCTAGACTCTCTGGCAAAACCAAAGTTGGTTTTGACAAGAGTAAGTTGAGGTGTCACAAATGCCAAAGGCTGGGACACTTTGCAAGAGAGTGTAGATCAACTGGATCTAACTCTTCTGCACCCTTTGTGACTTTTCCTAGTACTAGTCCATAAAACAGAGGGAAACATCCTGCCGGTTCTGGTCATCATTCACATCCTAGGTCTCCTGCATACTTTGTCCCCCAGGGTCCAGTGTCATATCCTTATCCCTGCTATTATATGCCTCAACCAAATCCTGTTCAAGCTCCAATTGCACAACAACCACAAGCATTTCCTGAACCACAACCTCCCAATCTCATCAACAAACTCAACCTCAACAACACAGCTTCTTCACCCCAGGAGTTATTGACTGGAGCAGTTTACCAGATGATTGTTCTTGTCATGAACAACTGTTCACTGGTGCTGGTCAACATGGTGGTGACAGTCCCTTTGGAAATCTAGCTCTTATGGCTTTGGATTCTGCTGATACTTCATCCACTAATGCCTCTACACCAAAGGTATCATAGGATTCTTCAACATGCCAAAGTAGCATCTGGTATGTAGACAGTGGGGGATCTATGCACATGACTGGGAACAACTCTCTTCTTCATGACTACTCTCAAGGAAAGAAGGGGTTTGTTTCTTTTGGCAATCATGCTAGGTTTACATCATTGGAAACGGCTTTGTCTCCAATGGGAAATAAAGTTTGATGATGTTAATCATGTGGAAAATCTCAAGTACAATCTCTTGAGTGTCAGTCAAATGTGTGATAAAGGCCATGTTGCTCTTTTCACCAGTCAGAACTGTAGGATTCTGTCATCCAAAGTTCTGCATTTGATTGATAAGGTGTTGGATGATCACACTCTCCTGAGAGCCAACAGGACAGGAGAGTGTATGCCTTAGATCTTTCCAAGAAAATAGATCTCAGAGGCAATCCTTGCCTATTTTCCAAAGCCTCTTCTCAAGAATCTAAACTGTGGCACAGAAGGCTGGGTCATGTTAATTTCAAAAACATGAATCAGCTAATCCACAATAGTTTAGTTAGAGGCTTACCAATAAAGGAGTTCCACTGTGATGAAACCTGCACTGCTGTTTAAAAGGAAAACAGCACAAAGTCTCATTCCCTCCTATTGAAGAGCCTAAGTCCACTGCCTGCTTGCAATTACTGCATATGGATCTATTTGGTCCTGTGAGAGTGATGAGCATGGCAAAGAAGAAATACTGTCTGGTAATTGTGGATGATTACTCCAGATTTGTATGGACTTTCTTTCTACATTCAAAGGATGAGGTTGCTCAGAAGATTATTCACTTTGTGTTGTATGTTGAGAAGCAGTATTCCCTTCCAGTCAAGTGTATTAGGAGTGACAATGGAACTGAATTCAGAAACCATACACTTGATGACTTCTATCTTTCAAAGGGAATCAAAAGGAGTTTAGCATACCACGGACTCCAGAACAAAATGGAGTAGTGGAGAGAAAGAACATGACCCTAATTGAAGCTGCAAGGTCCATGCTGGCTGACTCTAGTTTGCCACTGATCTTTTGGGCTGAAGCTGTTAACACAGCTTGCTATATGCAGAATAGAGTCTTAGTAAATCAAAGGTTGATAAAGACTCCATATGAAGTTCTCCATCACTTGGCTCCTCTAATTTCATTTTTCAAAGCATTTGGGTGTCCCTGTTTATTCTCAACACAAAGGATCAACTCCAAAAATTTGATCCTAAGGTGGATGCAGGGTATTTTGTTGGTTATTCATCTACTTGCAAGGCATACAGAGTCTTCAACTGCAGAACAAAGATAGTTAAAGAGACTTTGCATGTGAAGTTTAATGAATCTCCTATGGACAAGGTTCCACAAAACCCTGTGGAGTTGTTGATTTGGACATACTGCAATATGTTCCTTATCAACCTCCAGCTGTTGCAGATCATGTGGATAAATCATCTTCTACAGCATGTCTTCCACCTGGTGGTATTGATGATGATGATGATAATATCAATACTCACCTATTCAAGTTTAGTGACCAACTGCCTGTGTCTGCTAAATTTGATATTCCTGTAGCTTCAGCAGTTCCATCCACAACAAATGCTGATGAGATCTCTGATTCCTCTACATCTTTTGAGTTACCATCTAATTCTTGGTTTCAAGAGTTTGCATCAACATCTGCTGCTGCTGAAGGTCCTACAAACACTTGCACATGTTTATCAAGAACTGAAGAATCACCCAATGTCTCAGATTATTGGTGATATCAATGCTGGTGTTTTAACAAGAAGTCAATTGTCTAACTTTTGCTTCTATGCTCTCTTCATCAGTCAACTAGAGCCAAAGAACTACCATGTTGCTTTGAGAGACAATGGATGGGTTGAAGCCATGTAGCTTGACCTACTTCAGTTCAAGAAACAGCAAGTGTGGGAACTGGTTCCTCTTCCCCCAGGTAAGTGTGCAATAGGCACTAAATGGGTGTTTAGGAATAAACCTGATGAAAATGGGCTTATTGTTAAGAACAAGGGTAGATTGGTTGTATAGGGGTTTTCACAAGAAGAAGGTATTGACTATGATGAAACCTTTGCCCCTGTAGCCAGACTAGAGGCAATCAGATTGTTTTTAGCCTATGCTGCATTCCACAATCTTAAAGTTTTTCAGATGGACGTCAAAAGTGCCTTTTTATATGGTAAAATAAAGGAAGAAGTTTATGTGTGTCAACCACCAGGTTTTGAGGATAATAAACATCCTGAATGGGTGTATAAACTTGATAAGGCTCTTTATGGGTTGAAACAAGCTCCTAGAGCCTGGTATGAGACACTTTCCACTTTTCTTCTTAAGAATAATTTCACTAGAGGCTCCATTGATAAAACTTTGTTTATTAAGAAAGTGGATCAGTATAAGCTACTTGTTTAGATTTATGTTGATGATATCATTTTTGCATCCTCTGATCCCCAGTTGTGTGATGATTTTACAACATTAATGAAAAAGAGGTTTGAAATGAGTGCAATGGGAGAATTACAGTTCTTTCTAGGCTTGCAAATTAAACAAAAGGCTGATGGAACCTTTATTCATCAGTCAAAATATACAAAATATCTTTTGAATAAGTTTGATTTACAAAACTGTAAGCCCTGTTCTACTCCCATGTGCAACACCACACAACTGGATGCAAATCAGAAAGGTAAAGCTGTTGATGAAACACTTTACAGATGTATGATTGGGTCCTTGATGTATTTAACAGCTTCTAGACCAGATATTATATTTGCTACATGTGTTTGTGCTAGATTTCATGCTGCTCCTAAAGAGTCTCATTTGATTGCAGTCAAGAGAATCTTTAGATATTTGCAAGGTACACAATATCTGGGTTTATGGTATTCCACTTGACACTGTTGCAAATTAGTTGCTTTTTCAGATAGTGACTATGCAGGGTGCAAGTTAACTAGAAAGTCAACTTCTGGTGGTTGTCAATTCCTAGGCAACTGTTTGATTTCTTGGCAGAGTAAGAAACAAACATCTGTTGCTACATCAACTGCTGAAGCCGAGTACATTGCTGCTGCAAGTTGCACTTCTCAGGTACTCTGGCTTCAGAACCAACTTCTGGATTATGGCATTACAAAGACTAAGACTCCATTATTAATGGATAGTGCTTCAGCTCTGTGTATTGTCAAAAATCCAGTCCAGCACTCTAGGACCAAACATATAGAGATCAGACATCACTTTATTCGGGATTGTTTTGAAAAAGGTCTGATTGATCATAAGTTTGTGCCTAGTGCTGATGAGCTTGCAGATATTTTTACTAAGCCTTTGGATAGTTCTACTTTCCAAAACCTTGTGTTAAGGCTTGGTATGCTGCAGCTAGAATAAGTGACAACTACTGATGATTTCAGTAATAATTACTGGTGATCATTGGTAACCATGTCACATATAAGTACTGATGAGTTCTTTCACCTTCAGTAGTTTTTATAACTACTGAAGGCTAAATGCCTCACAAGTACTGAAGTACTTTATCTGTTCTAAACCACTGATATAGTTACAACTACTGATGTAGTTACAACTACTGAAATCAGTACAAACAGATAAGTACTGACGTCCTATGAAACACCTGAAAAGCAGATGCAAAGTCTGTTAAGTGTTGAAGACAGTATGAAATAGCTGAAAGGCTATGAATTGATGAAAACTACTGAAGAGAACTTTCTCTTTAGTTGTTTCTACAACTGCTGTTTCATCCTAAACAACTGATGACAAAACCATGTCTTCAGTAGTTTCACAACTACTGATGACTAATACCAAGTCATCAGCTGTTTACAACAACTGATGACAAAACAATGTCTCAGTAGTTTCACAACTACTAAAGACTAACACCAAGTCTTCAGCTGTTTACAACAACTGCTGACAAAACCAATGTCTTCAGTAGTTTCACAACTACTGATGACTGATACCAAGTCTTCAGTTGTTTCATCATCTGAAGTCAAAACCATGGTCTTCAGTAGTTCATAACTGCTAATGCCTAAAACCATGACTTCAGCTGTTTCAACGTCTGAAAGGGTAATACCATGTCAACAGTCGTTTAAAACTACTGATGACTAACACCAAACCCTTCAGTCGTTTTCTAACCCGTACCCTATAAATATCCCTGACCTAATCCTTCAGAGCCTCATCTTCTTCAAACCTAACGTTCATCTCTCCAAAACTTCTCTCTCATAAATGGCGTCCATGCAGCTAAAACCGCGAAACAACTGTGTAGCTTACCTCACCAAATCGCCATTCTGGGCTAAGTTCGATAATGCTATTGATCTTATGGTCCAGTCACCCTACAAAACGGCCTTTCTTCTCAATCCAATCCTTCATGCCGAATCCCTTAACCAGTTTTGGATGATCCTCACCCTCACCACTGGGGAGAACAACACAGCGTCTCTCCGGTCGGTCATCAACAACCACGAAGTGGTCATCACTCCCGATATACTTCGTCAAACTGTACACCTGGATGATGCCATTTCTCCTGCTGGATATCCAAAGGGCACAACTGATTTATCCTTTGCCCACCATGGATATCAAGGAAACCTTAGTGCCTCCACCATACTGAAGAAACATTTCCATGATGCTGAACGTCTCATATTTCACATGGTAAATGTATGTTTGGCTCCTAAGACTTCGTCTTGGGATCAAATGTCTACAAGGTGGAAGCAGGTAATGTACTCCATTCTTGAGTAACAACCTTTAAATTTTTCAGAAATACTATTTTCAGAGATCAAGGATATGGCTCAAAAACAAACTGCTAACCATTGGATATTATATCCGTGGTTCATAATGGCCATAATTACAAACCAGCTTCAAGCTGAGGGACTTGTTGGCCTGGGAGTCCCTGCTATGGCTGTTTTGCCTGAAGTATACTCTCGGCACAACTCTGACCAATCACTCAAAATGGCTGCCAAGCTGCGCAAACCCACGCAGCTGGAACCCACAGCCACCACCTCCAAATCAAAAGTCCACACCAAACCCACTAAAAAGAAAACCAAAAAGGCTACTCAGGGAAATGAGTCCCCTGAGGATGCCCCTGCAACACAAAAGCAGGCTATATCCACTGGTTATAACCCCCTAGTGGATATTAGGACTCTACCAGCCATAGCCGCTCAGGATTCCTCTCAAAAGGAGCCTGCAGCAACCTCAGAAGGGGTACCCACCAATCTGGGATCTTCCTCATTTGAGGAGAATACCATTGAAGAGCACCATCCTCCCCAGGTGCAGACTGCTTTTACCCCATCTCCCCATGCAACCGCCCCCCAAAGTCCTACATTACTTGTTGCACAAGTGCTGACTCAGTTGCACTCCTCACCCCCTCCCCAGATACCAATTACTACTGGGAACACTTCTACCATTAAGGGGGAGGACCAAAGTGCAGCTGAGAACCCACAGCATAGGGGTTACAATGTTCCTTCTCCTAGTGTAGCAATGGAGATTGGAACTTCTGGTGCGACTGCCACTTCTCCTGAGTCAGCATATGATCAGGTTGTAATTGGTACCATTACTAAGACCTTACCAGAGGCAACTGCTGATGATGGACACAGTCCTGAGGCAGGAAGTCCCCAGTTCCAAGACAAAGGGGCACATGCTACAACTGAGCTACACTCAGTGCATGTTCATCCTGATCCTATCAGGAGGTCAGGTGATTCAGTATCTACTGATGATGACCTGGGCTTCTTTTACGATGTAATCGCCCAAAACACCATCCTGGAAGAGGAGGTGAGCAGACTCAAAGAGCTGCTTGCCAAAACTTCTAAGGAACAAAGACCATCTGCCTCTATCACCTCACAGATGGCACCTTCATCTGAAGGTCTCCCAAACACTGAGCCTCTCCCAACAACTAAGCCACCTGCCTCTGCTTCTGGCACTATTTCTCAGGAATAGAACCCTCCTGAGCAAATAGTTGCTATCCTTCAAAATTCCCTCCCTCTCATCACACCCATAATCACTGACATCGCGATCAAAGCCATTGATGAGAGGCTTCCCTCAGTAATACACCCATTGATAGAGGAGGTTGTGGGCAAACACCTTTCTGACAATCAACCCCTTGCACCAATGCAACCAAAAGGGGGAGATTAAGTCAGTGAAAGGAAAAAGAAAGAGGAGTACAAAGGAGAAAGAAAAGGAGAAAGAAATAGAAGGGGGAGTAGTTGAAAAGGAGTTGGAGGTGAATGTGGAGACTGATAAAGAGAAGGAAAAAGAGAAAGCCTTGGAGCTACTGATAAAAGAGGCTGATGCCGCACACAGCAGATCAATGGACAACATCATTGATCAGCTGTTTAGGCAAGGCCATGACACCGATAAACTTGACTCTGAGATTCGACGATTGGAGATTGAAGAAATCCAGAATAGATGGGCAAGTTATGAAGTGTTAGAAAGAGAAAGGCTTGAGATCATGATTAGATTTATTGCAAAATATCTGGGAAGATCAATGATCGAAATCAAAGCTTGGTCCAGGGATAGTATCTTGGCAATCACCATCAAGATCTGTTCATCTGAAGCATATACTAAGGGACTTGTTATTGAAGCTTTGAATGAAGCAGGAGCAGGGAGCAGGACTGAGCTAGCCAAATACTCAAAAGCAAAACTCACCTCCAAAATGCTAACTCAGCCTGTCAACATTCCCTATCCAAAACAACCACAACCACACCCACAAAACCAACTCCCTTACCATCTAAACCAACAGCCGATGATGCACCTAAGAGGAAGAAGAGAAGGGTGTTGAGGCTAGAAGAAGAAGAAGAAGAGGATGATGTGGAAGAAGATAGGCTGCCTCTGTCTGCAGTTCTAACATTGGCGAAAGCCAAACCCATGCCTATCACTCCCACCTCACAGATGGAAGCTGTGAGAGTAAAGATTGAAGAAGAACAACAGCAAAAGCTTCATGATGATGAAATGCTGAAAAGCATTGACAAAACTTATGTTGCTTTGTCATCAATTATTAGTATGAAGAAAGAAGCTCTGAGGTTGTACACTCTTGACAACACATTTCAATATCAGAAGGAAAAGGTGAGAGTATGGCCTGATCCTAGGGTGGCTCAGAGAATTGTAAAGAAAGATATTCCTTCGAGATACAAGGGCCAAGTCAAAAGGATAGTAGATGAAGAGATCACAGTGGTCCTTGTAGTATCACCCTGGGAGATTGTAGAAGACTTCAAGAAGGCCTATGAGACTAAACAACCACCCCAAAAGATGTTAGAGAACATAATTATTAAAAAGGGGTTAGTCTACAAGAGGCCTGAGAACTTCAAACAAAATGAGCTCAGTCTGTTACTTGAAGGGACTCATCCTGATGAGTTTGCATACCGACAGATTACAACAGTTGAGCTCAAAAATGGTAAACAGGCCAAGTACATCTCAGAGCTGTATGGGCGAGAAGGATTGTTTGATGGTGAAGCCGAGAACCTGACCATGGAAGAACAAATTATGTTTCTCAGAGCATACACCAGAGAATCCTACAGGCTTATACATGGGAAGTGAGTCTCATAGATGGGGGAACAGCTCAGTGTCCAATTCCCCAATACAGAGCTCCCATCCATACATTGCCAACCAAATCTTCAGAGACTCATTTCCAGGCCAGTGCTTATATGGGTCATCTTCTGAACTGATCAAGAAGGAAAAAGACCAACCATTCTGCCAACAATAAGTGGGACCTCAATAAAGTTAAAGGTTTTGGCTGCATTGGTTCAGGGGGAGTTTGTTGGACCAAAAGAACCAATGAGCCAGATCAGAAAAACCTTTAAGTCCCACAGACATCACAACAACTACTGAAGACCACAACAGCTGAAGACAACAACTGATTACAAAGTCTGAAGACACAAAGTCTGAAGACAAAGTCTGAAGACACAAGTGCGGAAGACAAAGTCTGAAGACACAAGTGCTGAAGACAAAGTCTGAAGACACAAGTGCTGAAGACAAAGTCTGAAGACAGAAGTGCTGAAGACACAAGTGTTGAAGACAAAGTCTGAAGACACAAGTGCTGAAGACAAAGTCTGAAGACACAAGTGCTGAAGACAAAGTCTGAAGACACAAGTGCTGAAGACAAAGTGTGAAGACACAAGTGCTGAAGACAAAGTGTGAAGACACAAGTGCTGAAGACAAAGTCTGAAGACACAAGTGCTGAAGACAAAGTCTGAAGACACAAGTGCTGAAGACAAAGTCTGAAGACACAAGTGCTGAAGACAAAGTCTGAAGACACAAGTGTTGAAGACCAAAGTATCAGACGTTGTCACAACAGCTGAAGAGGTCTTCTTCAGTAGTTGTGATGGTTTACCTTTCAGTAGTTTCTTGTTTTAGTATTTGTAAAACAACTGAAGAGTATGTTCTTCAGTTGTTATTGTTTTAGTAGTTTCTTTTTAGTAGTTGTAATAATAGTTAACACTTAGCATTTTTGTAAGAAGATGTCAGCTGTTTGACATCTTCAGTAGTTGTGTTAACTATCAGTAGTTTGTGATAAATTCTGTTCGATGTCACTATCAAGTGACATCAGCAGACGTCACATCTCTTATATAAGAGGTGTCGACCTAATTGTAATTGTGACATTCCGTTACCACGAAAGCGAATATTGAATGAAATATATCTGCAGAATTCTCTCTATCTATAACCGTTTTGTTCTTACATTGAATATCTTTTTGTTCTTGTGATTTTGCTAATTCATTGTTAGAATTCTGATGCTATACTCTCTAATCCATCAAACGTAGATCACTGATCCTAACATGTTTATACATGCATGTTCACTTATCATAGGTGCATGTTCAATTAAGAATGCAAAAATCATATAAAGTTAATCAAATAAACTCCCCTTAATAATCTCTAATAAGATATATAAGTATATACTATCAATTTATAATAGTCCTTAATACATTAGTTTACCTAACCTTGGCTTTAGGGTTGTCACATTCTCCCCCCGTAAAAAGAATTTCGTCCTGAAATTTATTGGTTGGTATTCTCAGATGTTGTGGAGGGTTTATCTTTGTAGTTATCCTTTTCATTCAGTTTAACATCAAATAATGGGTATATTTTCTTTTGATTATATCTTCCCTTTCCGATGTAAATTCAGGTTCTCTCTTTGAATTCCATTTGATCTTTACTATTGGAATTTTACTTCTTAAACCTTTTACTTATCTATTCATAATGGCCACTGGTTCTTTCATAAAGTGAAGTTTCTTATCTATTTTGGTTTCCTTTATTGGTACCTTTAGTGTCTCATCAATCAAACATTTCTTCAAATTAGATATGTGGAAGGTGTTATGTACTTCACTTAATTCCTGAGGCAAATCTAACATGTATGCTACAAGACCAATCCTATCAATTACTTCAAAAGGGCCAACATACCTAGGGTTTAACTTATTTCTTTTCCCGAACTGGATAATTCCCCTTGATGGTGATACCTATAAGTACACCTTATCCCCTATTTGAAATTCTAAAGGCTTTCTTCTTTTATCAACATAACTCTTTTGCCTATTATGTGCTGCCTTCAATTTGCCCTTAATTTCAGTGATTTTATCAGGTGTTTCTTGTATTAGCCGTATATCTCCTATCTTATTCCCGCAAAAAGGTGATCTACAATTCCTTCCATATAGAGCTTCAAATGGAGTTTCTCCAATACTAGCATGGTATCTATTGTTATATGGAAACTCTAGCAAAGGTAATTGTATATCCCAGTTATGACTAAAATCTAACGCACAGGCTCGTAGCATATCTCCCAATGTCTGGATTGTTTTCTCACTTTACCCATCTGTTTGTGGATAATATGCTAAACTCATATTTGCCTTTTGTAAAGTCTACAAGAATCTTTAAGTGAATCTACTATCTCTGTCAAATATTATTGAATTTGGTATTCCATGTCTAGACACAATTCCTTTCATATAATGTTCTCTGATTTGCAAGAAAGAGCTTACTTAGTCATTCTATCGACTATAATCCATTTTGTGTCATACCCACTTAAAGTTCTGGGTAATTTGGTTACAAAATCAATAGTAATCTAGTCCAACTTCCACTTAGGGAATTCTAGTTGTTGCAAACATCCTGAGGGTTTATGATAGTTAGCTTTTGACTCTTGAACATATATCAAATTTCTCTACAAATTATGCAATAGATTTCTTCATACTTGGCCACCAATAGTGGTTTCTCAAGTTTTTGTTGATCTTATTATTTCTCGAATGTACTGAATATCTTGATTTATGTGCTTCGCTTAAAATAGTTTCTTTAAGCATGTCATTACTAGGAATCTAAATTCTTCATTCAAATCTCAGGATTTCATCTCACATAGTCTCTAGTTGTCCATTCTGCCTCATCACACATTTTGATTCATCTTTTTGCTGGGTTTCTCAAATTTGACTAGTCAAATCTGAGTGTAATTCCATCCTCATAGCACAAACTCATAATAGCTTTGTTCTTTCTTTCCTACTTAAAGCATCAACCACTACATTTGCCTTTCTTAGGTGATACTTGATTTCATAATGATAATCACTTAGTAACTCAACCCAAATTCTCTGTCTCTATTTAGCATCTTTTGATCAAATATGTGTTGCAAACTCTTATGATCTGTATAAATTATGCACTTGGTTCCATATAGATAATGTATCCAAATCTTAAGTGCAAATATTACCGCTCCTAATTTTAAGTCATGAGTAGTATAATTCTTTTCACTTCCTTTGAGTTGTTTGATGCATATGAAATTATTTATCTCATTGCATTGAAACACATCCTTAACCTTAATGTGATGCATCACAGTATACTACAAAATCATCTATACCATCTGGAAGAGCTAATATAGGAACAATGCATAATTTATTCTTCAAGAGTTCAAATGCAACATTCTGTCTTTCTCTCCAGACAATGACTTATCTTTCTAAGTTAATTTTGTCATAGGTTGAGCTGTTCTCGAGAAAATTTTCTATAAATAATCTATAGTAACCAGCCAGACCTAAGAAGTGATGTACTTCAGTTGGTGTTTTTGGAACTTCCCACTTCTTAATTGCTTCGATCTTTACTGGGTCGACCTGAATTCCTTCTTGGTTGACCATATGTCCTAAGAATTTTACATCTCTTTTCAAAAATTCACACTTTGAGAAATTGGCATACAATTCTTACTTTTGTAGTAACTCCAAATTTAGCCTTGGGTGCCACTCATGCTCTTCCTTACTTTTAGAATAGATTAAAATATCGTTTATAAAAGACTACAACAAATTTATCTAAGAAGGTTGCAAACTCTGTTCATTAGATCCATAAACACTGCTGGAGCATTATTTAACCCAAATGGCATTACAAGGAACTCATAATGACCATATCGAGTTCTGAATGCGATCTTAGGTATATCTTTTTCTTGCACCCTTAAATGGTGACATCCTGACCTTAAGTCAATTTTTGAAAAGTAACTAGATCCTTGTAGATGATCATATAGGTAATCTATCCTTGGGAGACGATATCTAGTTTTAATATTTACTTTATTGAGTTCCCTATAATTGATGCACATACTAAAGGTTTCATCTTTCTTCTTTATGAAAATAACTGGAGCTCCCCACGGTGATACACTAGGGTGTATAAATCCCGTGTCCAATAATTCCTGGAGTTGATTCATTAACTCTTTTATTTTTGTTTGCGCCAAACGATACAAAGAATTAGCGATAGGGGCAGTCCCTACTACTAATTCAATTTTGAATTCTACTTGACGAGAGGGTGGCAATCCTAGTAATTCATCAGAAAATACCTCTAAATATTCTCTAATAATAGGAACATCTTCTAAGTTCTTCTTATCTAGATTGTATCGACTACATGGACTATAAATTCTAAACATTTCTTTCTCAAATATTTCTGTACCTTCTTACATGAAACTATTATTATAAAACCTCTAGGTTTATCATCATATATGAAAAGAATCTTATTATCTTTAATCAAAGGAATTTTAATCATTCTTTTTCTATAGATAATTTCAGCCTGATTCTTACTTAACCATTCCATACCCACAACAACATCAAACCCTCCTAATTCAATAGGAATTAAATCTATGTAAATTCAATGATCATCTAAATTTTAGGTATAGTTAGGAATAACTTCACCGAATTCTATTATTTTTCCATCGACTAATTCTATCACCTATTACTTTTCAATTTCTATGAGGCTAAACTAAGTAAAGGTTTAAATGTATTCGAAACAAAACTACGAGTTGCTCCCATATCGAATAATACATTTGTGTACCGATCATTAATAAGAAACGTACCCGTTATCACTCCTGGTTCCTGTCTCATGTTTTTAGCTTGCAATACAAATGCTCTACCATGCGGATTGTTTGGGCTCATTGGAGTTTATCCTTATGGACATTCATTGCAAAAATGATTCACATTTCCATAATAGTAGCAAACTGTTTTAGGGTTTGCGAGTCCCTTACATTCTCTTGATAAGGGTTTCTTCTTCTTGCAATTATAGAAAATCACCATCTTGCACTTACCAGTGTGATGTCTTCCACAAGCATTGCACCACGATTGACCATCTGTCTGTGGTCTCCTTTCCTGGACAATTCCCATGAAGTTTGTCACTGGGTTTCAGTTTACCTTCTTTTGCTGATTTCCTTCAAATTTCCCTCCTAGGTTGTTGCTGCACCACTTTCTTTTCTCTCCAATCCTTGAATTAGTCAATGACACATTCCTTATCATCTTATCAGTCAAGCTTCCTAATAACATCAGTGCATCCTACAAAGTCTTTGGCATTGCTGACTTAACCATTCCTCTTATATGTGGTACTAAACCCCATATATATCTCCCTATCCTTTTAGCTTCTTGTGTTACTATATGTCGCACTAATATAGATAACTCGTTATATCTATCGGTATACTCCAGATGTACAACACCCTTCATTTTTAGTTCTAAGAATTCTGCTTCTATTCTTTCTATCTCATTATAAGGACAATATTTCTCAATCACTAGGTTTTTAAATGCCTCCCAACTTAACCCATTCATAACCTCTCTTCCTTTAGTTTGAACTTCCCTTTTCCATCAAGATTGCGCTTCTCCCTTCAGAGAATGTGAAGCAAACATGGTCTTATAATTATCAACACACTCACTGATATCTAATACTGATTCCAATTTCTTCTAACCAACGTAGTGCTTGTACTGCTCCTCCTTTCCCATTAAAGTCTTAGGGTTTACAAGACATTAAAGTCTTATAAGAACATCCATTTTTAGCTCTATCTATGACTTGTTCCTCAAGGTATTCTATTTCATTACAATTTCCTTGTTCTTTGTTTGCAAGTGGTACAACTCTAATATTAAGGTCCTATTTGTTGGATCAAGAAGAAGGAGGGTGCAACCAAAACCAAATCACTTAGACTATTTTGGTACACGTACAAAAAGAATTCAGAAGCTAAATGTGGAACTTCCGAAGGAAAAAGAGTTCTTTCGAAAACAAAGTTTAGGATCAACTTCCAAAGACAAAGTATTCACTTTCGAAGATCAAGACTTAGAAGAAAAGATAAGAAGTCAACTTTCAAAGTATGGAGAAAAGCAGAAGTCCTCAAGCCTTGGAAGAAGTAGCCTCTTCCGAAGTATAAGTGGCGTCAGAAGAACTTGTTCATCCGAAGCCAACTAACCTTCGGAAGACACTACTATGAACAAGTGGTCATAAGTACGGTCTCTCTGACACTCCACTACAATCCTTTGAGATACTATATGGCATTTTCTCAAAAGCTGTGTAGTTGACCATACTTTATTTCACTATTCACCTTTATCAGTTAGTGTAGTTGCCAACATTAGTTGGTGACAAAAGGTAAGTCATGGACATGTCATGACTACCATATCTTAGATAATACATTATCTAAGATACCTTAACTTTAGCATAGTAGTATATGCTTTAGTCGTAGGTTTCCAGCTGGTATCAAAGGATATCCGGTTGTAGGTAGTAGTATATATAGTTTCTCATTGTAACTCATGTAAAATGTTTGTAAGAGTCTTGTAATACTTTGAGTTGAGAAATAATATATACAAGTACCTTGAAAATCATTTTTTTTGCTTTTTGCTACTTATTATATTATTATCAATTCTTAGTAGAGACTCTGCTTCATCTGATCCAAGTATATTATAAGTGAGTTCGAGAGAAATCCAAGTGCAAAGTAACAAAAACCGATCTTGCAATTGTTATCAGAGCTTCTTAGGCTCTTGATTGTGAGATCTTACCATCCTAATCAACCTGTTTTTCACTCCTCCTTACACCACACTAAAAATGGCCCTCAACAAGTTTGAAGTAGAAATAGGGACGATGACTAAAGCACCCATCATCACCCCTGAAAACTTCAGGTCATGGAGTAGACACACGGAAGGCTTCATCAGGTATCAAGATAGCAAGATGTGACAATCTATTTTCAATGGCTCGTATAAACCTAAGGTGGCAGCACCCGGTGGAAATGGTGCCATGATAGAGAAAGCCGTTGAAGACTACTTTGATGAGGACCGGAAGAAGCTGGACATTGACAGTAATGCAATGACTATTCTCATGACTGCAATACCCAACTCCATCATAGTGGGGTTTGAGCATTACAAGTTAGCTAAAGAACTGTTTAATGCACTTGCTAATATGTACTCCAGCTCCAATGAATCCAAGAAGGACTCACTGAAGCAGCAGTTCGAGAACTTCACCTACATTGCTGGAGAGACCCTCAACCAACAATACTTCAGGAACATGGACCTCATTTCTTCCCTTCAGCCTGTGGGAATTACTCTTGAACTTAGACACCTCACAAGAAATGTAACACCCATAATTTCTATTTAAACGAAAGGAAAAGAAAAGTAAATAGAAAGAATAGATAATAAGCATAAGTAGAGGGGGATAAAGTGTACGAAGTACAAAACCTTATTAATTTAAGGATATGAGGGGCATGGTCGCCCATATCAAAGCAGAAAGCTGCTTTTGCTCTCGGAGGAAGAAGAAGAGAGAGAGAGAGCCCGGTTCTAGAGAGAGAAAGAGGAAGAAGCAGCTTCAAAGGTAAGTTTCTCTTATTTGAGCTCGGTTTCAGCTGGATTTCGAGTTCTTGACCGAAGTTCTGGTTGTTTAGTGTTTGTTTTCGGGATTCAAGAGCTGAATCAAAGGTGGGTCTCGAACTTGAAGTGTGTTGCTCAAAGGCTCCTGAAGGTGAGTTTCTTGAACCCCTCTTTTACTGATTTTCAACTGATTTGGGGCTATTATGCATACTAAGTAAACATTTTAAAAGAAACCATGGGTTTAAAGCTTTATGTTCGAAATGATGTATGTATGTATGTTATAGTGATGATTATTGGTTAGTGATGATGATTAGCATGCTTTGATGGCCTTATTATGTAGATCTGTGTTTGGGTATGATTAGAATGATAATCGGGTGATGTTGATAACATAGAAAATATTTCATAATGTTATGATGAACATACAATGGTCCATGCACCTAGAGGTGGCTCATGCGCCCAGCATGAGAGGCCAGATGCCTAAGTGTTGGCCATGCGCCAAAGAGTGGGTCATACGCCTAAACAGTGGCCCATGCGCCCAGCATGTTGGCCCATATGTTTAAGTGTTGGCCATGCGCCTAGAGGGGGTCCATGCCCCTAAACAGTGGCCCATGCGTCTAAGTGTTGGCCATGCGCCCAGAGGGGGTCCATGCGCCTAAACAGTGGCCCATGCGTCTATGTGTTGGCCATGCGCCCAAGTGTTGGCCATGCACCCAAATAGTGCCCATGCGCCCAAGTGATTGAAGTGGCTAAGTGTTGGTGATGCGCCTAAACAGGTGCCATGCGCCTGAACAGGGCAGAAGCGCCCAAATAGTGCCCATGCGCCCAGACTGTTTTACACTTAGAATTTTTATGCTCACGTGCCTGGAAGGTCCCATGCACCCAAATTTGGACTTAAGGTTTCTAAGTAGTTTTTAAGGGGTATTATGGTGAGATATGCCTGGTTATGATGTGATGGCTTATGTTTGACGTGTGTTATGCATGTATGATGTTGCCTGTATGGTGCTGGTGTATGTTTATGATTATGTATATGTTCCCTATTATGTATGTATTCCCTTTGCTTTGTGTTGAATGTTAATGAATCTAATGAAAGTATTATGTAACGTAAAGTGGAAGATAATGAAAAGAGGAACGTAATGAATGAATGCATGCATGAATAATTGAATAAAAGAGAAAGTATAGAAAGGATTGCAAGCACATGTATGAGGTGAGTGACTCTGTGTTGCAATAGACTCGAAAGAGGTCCTTGTCATGTATCCTGGTACTGTGTCAGTCTTCGGACACGAGTCGGAGGTTTGTGAGCAGGCCCCAGCATAGTATCAGTCTTCGGACATGAGTCGGGGGTATTGCATGAGACAGATCGTGTACTCCGGTACTGTGTCAGTCTTCGGACATGAGTCGGGGGTTTGTGAGCAGGCCCCGACACAGTATCAGTCTTTGGACATGAGTCGGGAGTATTTCATATGATGAAAGTGATGCATGATGAGATCCGTGTCACGTATCCTGATATTGTGTCAGCCTTCGGACATGAGTCGGGGGTTTGTTTATCAGGCCCCGGCACAGTATCAGTCTTCAGACATGAGTCGGGGATATTGCGAGAGACGAGATAATGAGGTGAGCGAATTTGTGTTGCAACAGACTCGGATAGAGTTCAATCCCTGTGATCGATTCATATGGGATCTTTGTCGCGTATCCCGGTGTTCTGTCAGTCTTCGAACATGAGTCGGGGGTTTGTGAGCAGGCCCCGGCACACCATCAGCTTTCGAGCATGAGTCGAGGATATTGCAACAGACAAGATTTGAGTAATAAATAGTAAAAAACAAATGTATGAATGAACGTTAATGAATTATTGTAATAACTACTGAACAGGATCCTTGTCATTCGACCTTAGTAATCGTGGCTGAGTGCCACGAAGTGGGTAAAGTCTGACCGGATCTAGTAGGAGAAGTGAACGATAATGTAATACGTTGTATGAAAGGAAGTTAATGAACGTAATGACGAAGATGATAATAATATTATCTATATGTACGTGTGATGCATGATCACGAACGGTTGTAAAGTATAGTATGCTTTTGAAAGAAAGTAAAGAACGATTTTAACAAAGAAAAGTATGTTTTATTATAAAACTAGAACTCACTCAGCATCGCTTACTTTTGTATGCATGATAGTTGGTAGGTATATGTTGATGCTGAGGTGTTGCAGGCATGGATGCATAAGCTACTGGGAGCATTTTGAGGCTGGCATCCGTATTTTGACATGTCTTGTATTTTGAGATGAAAACAAATGTTGTAAATGACATGTTTTAGTTATTAATGAAAGTGTTAAATTCCGCTGCAAAATAAATGTACATTTTAAAATGTTTTAAGTGCAATGAATGACCAACTGTGAGGTGCCTGGGAACGGGGCCTTACAAGAAAGTTCATGAGGGCACTCCCTAATGAGTGGACGTTGTACTATGTCTTTATCAAGAGGATAGAAAATCTGAACACCCTCAACATGACTAAACTCTATGGCATCCTTGATGGATACTATTTAGAAATGGAAAACAAGAGAGGCCATTAGAGAAGCAGACCCTTGAGTCTTCCGGCTAGAAACACTTTAATGGTTGCTGAATGATCAGGACCCACCTAACCTCAACAGGTGCTGACATACACCCAGTAACCATCCTGTTCTTCTGGACCATACATTACATTTCCTGAGACTCCAAGGTCTCAATAAGCTCAGGATGGTTCCTTTCAGGATAGTTGCGCCTTTGTCTCATGAAGTAGACACTCTAGTGACTATCAGTATTGCTTTGATGATCTAGAGTGCTTCAACCCAGATGATGTGGAATATGTGAATATAGTCCACCAAATGGCTCCATTAACCTACATACCAAAGAAGTTCTTCAAGAGAATTGGAAGGCAATTTCCTCAAAACCCAACCAACAACAAATTCGGGTTTGGCAAAACTAAGGCCAAATGTTATAGCTGTAACCAACTTGCTCATTTTGCAAGGGAATGCAAGGCTCCCAAGTCAAATTTGGGAACCCCACAGGCCTCCACACATCCCTCTACACCAAAGCCCACTAGAAAGTCAATAGAGACAGGTGCAATGGCTCAAGAAGTTGACTAGAGCTTTATGGTACAGGATGTGACTCTTGCTCAAGCACTCATGTCTAGAACAGATGACAATTTGGTATATGAACATCTCTGTACTCCTGCATGTATTGCTAAGGTTGAATTTTATCAGGACTACAATATGGAGATTAAATTTGATATTGAGTCTCTAAATGTTTTAAAATCTGATTTTAAAAGGGCCGAATCTGACTATCAAAGAAAAATTGAGGAGTTAAAGAAAATTGTGTCCTTATTAAAAATGAACACACAAACTATAAGACTCAAATAAAGGATTAAAAATCCAAATTGTCTAAGGCTCAAGCCCAGCTTGTCATAGCTGAGGCTCAAACCAGGAAGTATGCTATTTCTGAGCAAAACTTCCAAGCCATTCTTGCATCATCCTCTCACTCAAAACTTTGTTACCAAAACAAAGGAGGGTTAGGAACTAGTGAAATTGCTCCACCACACTCATATGAGTCCATAAGACAACCTAGGTGTGGTACCAAAGAGCAAGAGGTTCCATCTGCTGACCCACCTTCTTATGAGTCAAAGAGTGATGCAATCATGGAGACCATCACAGGGAAGAACCATGTAATATTACCCACTCCTGCCAGTGATGATCAAGTCCTAACCACCAAAGCCAGAAGAAGTAGAGTTAAAGCAGCAAGAAAAACTGCCAAGAAAGTGGTTGAGTCTAAGCTGAAGATAAACCCAAAACAAAAGGGTGTATTCATCTCAGCTGGATTCCAGGTGGTAGTTAACTCTTATTTTTGAAAGGGGTGCAGTATCGGCACTTTTGTCCTAGCAAAGGATCAGAAGTTAAAGGGAAAGGTTGCTGATGAAGAGAAAAAGAACAAGCACAACAATCCTTAAGTTCCCAGAAGATTAACATTGCATGCATAATGTATGGTCTACAAAACCACATGGCGAAAGATTGTTATTACAATCCTGCTAGCACACATTATGCAAATAATATTAAAAGAGAAGGAGTCAGGGAAGGTTTCTCATTTCGACTTTATCAAATGGTTTAAGTGATGAAAATGGAAAGCTTGTTTTCGAAGCAAAGTTGCGTTCGGAAGAAAGTCCTTCTTCCGAAGGGAAAATGGCTTTGGAAGCTAAAGCTATCAAGAATCAAAAGAACAAAAGAGTTTCCTTGAAACCATCCAAGAAGAAGACTACTTTGGAAGAAAGAGTGGTGAAGGCTTCTTTAGAAAAGAAAGAAGCTTCGAAAGAATACCATGTTGCAAAAGCTTCAACAAGCTCATCCTCCATGATCAACCAAAAAATTTGGTTCAATTATGTCACTATCATTGGAAGAACCCAAGACCAACAAGGCTTGGGTTTCCAATCAAAACTAATCATCTCATCTTATGTGCAGGGACATCCATATAACAAGAATAACAAAGTTTGGATCGTGGATAGTGGATGCTCCAAGCACATGAAAGGGAACATATCTCTCCTTAAACAATTTCAACATTATGATAGAGATCCTGCCTAGTTTGGAGGTGACGCTGGAGGATATATTTTTGGCAGAGGAAGTATATCCAATGGAAAATTAAAAGTTGACAAAGTTCACTTTGTCAAACAGCTTGAACACAACCTGTTAAGTGTTTCTTAGTTTTGTTATCAAAAAGCATCAGATGCTCTTCATAGAACATGAGTGCGTTATCCTCAAACCCAGGATGACAATTCCTCAGGAATTGGTGCTTTTTAGATCTCCCAGGGAAGGGGATATGTACAAGCTTGATATGAACAATGCTTCCTCAATGCGTGAAGTGTCATGCTTTCTTTCCAAAGCTGATGGTGATGAGTCAACACTATGTCATAAATGAATGTGTTATGTAAATTTTAAGACAATGAATAAATTGGCTAAAATTAACTTGGTACATGGTTTGCCTAAATAGGAATTTTCTGCAAAGATAACTGTGTTGCATGCCTGAAAGGGAAACAACACACGACATCTCATAAAAACAGAGGTTTTAACTCCATCACCACTCCATTACACTTACTGCACATGGATCTATTTGGTCCTACAAGTATAATGAGCATTGGAAGGAAATTATACTGCCTTGTGATTGTTGATGATTTTACAAGATTTACATGGGTATTCTTTTTAAGATCTAAAGATCAAACTACTGAAATGTTAAAATATTTTATCTTAAAATAGAAAATCAAATTGATCACAAGGTTAAAATAATTAGAAGTGACCAAGGGACTGAGTTTAAGAACCATGTTCTTGATTCATTTTGTAACTCAAAAAGGATTCTTAGTCAATATAGTGCTCCTAGAACTCCTGAACAAAATGGTGTTACTGAGAGGAGGAACATGACACTTATTGAGGCTGCTTGAACTATGTTAGCTGATTCCAAGTTGCCTCTAACATTCTGGGCAGAGGCAGTCAGCATTGCATGCTATATGTAGAACAGGGTTTATGTAGTAAAGCCACATGGAAAAACCCCTTACGAGTTATGGAACAAGAGGCCACCGTTCATTGATTTTCTAAGGTCCTTTGGCAGCAGATGTACCATACTTAACATAAAAGACAATTTGGCAAAATTTCCTGAAAAGTCGAATGATGCTATCTTTGTTGGATACTCCTCTAACTCGAAATCTTATAGAGTTTATAACATCAAAAATCAACAATTTGAGGAATCATCCAACATTGTTGTCAATGAGCACACTTTTTGTGTTAGGGGGAATGGCCCTGATCATATTATTGACTTAGGGGGATCTATCTTTGCAACCGGAGGTAATTCCTCGACTTAGGATTCACACACTCATCCAGCTGAGAACAACAATGGGGAAGTTTGTAACGGTGTTAGAACAAGAGGACAAACTCATCTTGGGAATGTTTGCCTGTACTTATACTTCTTGTCTCAGATGGAACCCAAGAAGGTAGAAGATGCCTTGAAATATAGTAGCGGGGTTGAAACAAGGACAAAAGGTTTGGAATATATGTCCACTACCATCTAGTCAAGTACCTATAGGCACAAAATAGGTTTTAGAAACAAGAGAGATGATAGAGGCTTGATCATCAAGAAGAAGGCAATACTGGTGGTTCAAGGATGCACTCAAGAGGAGGGAATTGATTCCAATAAGGGGTGATGAGCAAAATAAATGCCATAAAAGTGTGCGTAAGACCAAAGCATGAGCTAAAGCACATGAATGCTAAAAGAAGAAAAATTGCTCAAACAAGAAGATAGATTATGTGCCTCTCTGCTGTGCGGTGGCACTGACCAGAGGATAAGCATAACCTATATATTCGAGAACTCATTGTTGTTTGCCGCCTCTCTGCTGTGCGATGGCACTGACCTGAGGATTGGCTTCTCTTTGAAAGTTCTAAGAATAGTCTCTTCTTGAATTCTACCCTAAGACCGCTCAAAAATCTCCTGAGGAATGTTGATTACCATATAAGTGTGGGATTCACAAATGCTTGTTGAAATAAACAAACCTTAAAACGATCACCGAACTATGTTGAAAGTCTGTGTATGGATTTAAGAGGACAAGTTTACTGACAATCACTGTGGCAACAATTCTTAAAAGTTCAAATCAGTGTGGGGACCTAATAGTACTAGTATGATTTCCTAAACTTACTAAATGACTCTAGATGAAAAACAAGAATTGAGCATCAAAGGTTTTAGATAACTGGTCTCAAATGATTTAAATATCCTGTATGATTCCAGCTTGAATTGGTCCATGTATGGTTTGAAAGATTGAGGCTGCCCTCTGAGAAGAATTATTCCCTAGAGTTGCATCTTAGGAATTAACCCTCACAACAACACAAAAACATATATTAGTGTCATTTTTTAGTGTTATTTCTTTTTTGTAAGTACAAAGTTAGTCTAATTCAGTTTTGTGTAGTATCGGACTATGTCATGGAAGTTGATGAGGGACCTTATCATCAAAAAGGTCACGTCTGAGGTGACCACACGTGCTTTCAAATAAATGGGTCACATCTGAGGTGACGAAAGGTTAAAAAAAAAGATCACGTCTGGGGTGATCTAAAGGTTTTAAGTCTGAAATTATCATGTCTGAGATGATCAAATGTTCATAATGTTAAATTAACAGGTTAAAAGGGTTTAAATGCCAAATGGTCATAAAGTAAGGAAAATGTCAAGTGTATGACCCATTCGCACGACTGGACCTTGAGTATGGACCAATCATGCGAATGGACCATACTCATGCAGTAAACAGTCGAATGGACATGAGTATGGACCATTCAACCGAATGACTTATACAAATGAGTCATTCAGCCGATTGAGAGTGGGCGAATGAACAAGTCGCGCGACTGAACTCTAGTCGGACGACTGAAGGTGAGTGACTGATCCAATCGCACGACTGAGGTCCATTCGCCCGAATGAAATGAGCGAATGAGTCCAGTCGTACGATTGAGTTCAAATTTAGTATAAATAAAGGGGGAGTCGGTCGCAGAGACTCATCACTCCCAAATTAACCCTAATTCGCACGACTATCGTCACTCTACCAAATTTTCATTAGATCTTTCTATACCACTACTTCTTGTGCACTGACAATTTCCACTGACTATACAGGTACAATGCGGTTCAATCCAACCATCTCTCATTCAATTTGATTGCAAAATCAACAAGTTCGGTCCAAACCAAGAACCGAGACTTGTTTGACAAAATAACACAATTAATTCAAGCAATCAACTGAAATTAATGTTGTGATGTGCTAAGTATAATGATTGCGAGTCCAATGAACCAAAACATGACATCTAATCATAAGAATTGGTCAAAATTTGAATTTGAATTGAACAACAGTCTGTTATGCGAATGGACAGGTTGATGAACTTCAGTCGCACGACTGAGTAGTGCGAATGGCTAAACCGCACGTCTGAACCACGCGTAGGAGTTCAGTCGCATGACTGATATACACGAATGAGTGTACATACGTATGAGCTCAGTCACATGACAAGTCGTACGTATGAGGTAAGTCGCACGACTGGATTTTAGTCGCGCTACTCATTCGCACGACTAGATCTCAGTCGCATAGTCTCATTCGCACGACAGATCAAAAGAAATATTTACAAGTCCAAGTGATTCAAGATATTCTTATTCAACAGATACTAACATTTTCTTTTGTAACAGATGACGAGTCTCTGGACAATGAGCACCAAGCACAATATATGTGCTTATCTGGATCAGTCATCCAGACATGCACCTGACTTTGCTGGAATTGTCTTGTTTCTTAGACGCTCAAGGATCTCTCACGCAATCTCAACTCCATGCACACCGTACCGGTCTATTCAGCAGGCCTTCTGGGAAGGTGCTGTAGTTGATAGAACATCAGAGCCTCATCGAATCCGTAGCTCGATATTTGGAGAGGCCATTGAGATCTCTGAGGAAGATCTCAGGATAGTGCTGCAGCTTGGGGACGATGCTGAATGTCCCACACGACTACACCCCCTGACAATCAGAGGTTGTTTCCTCCGGGCCAAGTACGCTGGGGACATCAATGCAAGGGTGCTCAACAAGAGCAACCTGTGTCCCCAGTTCAAGTACCTTGCGCACGTACTGCTTAAGTGCTAAGCGTCTCGGAAAGGAGGTTTTGATGTGCTGTCCGATCAAATCTAGAACACATATGCTGCACTGGTGCTGAACCATCCGTTCAGCTTCTCCAGGATGATCGTCACCTACTTGGTGGAGAACATTGAGGGGAAAGGGAAGGAGGGCTTCTGCATGTACCCTCGCTTTATGCAGATGATTATAGACTAGAAGCTCCCTTCCTTGCTGAAGGAGAAGGAGGACGCGGTGGTACTCGAGGTGATGGACGATACCACTATGGGTAGGATGAAGGTTTGCAGGGGGGAACAGTTAAAGCCCCCTATAAGGGGACTATTTGGGCATCGGGACCGGGAAGACTACATGGCGCCGGCTAGGCGTAAATGGCGTCACGTTGATAGTGACTCCGAAGAAGAGCAGATACAGCTCCCTGATGATGACTCCGATGATGATAGCGGAGATGCTGGAGATGAAGGACCCACTCAACAAAGGGGTCCCAATACTGCTATTCCATCTCCAACATCTGCCGCCACTGGAGACGGAGTGGAGACTGTTGGGTTCCATCAGGATTTCATGCCTGGTGAGGAAGAAGATGAGTCAGATGAGGAGCCGATGACTCAGACTGTAGGAAGTAAAGTCGTTCCCACAGAATGAGGGCTCCGGGCGGTTGGTGAACGCCAAGGCGGATTGGGAGAGACCACTGATGATCCTACTTATACTCCTGATCTGCCAGGCCGCACTATAGGGAGAGCATGCACCTCGACTGGATCGATGAAGAAGTGGATGGCTCAGCCCCATGGCTTGAAAAGGAAGAAACGCAGAATCATCTTTATCACCACCACAGCCACCACCATAGCTACCACCATTCCACCTACCACCATTACTAGCATTCCACCTACCACCACTACCACCCTTCCATCCACCACCACATCATTCACACCTACACCACCACCACCATCATCTATACCACCTCCAATCTTCACCACAGTCACCACCACCACTAGCCATGCTACAACATCATCCTCTTTCTCTCCATATCGATCAGGATTGCCTCTGCCTCCCAGTGGGGTAGAAGAACAACTCTCAGCACTCAATCGAATGGTGCTAAGACTGTTAGTAGCAGATGAAGAGAAGACCAATCAGATAAGACAGCTGGTAGACCTGACCACTGTCCAATCTCAGCAGCTCACTCATCAGGCTCGATTGATTGATGAGCAGGCACATCGGATGTCTCAGCACCAGGAGCAACACGCTAAAAGGATTGAGGAGCTGGAGGCTGCAAACAAATCGCTGCAGTTAAAGCTCAAAGGGTCCAAAGAAGAGCCCTTAAAGATAGGAGAAGGTGATGGAGATGATGATGCTGATGATGATAGTGATAATGATGATGATGGTGATGATCATGATGGTCATACTGATGTTAGTGATGATGATGATGACGACTCTTCAGCTGCAGGTGCCACATCAGCGAGCGAAAGGAGGACCAAACGTACTCAAGATCCGAGTGCCTCCTCATCCAACCCGGCAGCAGAAGAGCCGATGATCCAGGACAAGAGTAATGCTTAGTTGGTTTATTGTTATTTAATATCTTTTGTATTCGGATTATGCATGATATTAATGAAATACATGTTTATATGTAATGTAAATAGTTATGTATTCGATTATTATGGTTCTGTCTTGATTGTTAACTAATGATTGGTATATTGAATGTTTAAATCAAGTAGATCCAAATTATCAAAGGGATGAACACGATATTGCTCCCCTTCAATAGATTAAGACTCAACTAACCATGATTCTTGATCTGCAAGGGATTGTTAGAAGATCAATGAGTTACACCCCTAAAGATGGGGAAATAATTCATGATCTTACTGATGAGCAACTGGCAGAAATGTTCAAGCTCAATCCTGATGAGATTGTAAAAGATGCTCCAACTGTGCAAACAGAGACTGACGATGAGCTTCAAGATGCCAATGAGATTGAGATAGAAGATGTCACTGCTCAACACTATCCTGAGTACACTGACAAGGAGGGAACTGCCATTCCCAATCTTAGAGACACACTTGTCAGTGACACTTTTGAGACTTTGGAAAGGATGGAGAAAGAGTCAGAAAAGGATAAAGAGAAGACCCAAGTTTCAAACGCCAAAGTCAAAATCAAAAATGCTGAATGGGAAGCATGTTTTGATGAAATCAAAGCCCAACGCAGAGCAACTACATCAACTGCCTACACCAAACTATATAAGGTCAAGAAATATCAAAACGTGGCAGGCAGGATCATAGCGTGGGCATATTTTGCAGACCTCAACGTTTACGCGGTTAAACGTTAGAAGGGAATAGAGTACTTCAGATTTCCACATGATCTGAAGACTCTTCTAAGTTTTGAGCTCAACCAGTTAGCAAAGTTAAATTTGCTATATGCTGACCCTCATAAGATGTCAGGCTGGTTTGAAGCTACTCTAAAGAAGGAGTACCATACCAGATGGGTCAACTTCAAACCTCAACAACCAATGAGGTACATCAGAAGATCTGAAGTTGATACCATAATTGGTAAACCTAGAGTAGTGCTAAAGTGGAGTCCACCACGTACCATGTCTAAGATCCCACTACGTCAGATGCCACAGGACTTCACTCCACACTTCAAATGGTGGTACTACGATTGGAGAATGGGAAAGGCCATAATAGTCTTGAACAGGAATGGCTCAATGGAAACCATAAGGGTGTTTGACCCGATGTGTCTCACCAACTTGTCAGCACAAGATGTTTATACTTTATACAAGTGGCCACTGTTCTATGACCCACAGGATATTGTAGAAGCTTTACAGTTCCAGAAAGTGATAAGACTCGGTTTTGCTTTTGAGATAAACACAGGAGTCACCAAAGAAGCTAAGTACAAAAAGTTTGAAGAAATCATGAAAGATATTAGACAATAGATAGATCTAGGTCCAAGGGGGAGTTTGTTGATACATATATGTACCTAGATCCTGATCTGAATGTAATATGTCTTACACTTGTGTAATTGTAATGGTACGGGTACTTAATGAAATACAAATGTTTGGTTGTGTTTATAATGTTTTATATTTCAATAATGAGTTATTTAACGCATATTGACTTGATTATATAGGTGTGTGAGTGTTTGGAGTGTTATGCATAATGTTATAATATTGAATACACTTGAACTTGGTGAAGTTCTCATGCGTCCGACTGGACCATGCGCCCCAACAGTGGTCATGCGTCCGAATGCCCATGCGACTGAGTGTCCATGCGCCTAAATAGTCCATACGCCTGAACAACTTCATGCGTCTGACTCAGTCGCACGACTGAACACTCAGTTGTGCGAATGGATCAACCGCATGTCTCAATCGCACGAATGAACCATGCCAATGGTTCTATCGCACGAATAAGCAAGCCTAACCTATAAATACCACCTAATTCGTGGAAAAACGTAAGCATTGAAT
This sequence comes from Flaveria trinervia, assembly GCA_025506515.1. NCBI lineage: Eukaryota > Viridiplantae > Streptophyta > Magnoliopsida > Asterales > Asteraceae > Flaveria > Flaveria trinervia. The sequence continues at coordinate 76,464,783 of CM046443.1, forward strand.
CCACTTCGATTCTTTACATTATATTCAATTCGTTATTGTGTCTACGTGCGTTCTCACTGATTGGATCACCAATCAAATAGGATTCTGCACTATTTGGTTTGATTTAATACGTTAATCAATTGGTGTTTGGTCAAATACCACATCCTAACAAGTGGTATTAGAGCTCTAGGCTCTTGATTACATGTTGAATCCAATCGTTTTGATACAAAATTGTGTTTTTGCATCAAAAAGGCAATCTTTTTGTGTCTAACGGAGTCTTGGAAGTTTCCTGATCGAAAAGTGTAGTTTTTCCGGCATACTTCTATTAGGGTTTGATAAAATTCGACTTTTTACGGCCAAAACAAGTTTAACCTACGAATTATCGAACTTCAGCAGGTTCAGTCGCATGATTGGCTCAATCGCATAACTGAGTTCATACACATCTTTTAACCGCACGATTGAACTCATTCGTACCCTTATTTGTACGACTGAGATCTTTATTCGGACAGCTCAACCGCATGAGTTTTTTCGGACGACAGACTCATCTGCATTTGCTTAGTCGCACGATTAACCCATCCGTACTGGTTCAATCGCCCAAATAAGCCCAATCGCATACCTTAATTCACACCCATCATTAGCTTGTCAAATAGTAAAGTCAAGTGTAATGGAGGATCAGTTTTCAGCATACACAGAAAGTAAAGATACACGTATTCAGAATCTACTGCTGTTGGAGAACGAAGTGGGGATTCACAATAAACCCCCAAAACTTATTACATTAGACGACTACCCACAATGGAAGCAACATTTCGAAATCTACTTGAATGAAGTGGATACAAATTTGTGGGAGGCAATAGAGTCGGGGTACAGCATGCCAGTTGGAGCTGACGGAGTAAAACATACTCTAAGTGGCATGTGGGATGCATAGAAGGTAAAACACAACACTGAGAAGAAAGTCTACGCCTTGCTTACTCAGTCTATTCCGAAGGATATTTTCCATCACTATTCGGCGTATACTCAAGCTAAGAAACTTTGGGATGCGTTGGAGAAGAGGTATGACGGGAATGCCTCTCTGAAGGCTATCAAGGCAAAAGCTTTGAAGAAGGAGTTTGACAACTTCTCTTCACGGGAAAAGAATGCCTTGATGATGTGATCGATAGATTCTACCACTTGATGAGTGAGATGCACACTCATGGAGTGGTTACTTCGATGGAAGAAAAGGTATCCAACTTTGCCGATGGATTACCAAAAAAATGGGGTTCCTTTGTTTCTAATCTCAGACAGAATGGAATGCTCTCGAAGTTAGACATAAATGACTTCATTCTGAAACTGAGAGAAGAGGAGCTGAGAATGAAGTATCGAGCCTAAAAGGCCAACTGCGATCAGAATCCTGCGCTCTACAATGCTACTCCTTCAGTCAAGACATCTGGAGCACCATTGCAAACCGCCTTCGTCTCAAGCGCAGAAGTTCCAGCACAACCCTCAACTTCAGGATCAGAAATGTTAGGGTCGTCCAGCACCCAATATACAATACCTGAAGCTAATGCATCAAAGCTGAAAACCGAAAACCTCGGGAATGTAACTGTGGAGGTGACTAGAGAACATATGGACCTTTTAGCTGCAGTGGTTCAATCCTACGATGGATTAATTGCTGGAAAGATAGGTAACTGCCACCTGGCAGATGAAGATTACGAGCAGGTGGATGAAATGGAGTTGGAACGAATGGACATAATGTGGGCTCTGGCAATTGCTGTGCGACGAGCTAAAAAGTTTGTCAAAAAGACCAGACAGAACCTGGTTGCAACAAAAGACACAACCTTTGGGTTTGATAAGTCAAAGGTTACATGTTTCAACTACGGTGAGAAGGGACACTTCAAGAGGGAGTGTATAAAACCAAAGAAGACTAATGGAAATCCCTTCTCATCATTTAACCGTCAAGATAAGTCCACATCTAGTAATGCTGACTCATCAAGTAAGGATCCAAAAGCCTTAACTGCTAATGAAGATGAAGGAAAGGACTGGAGCTTTCGGTTCGTCTCACCAGGAGAGTCAAATATAGCTAGTGTGGAGGATATTGATGACGATTCTGCAAGTGAAGGAGATATAGTAGTAGAGCTCGCAATGTCAAACTCTAAAGATACTGCAAATGTAGTCAACTACCTGCCCGAAGAAGAAAATTTTGCATCATCATCTGAATCACCGAAAACAGAGACATCCGAGCCAGCTCTCATGGCTGATTCTAGTTCAACATCCCAGGTAAGTACTACTGACCAATGTTTCATAATCATGCTTGCTTAGAATGTAATAAATTTAGAGAAGTTATAGATTCAAAATTTTCCAGGCTATTAAATCATAATGATAGCTTAGTGAAGGATCTGGAACTGTGCACAAAAGCAAATAGAGTATTAAAACAAAACGAGCTCAGTTACAAGGAAAAGATAAACCTATTAAATAAACAGCTTAGGGAAACTGAGGTAGTTGCCTTTAACCAAGCAAATGATATTAGGTACTATCTGAACTCTCTTGAGGACACTAAGAAGCAAAAAGTAGTTTTAGAAGTAGAAGTCAATTCATAAAAACAAAAACTGCATAGTTGGACAAGCTCATCACACATTGTCCAACACTTAGAGAGAGAAAAATAGGGAGGGAGTGGGATAAAAAGTGGTTCCACCACCACCTGAGACCATGATGAACACCAAAAGTAAACCAATTAACAATAACCCCATTAAGGATCACGTGGTGTCTACTCCTCTTGTTAGCGATCCAGATAACGTAAGTAAATCAAGTCAATCCGACCCTAGACAAAAGGAGGCCACTTCAAAGGCAATAGGAAAGATGCCTTGTGTTAACCTGGAAAAAGACTTTGAAAGGGTGAGTTTAAAGTCAAGGTCAAACAAAGTGAAACAAGAACCTGAAAAGACTATAAAATCTACTCAATCATGTGCATCATGTCACAATCCAAGGAAACAAGAGATTAAAGATGTAAAACCAGGTAAAACAATTAGTTTTGTAAAACCAACTCATAAATCTAACAAAAGTAGTGCCTCAGTCCAAACACACTAAGGTTGACCGTGTGACAAGTATATCTCCACCAAAACAAATAAACCGTAAAGTTGAAAGGAGATCCTGCTATAATTGTGGAGAGTATGGTCACATAGCGTCTTACTGTCCTTATTATCAGACACCGAGGAAGGAAGTTGAACTTTATGCATCTACATCCAGATCTTTTAAGAGGAACTCAGTGACGCCTCCTAAAAGGGATTGTGAACCCAAAGTTCAATCCATTTGCCAGTCGTCTGTTTTTCACAAACAGGCCTTACACAAATCTGGATTATGTAAAGAAAAAACCTCTTCATTGCCTGAAAATATGAACACTAAGAATTCTGATCAATCCTTAACCTCAAAGGGTCAGTGTGTTAAGTTTGTGATATGTGATGCCTTAGGGAAACCCAAGCCAGTTAAGGCTTGGGTTCCTAACATGAACTTATGTTTTCATTGAATGTGCAGGGTGTTCGCTATAGTTCTAAGACTAACACGTGGATTGTCGATAGCGGAGCATCCAGGCACATGAAAGGGAACAGAGCTCTCTTATCAAATGTCAGAAAAATTAAAGGAGGGCATGTTTCATTTGATGGAAACAAAGGCGGGTACATCACAACCCAAGGAGAAGTGGGAAGTTAAGTTTGATAAGGTAAACTATGTCAAACAATTACAAAATAACTTACTTTCTGTTTCTCAAATATGTGATAAAGGATTCAAGGTAGTTTTTGACAACAAAGAAGTGTTACATTCTAAAGAAGGACTATGTGATTCCGGAGGATCGGATCCTAATGTCAGCTTCAAGATATAATGATCTTTATGTCTTGGATCTCTCAAAGGCATCCATAACGGATAGTAAAGTCCAATGTTTCTTGTCCAAAGCTACTGAGAAGGAATCCATCTCCTGGCATAGGAGAATGGGACACATAAATCCGAGGAAAATGAATCACTTGATCCAGAATGATATTGTGAGAGGAGTAAATGTCAAAAACTTCCAACTCCCGGATTTTTGTGTTGCTTGCAAAAAGGGCAAACAAACGAAGAAATCTCGTAAGGAAAAGAAAGTTCATTCTATAGAACTTCCACTTGAGCTTCTTCACATGCATCTGTTTGGTCCAGTTAGTACAAGAAGCATCATAGGCGACTTGTATTGCTATGTAGTTACTGATGACTACTCAAGGTTCTCTTGGGTAATGTTTTTGAAATCCAAATCAGAAACATTTGAATTCTTCAGGAATTGGTAACTACACTGGAATCCCTATACAAGCTGAAGGTAAGACAGGTGCGTTTAGAAAACATAACCGAGTTCAAGAATCAGAGGATGGAGGACTATTGCGAAGAAAAAGGAATAGTGCATCAATTTACCTCAGCTTACACCCCTCAGATGAACGGCGTTGTTGAACGAAAGAACCGCAGCTTGATAGAGATGGCACGGACAATACTTGCAGACTCTAAACTGCCTATACAATTTTGGAATGAAGTAGTGGCGAATGCATGTTATACTGTCAATCGAGTTCTGGTAGTAAAACATCATGGAAAAACGTGCTACGAGTTATTACAGCAACGTAAACCTAACTTGGAATATCTCGAGCCGTTTGGCGCTCCGTGCACCCTGCTGAAAAAGACTCAGGAAGGAAAATTCAATTAGAAGGTGATGAAGGATCTTCTTAGGATACAACATACCGAATAAGAGAGTTTACAACAACTCAACGGGTCAAGTAGAGGTGCGGTGTAATATTGATGTTCAGAGATATATCACACCGCCTGCTGGAAGAGGGCCTGCTTACTTCTTCGACTATGATGGATTCTTCAAGTCCTTCAACATATCTCTTTCTTCTTCAGAAGACGAGTTGGCAAACAAGATGATGTGCGATGTCTTAAACACACCGTCTCAAGATCCAACAAGTCCTTATCCTACCAACTCAGGGGGAGCAGTTGATATGAGTGACTCCTCCTCTGATGAAGAAAATGATCAGATCACTAGGATGCACAGGTTCTGACTACCACAAATTCACAAGCATCGGCTAGTGATGCTTCTGAACCTTCTGAACCTCGGACTCCTATCGCCTCAGATCCAGAACCAAATAGTCATGTAGAGATTAATGAAGAGGCTGATGCAACCTAAACATCTTTAGTCTTTCCCGCATGTTGCACAAGTGCATTGAAGTGGATTGCTTCGGAAGTTTCACTTGTGCAACAAAAATACTCTAAGTGTGAAATCTTCCAAAGCCAAGACCAACATCTTCCGAAGCCAAAGATGAAGTCTTCCGAAGCCTCAGAGACAAAGTCTTCTGAAGCTTCAAGTTCATGAAGACAGATTTCTTCCAAAGACTTTTAGTAACATGCTTTATCTGATGTACTATTCCATAAAGCTGGACACCTTTCCGCTGCAACTTTGCAAGTCACCAACTAACATGGTTTGGTGAAAAGGTCCATGCTTTTGGTAACTGTACATTGAGGTCTTGAGTTTGTAACTTTCTACTTTATGTACTTTATCTTTTTTGTAATAGATAAGGATGTGAGCTATGGCATGTCATAGTCACTAGTCAAAAGGCAATCTGCCTTTTGACTTTACAATTGATTTTGTGTGTGTCTAGTCAATTGTATCCAGCTGGCTTTCAAAGTATAGCTGGCTGTAGGATGTTGTATAAGTATCTCATGTTCTTGTATCTTTCGACTATGCTTTTGTAACACTTGTAATAGAACATAGAGAAGGCAATATACTGCATTCTTGAAAACCAACACTTGTGTTCTCTGTGTTTTGTCTCATATATTACTTGTGTTCTTAGTGTCACCACTTGGTTAATCCAGTTTATTGTTTGATCTAAGTTTAGTTTGTCTCCTCTTTGTGTTGTTGTGTTGTAACTCATCACCCTTCAACAATCCTGCAGTCATAATCTTGTCTCTGAGGTGGTTGTTCCGACAACCCCTATCTCACGTCTAAACGACTATCATCCTTTGGATAATATTATAGGAGATGTGAGATCAGGGGTTCAGACTAGAAATCAGTTGTACTTCGCTGATTATGCCTCTGTGATGGAAAAAGGATACCTTCATGACGGTGCATACCGTTGCTTTGTGTCTCAGTTTGAGCCAAAGTATGTTAGTGAAGCACTAAATGATGAGGCTTGGGTTAGTGCCATGCAGGAAGAGCTTCTTCAGTTAAGAAGTTAGGTGTATGGACACTAGTGGATAGACCTAAAGGTGCTAAAGTCATTGGTACCAAATGGGTCTTGAATGTAAGAAAGATGATCAGGGAGTGATCATCAGAAACAAGGCTTGGCTTGTTGTTCAGGGTTTCGACAAGTTGAAGGTATTGACCACAATGAAGTATTTGCACCAGTGGCAGTATCTTTCATGCCTATGCATCTTATAGGAAAATCAAAGTTTATCAACTTGATGTGAAGAGTCCATTCCTTCATGGGGAAATCAGAGAAACAGTGTATGTCAGTCAACCCAAGGGATTTGAATATCCATATCATCGGGATAGAGTATAAAAACTCGACAAGGCTCTATACGGGCTTCATCAAGCTCCACGGGCTTGGTATGAGAAACTTTCAACTCATCTTGTGAAACATAGTTTTCGCAGGGGAGTCATTGACTGCACACTATTTATCAAAGAAAAAGATGGAGATCTACTGCTAGTACAGATCTATGTAGATGACATAATTTTCGTTTCAAAGAATGAAGAATTATGCAAAGAATTCGAAGCAATAATGAAGGCTGAGTTTGAGATGAGTGCAATGGGGGAGCTAAAGTTCTTTCTCGGGTTACAAGTAGATCAAACACCAAATGGAATCTTCTTACATCAGACCAAGTATGTAGGAGATATTCTCAGTCGGTTTGACATGGAGAATGCTTCCATAGCCGGCACTCCACTGGCTACAAACCATGATGTAGCACCCGATGAGAATGGTGATCTGGTAGATGCCACTATGTACCGTTGGATGATTGGATCTCTCATGTATCTCACTGCCTCCAGACCAAATATCATGTATGCGACATGTTTATGCTTGCGATATCAGGCAAAGCCTAAGGTGAATCATCTAATTGGAGTCAAAAGGATATTTTGTTATCTGAAAGGCACACCCACACTTGGGTTGTGGTATCCTCATGATGATGACTTTGAACTTACAGCGTATAGTGACTCGGATTACGGCGGATGTAAGATGAACTACAAATCTACATCAGCAGGGTGTCAGTTCTTTGGGAGAAGATTAGTAACCTGGCAGTGTAAGAAGCAGACCTCAGTTGCTTTGTCAACCTGTGAAGCCGAATACGTTGCTGCTGCAAGCTACTATTCCCAAATCATATGGATTCAACAGCAAATGCAGGATTACGGTTTGCATTTCACTTCCACTCCTATATTTGTTGATAACTCTGCTACGATTGCAGTCACTAAGAACCCGGTCCAACATCCTAAGACCAAACACATCGGCATCAAATATCACTTCATACGTGACTGTTTTGAATATAAATTAATCGATGTGATAAAAATAAACACTGATTTTCAATGCACTGACCTCTATACAAAGGCTTTTGATAACCACGTTTTCTATATCAGTTAGAGGTCAATGGTGTTAAAAATAAAAAATGAGGTCATTCCTAAAGATCTCAGGATAGTGCTGCAGCTTGGGGACGATGCTGAATGTCCCACACGACTACCCCTGACTATCAGAGGTTGTTTCTTGCTGGCCAAGTACGCTGGGGACATCAATGCAGGAGTGCTCAACAAGAGCAACCTGTGTCCCTAGTTCAGGTACCTTGCGCACGTAGTGCTTAAGTGCTTAGCGTCTCGGAAAGGAGGTTTTGATGAGCTGTCCGATCAAATCCAGAATGCATATGCTACACTGGTGCTGAACCATCCGTTCAGCTTCTCCAGGATGATCTTCTCCTACTTGGTGGAGAACATTAAGGGGAAAGGGAAGGAGGGCTTCTGCATGTGCCCTCGCTTTATGCAGATGATTATAGAGCAGAAGCTCCCTTCCTTGCTGAAGGAGAAGGAGGACGCGGTGGTACTCGAGGTGATGGACGATACCACTTTGTGCAGGATGAAGGTTTACAGGGAGAAATAGGTAAAGCCCCCTGTGAGGAGACTATGTGGGCATCTGGCTCGGGAAGACTACGTGGCGCCGGCTAGGCGTAAATGGCATCACGTTAATAGTGACTCTGAAGAAGAGCAGATACAGCTCCCTGATGATGACTCCGATGATGATAGCGGAGATGCTGGAGATGAATGACCCACTCAACAAAGGGGTCCCACTACTACTTCCATCTCCAGCATCTGCCCCCACTAGAGACGGAGTGGAGATTGCTGGGTTCCACCAGGATTTTATGCCTGGTGAGGAAGAAGATGAGTCAAATGAGGAGCCGCTGACTCGGACTGTGGGAAGTAAAGTCGTTCCCACAGAACGAGGGCTCTGGGTGGTTGGTGAATGCCTAGGCGGATTGGGAGGGACCACTGATGATCCTACTTATACTCCTGATCTGCCAGGCCGCATTATAGAGGGAGCATCCACCTCGACTGGATCGAGGAAGAAGCGGATGGCTCAGCCCCATGGCTTGAAAAGGAAGAAACGCATAATCACCTTTATCACCACCACAGCCACCACCACAGCTACCACCATTCCACCTACACCACTACCACCATTCCACCTACCACCACTACCACCCTTCCATCCACCACCACATCATTCACACCTACACCACCACCACCATCATCTATACCACCTCCAATCTTCCCCACAGTCACCACCACCACTAGCCATCCTACAACACCATCTCTTCTCTCCATATCCATCAGGATTGCCTCTGCCTCCCAATGGGGTAGAGGAACAGCTCTCAGCACTCAATCGAATGGTGCTAAGAATGTTAGCAGCAGATGAAGAGAAAACCAATCAGATAAGATAGCTGGTAGACCTGACCACTGTCCAATCTCAGCAGCTCACTCATCAGGCTCGATTGATCGATGAGCAGGCACATCGGATGTCTCAGCTCCAGGAGCAACACGCTAAAAGGATTGAGGAGCTAGAGGTTGCAAACAAATCGCTGCAGTTAAAGCTCAAAGGGTCCAAAGAAGAGCCCTTAAAGACAGGAGAAGGTGATGGAGATGATGATGCTGATGATGATAGTGATGATTATGATGATGGTGATGATCGTGATGGTCATATTGATGTTAGTGATGATGATGATGACGACTCTCCAGCTGCAGGTGCCACATCAGCGAGCGAAAGGAGGACCAAACGTACTCAAGATCTGAGTGCCTCCTCATCCAACCCGACAGTAGAAGAGCCGATGATCCAGGACAAGAGTAATGCTTAGTTTGTTTATTGTTATTAATATCTTTTGTATTTGGATTATGTATGATATTAACGAAATACATGTTTATATGTATTGTAAATAGTTATGTTTTTTTATTATTATAGTTCTGTCTTGATTTTTAACTAATGATTGATATATTGAATGTTTAAATCAAGCAGATCCAAATTATCAAAGGGATGAACATGATATACTCCCCTTCAACAGATCAAGACTCAACTAACCATGATTCTTGATCTACAAGGGATTGTCAGAAGATCAGTGAGTTACACCCCTGAAGAAGGGGAAATAATTCATGATCTTACTGATGAGCAACTGGCAGAAATGTTCAAGCTCAATCCTGATGAGATTGTAAAAGATGCTCCAATTGTGCAAACAGAGAGTGACGATGAGCTTCAAGATGCCAATGAGATTGAGATAGAAGATGTCACTGCTCAACACTATCCTGAGTACACTGACAAGGAGGGAACTGCCATTCCCAATCATAGAGACACTCTTGTCAGTGATACTTTTGAGACTTTGGAAAGGATGGAGAAAGAGTCAGAAAAGGATAAAGAGAAGACCCAAGTTTCAAACGCCAAAGTCAAAATCAAAAATGCTGAATGGGAAGCATGTTTTGATGAAATCAAAGCCCAACGCAGAGCAACTACATCAACTGCCTACACCAAACTATATAAGGTCAAGAAATATCAAAACGTGGCAGGCAGGATCATAGCGTGGGCACATTTTGCAGACCTCAACGTTTACGCGTTTAAATGTGAGAAGGGAATAGAGTACTTCAGATTTCCACATGATCTGAAGACTCTTCCGGGTTTTGAGCTCAACGAGTTAGCAAAGTTAAATTTGCTATATGCTGACCCTCGTAAGATGTCAGGCTGGTTTGAAGCTGCTCTAAAGAGGGAGTACCGTACCAGATGGGTCAACTTCAAACCTCAACAACCAATGAGGTACATCAGAAGATCTGAAGTTGATACCATAACTGGTAAACCTAGAGTAGTGCTGAAGTAGAGTCCACCACGTACAATGTCTAAGATCCCACTACGTAAGATGCCACAAGACTTCACTCCACACTTCAAATGGTGGTACTACGATTGGAGAACAGGAGAGGCCGTAATAGTCTTGAACAGGAATGGCTCAATGGAAACCATAAGGGTGTTTAACCCGATGTGGCTCACTAACTTGGCAGCACAAGATGTTTATATTTTATACAAGTGGCCACTGTTCTATGACCCATAGGATATTGTACAAGCTTTACAGTTCCAGAAAGTGATAAGACTCGGTTTTGCTTTTGAGATAAACACAAGAGTCACCAAAGAAGCTATGTACAAAAAGTTTGAAGAAATCATGAACGATGTTAGATAATAGATAGATCTAGGTCCAGGGGGAGTTTGTTGATACATATATGTACCTAGATCCTGATCTGAATGTAATATGTCTTACACTTATGTAATTGTAATGGTACAGGTACTTAATGAAATACAAATGTTTGGTTGTGTTTATAATATTTAATATTTCATTAATGAGTTATTTAACGCATATTGACTTGATTATATAGGTGTGTGAGTGTTTGGAGTGTTATGCATAATGTTATAATATTGAATACACTCAAACTTGGTGAAGTTCTCATGCGTCAGATTGGACCATGCGCCCCAACAGTGGTCATGCGTCCGAATGGCCATCCGACTGAGTGTCCATGCGCCTAAATAATCCATACGCCTGAACAACTTCATGCGTCTGACTCAGTCGCACGACTGAACACTCAGTTGTGCGAATGGATCTACCGCATGTCTCAATCGCATGAATGAACCATGCCAATGGTTCTGTCGCACGAATAAGCAACCCTAACCTATAAATACCACCTAATGCATGGAAAAATGTAAGCATTGAATCCACTTCGACTCCAGAGGTACCCTAGCCGTCCAGAAGCCTCTAAGTTCGTACTCCAAGTTCATAGAACGCTGCAGATTGATTCCTAATCGATTCTTGACGTTAGATTCAATTCGTTATTGTGTCTACGGGCGTTCTCACTGATTGGATCACCAATCAAATAGGATTCTACACTATTTGGTTTGGTTTAACACGTTAATCACTTTCTTTGTGGAGAAGTGTGTGACACTCTAGTAACATTACTCACTCTAGGTTTTGACTCTGGTTCTTTGGTTGTTTTCTCTGGTTTAACAAAGTTAACTGTTTTCACCTGTTTAACCTCCTTTTCTTTTTGGTTAAGAGGTTTTTGGCTTGAAGTATGTGAAAGATTAACCTTAGAAGTCGTTTTAGGTTCTGATTTGACTCTGTTTGATCGTGACTTGAAGTTAACCTATTCAAATTCCTTTTCCAGATTAACACTAGACAATTTATCCTTTGCCTTTGAAGTGGCCTCCTTTTGTTTGTTTCTAGAGTCCATAGATGAACATAAGGAATCTGGATCACTAACAAGAGGAGTAGACACCACATGCTCCTTGATGGGATTACTATTTATTGGTCTAGTCTTAGTGTTCATCAAAGTCTCAGGTGGTGGTGGAACCACTTTATAACCCAATCCCTCCCCGTTGTTCCTTTCTCTCACTACGTGTTGGACTATGTGTGAAGAACTAGTCCAACTGTGCAGTTTCTGTTTTAATGAATTTACTTCTACTTCTAGAACTGCCTTTTGCTTCTTAGTACTTCTAGGGATTTTAGATAATACCTAATGTCATTAGCTTGGTTAAAGGCAACTACTTCGGTTTCCCTAAGCTGTTTAGTCAAAAGGTCTATCTTTTCTTTATAACTAAGCTCATTTTTTAATACCCTATTAGCCTCAGTGCACAGTTGCAAATATTTTACTAAGTTATCATTATGATCTAATAACCTAGAAAATTTAAGATCTATGCTATTCCTAAAGGTATCACAATCAGAACAAGCATGATTATTAAACATTTGGTCAGTAGTACTTACCTGAGTTGATTCAGTAGAGTTAGCCATGAACGCAGCATCAGATTTCTCTTGTTCTGGTGATTCTGTCTTTTCTGTCTTTGACGTGGTAGTCTCCTCTTTAGGCTGGTAACTGAGCTCGGTTGCAGTTGCTTCTTCACTATGTGACATCGCTATCTCAACTGCTATATCTCCTTCACTAGCAGAATAATTGTCAATATCTTCTACACTTGCAATGTTTGATTCCCCTGGTGAGACAAACCTAAAGCTCCAATCCTGTCCTTCATCATCATGAGCAGTCAAGGCTTTTGGATCCTTGCTTGATGAAGTAGAACTGGTAGCTTGCTTGTCTTGACGAGTGAAGGACGAGAATGGTTTCCCGTTACCTGTCTTCTTAGGCTTGACACATTCTCTTTTGAAGTGCCGCTTCTCTCCACAGTTGAAGCAGGTCACTTTGCTCTTGTCAAAGCCAAATGTGGTATCCTTAGTAGCTACCAAGTTCTGTCCAGTTTGTTTTACAAACTTCTTTGCCCTCCGGACAGCACTAGCTAAAGCCCACATTATATCCATTCTCTCAATCTCCATTTCATCCAACTGCTCGTAGTCCTCGTCAGCCAAATGGCAGTTTCAAATCTTCCCAGCAACAAGTTCATCATAAGAATGGACCATTGCAGCCAAAAGATCCATGTGTTCTCGAGCTACTTCCACTGTCACATTTCTGAGATTCTCAGTCTTCAGTTTAGTAGCACTTGCTTCGGATCCAATATAGTGGGAACAAGAAAGTCCCGATGTGTCTGATCCTGAAGGAGATGCATGTGAAGGACCCGATGAGCTAGACACAAATACAGTCTAGAGAGGTGCTCCAGATGTCTTAGCTTGAGGCGTGGCAGTGTATAAAGCTGGATTTTGATTGTATGAAGACATCTGAGCTTTGTACTTCATCCTAAGTGACTCTTCTCGCAACTTAAGAATGAAATCATTAATATCCAGTTTTGCTAGCATTCCATTCTGTCTAAGATTAGACACGAATGAAACCCACTTTTCAGGCAATCCGTCTGCAAAATTAGTAACTTTCTCTTCCATGGTAGTAGCCACCCCATGTGTATGCAGTTCATCATCAGATGGTAGAATCTATCTATAACATCGTCCAAACTCTCATTTCCCATTGATGAGAAGTTATCGAATTCCTTCTTTAACTCCTTAGCCTTGATTGCCTTCAATGAAGCATTCCCGTCGTACCTCTTTTCTAGCTCATCCCAAAGTTTCTTGGGCTGCTTATTTTCTGAGTACTGGTGGAATATGTCTTTAGGAATAGATTGTGTAATCAATGCATACATTCTTTTTTCTGCATTGTATTTGACTTTCTGCATGTCCGTCATTCCTCCTAACGTTAGCTTAACTCCATCAGCTCCCACCGGTGTACTATCTCCAATCTCAATGGCTTCCCACAGATTCGGATCCACTCCGTTGAGGTAGATCTCAAAACGTTGTTTCCAGTGGGGAAACTCATCTAACGTCAAGAGCTTTGGTGGTTTATTATGATTACCCACCTCACTCTCAAGCAACAGCAGGTCCTGTATCCTAGAGTCCTTTCCAGCAGTAAAGGCTGACATTTGATCTTCCATTGCGAATAACTTTAAGTCTAATAACTTTAATTCTAATAAAACAAATTGTTACTGGGCCACTGAAGGGTGCGAATGGTCTAGTCGTGCGTATGAACTCTACGACTGGTTCAATCGTGCGGCTGAACTAAGCGATTAGCTCAGTCGTGCGAATGAATCTGATTCGTATGAACAGTACGCCCGAAAGGTTCAATCGTACGAATGGAGATGCGACTATGTCCAATCGTGCATCTGAGCAATGCGAATGAGGTCCAGTCGTGTGAATGGCACACTCGTGCAACTGAAGCTGCTGTTTTGCGAAAATTTCTAGGTTAAACGTGTTTTAGCCGTAAAAATTCGAAATTTCGCAAGGTCTAATCGCCTAAGTCTGTAGAAACCAAACTTTGATGAGCAGGGAACGTCCAAGATCACTTTTGACACAAAAGATTGCATTTTTAGTGCAAAAACACAAATTTTTATCAATCTTGATTGAATCACACGTAATCAAGAGCCAAAGCTCTGATACCACTTGTTAGGACCTGGTATTTAAGTGAAATACCTAGAGATTAGCGTGTAAACTAGATCAAATAGTGCGGAACACTATTTGATTGGCGATCCAATCAGTGAGAACACACGAAGAATCAATCAAGAATTAAAACTAAGGTTAGAAATCGATTGGGAATCGATCTAATGTGTTCTATGAACTTCAAGAACGAATTGGGAGGCTTCTGGATGGCTAGGGTACCTCTGGAATTATAATTCATCAAAAGCCCTTGTTTTTCACGAATTGGGTTGTATTTATAGGTTGGTATTATTCAATCGTGCGACTGAACCATTAGTATGGTTCAGTCGTGCGATTGAACCATGCGGTTGATTCATCCGCACGACTGAGTGTTCAGTCGTGCGACTGAGCCATTCGTATGTTACAATCATACGATTGATCTAGTCTCCTGGTTCAGTCGTGTGACTGAGTCATTCGTATGAAGTTATTCATGCTTATGGTTCATTCGCATGGGCCATTCGCATGAGAAGTTCATTAAGTTATGTTTGAATGTATTAATTATAACATTATGTGTAATAATTCTAACAACCACAAACCTAATTAGCCAATTTAATATCAACTCATTAATGAAATATAGTCATTACAATCACAAACAACCAATATCATCATATCAAATTACATATCAGAATCAGACAACAAGATCTATTACATTTCATATCATGATCTAGGGACATACATGTATCAACAGTTCGCTCGACAAAACTGTTGTTTCTGCGGGTGAAACTACAGTTGCGGTAGAACAGTATTGCTGACAACAAAACTGTCTACGAAACTAAGACTACTATATATAGTTTTGTTCATTATCATTGTTAGCTAATCTTTCAAAACCTAATCGTTTATCCTTGTTGCAAGTCACCTTTGTAAGCAGTAATTTCACTAAATTATCATTGTGCTTTGATGTTATTGAATGTATGGATCATTATTGTCTTACTTTGATTGAATTGTTATTGTTCTTAATCTTCATTGTTCATCTTGTGTATTGTGTGTGTTTGGTATTGAACGATTCAACAATTCATTTGTACTGCAAATCGATCAAATGGACCAACAGTCTTGATCTTCGATATTGAATACTTTGTCTTTGAAAGTTGATCCTACACTTTGTTTTCGGAAGAACTCATTTTCCTTTGGTAGTTCCACATTTAGCTTCGAAAGTCCTTTCTTAGTTGTACCAAAATAGTCTAAGTGATTTGGTTTTGGTTGCACAAGCCTTCTTCTTGATCCAACAAATTCCCCCTAGACTGATGCTACCAAACCCTCACTTTTTCCCGTTTCTCAAAACTTTCAACACCATAGAAAGTAGATACTTATTTGTTTCTTTGTTTTTGCAGGTACAAGTAATTCGTAGACAGGAGATCTAGTCTGTCACTTTGAATGATATGTACCCTTTGTTGTGCCCCCTAAAGAGAGTTAATTGATGGGAGTTATAGTCATACTCCCACCTAACTATGTATTCAAGTTCAGGACCCTCAATCATTTGAAGAAAGGCTTTGCCTTTGGTTGCTAATCCTTTCCTTTTCTCTTCCTCTCTTAGTTTCAACTCTTCTTCAGACTTGGTCCTAGCAGTTTGCTCGGCCAGATGAAGACTGCATAGGTGATTCCTGATGTGAGCAACTACTTCAGAGTTGGAGGGTTGGAGAGTGGCTTCTCTGCTCACTTAGTATAATGAAGATGAGATATTTACCTGTTAGCTCTCCACACACTCTCTCTCTCTCAACAACAATGTTGTGAGAAGAGTCTTCAAACCTCCACTGGATAATCTTTTTCCTTGGCACAAGGGGTTGACTTGGTACCTTGTTTCCTTTCTTCGTATGCAGCAGAGTCACCAGCCTTCTCGTTAACTTTTTTTCTTCCTCATTCAAAACATCTGAGTTGAGACCAAGGAGCTTTTGCAACTTGGTCCAATTTTCCTCTGGACGGATCAAGAACTTGATCTCTAGTGAGGGAACGTGAAGATCCATCAACATAATTCAGTTTGACAGAGTCCGTCTCACAAGAGATGTCGCTCAGGGTTGTACAGTTGATGAGCCTCGTCTTGATTGCCTTGAACTCCTCTAAGGAGATGTTTGGGAGGCTGAGGGATGGTTTGGGAGGTTGTTGTGTAGGTTGTGGTGTTGTGGTTCTGAAGAGTGTTTAGGGTTGGAGGATGGGTAGTTTAGGTGGTTGTGGTGAGGAAGTTGGTATGGTTAATGGTGTAGGTTCAGGTGTGTAAGGTTCAGTGGTTGGTTCAGTCTTGTTGGGGATGGAAAAGGAATTGGTTCAGGTTGGGGTTGAGTGGTTGGTTTGAAGATCATCCCCTATCCCCTTCTATACATCTCCTTCCTCTTCCCCGAGCGAATGTCAGCCTTTATATCACAAACATGTCGTTGGAGGGTCTTCTTAGACACAGAACCCACCTGCCTGCTAGAGAAGCCATGAGCCCGAAGATAATCTTTAATTCAAGCCTTTTCACCTACCTTTCTAGCAGCAACGAGTCCTGCTTCCTCTTACTTCTTCTTCTTCTTTTCTTCTTCTTCTTCTTCGACCTCAGCTTCTCCTTAGCAGCTTTCTTTCTTTCTTTCTCCATTTGATCTTGTTCTTTGTTCAAGAGCCATAAGATCGTATCATTGTTATGTGGAGACAGTTCTTCTAGAGAGAAACCACTAAAGGTTAGAAAGTTTATCCTTTCCCTCCTAAGCTGTTGATCAACTTCTCTTTTCTTTTCATCCTTTCTTCCTCCAAGGCCAACCTCGCTGCTTCTTCCTTTTGCTGGATTTGCAGTACAATTGCCTTTCTAACTCAACTAGCTCCTCTAATGGTAGCAGGATTACATCCTCATTTGCAGCTCCTAAGTGGACAAGTCTATCGATGATTTCCATTCTTTTGTTGTTGACAGCCTCCTGGTTGGCTGCAGCTACTTTGCTACTAGCAGCTAGCAACTTCATAGTTAGAAGTCTACCTTTTCTTTTGAGCTTTTCTAACCTTGCTTCCTCTTGAAGCTCTTCCATAGTCATCTTCCTCTTTCCTTTGACATCTTCGGAAGTGCTAGACTTTGGGGGTTCTTGGATGGAAGATTCAGGTTGAGCAGTGGTAATGTGAGTCTGGAGTCAGTGCTGATGTTTGAGCTAGGGGTCGGGTGAGAAAATCCTCCCTATTAACCTCAGATGATAGTTCTAAGATTCCATTTGTGACTACTAGATCATCGGATAAAGAGAATAATCCTTCCGCAACTACAATCTCAGCTTCGGAAGATTGAAGTTGTTTTTGTGAGGCTTTGACTTGTGCTTTGGAAGTCTGTGAGAATGTACTTTCTATCCTAACCATCACAGTTCTTGGGCCATCAGTCTTTGTTTCCCCTTTCCAATTAATCTCTGGTTCCACTTGAACCTTAGGTTGACTAACTTCCTTAATAGTAGTAGAAGGTGCATTCAACCTCTGAAGCTCTTGAGCTCCAAAGTAAATCATAGACAAATGAGGACTTGACTGTTTAATGAGAAATTCTATGAAGAACTTTTTGAATAACCTGTTGAGATCTTGGAGCATCCTTTGATATAATTGAAACATAATAGGAGGAGGCTCAGGAAAAATTGAAGCTTGTTGCATAGGGTATCATGAACTTAAGTAAGTGAGAGCTTGACTCTATGGTTCCTCTTGTCTTTGGCTTTGTCCTTGAACACTCTCCCCCTTTTTGGTAGCATCATCTTCAGAGCTTGATGAGCTAGAGGAAGAGGTTATGAGACCTCAATTGGTACATGCCTAACAGACCTCTCAATCTGTTTCTCAGCTAGTTTGGCCTTGAGATTTTCAATCTCAAGTTGTTGAGTTGCAGACCTATCCTCTAAAGTCCTAACCTTAGATTCAAGGTTTGAGACTTTAAAAGTAGGACTTTAATGTTGAGTTGCAGTCTTCCCTCTTTTTCTTTTGAAGAATCATAGGGAGATGATGTAACATCCTAACATGTTCATCCTTACCACCAGATGTGGTTTCTTGGAACCCTGGTTTCCTTGCCTAATGATGTCTCTTTCAAAGTCATCAAAAGGCATGGTTGCCGTAGATTCATTCTTAGATGTTACCATTGAACGAAGGTCCATTAAGGCTCCTTTAGAAGTGGCAGCTGAATCTACATGAGTCCCCTCCACATCAGTGGGCTGACCTCAGTAAAGGCTTGCTGATAGGGGCTAGAGATAAGAGCTCTCTAGGCTCTATTGATCCTTGAGAGAGTGTTATGGATCAACTTCATTGCCATGAAGGGACGTAATCTCTTCATCAGTTCTGAATAGAAGGTCAGTAAAGGATATAGAAGTTAAACCTAGTGACCCGAGACCTTGGTCAATGTCTAAAGGCATTGAGCCTATGTTGGGTCTATCCCTTTGTGGCTGCTCAGAGGAGTATAAAGACTCACCCTAAGGGTTTTCAACTTGTGTTTTGGCTCATGGGTTTGAAACTGAGGAGACTTAATACCTATATTATGTCAATTATAAAGGATGGTGACACCTCAGACTAAATGAGAGCCCATTGTTCCACTCTAGGTTTTCTGGATTGAACAGGAGGAGCTTGTTCAATCAGAGAAGACTAAACAAGAGTTTGTTTGGGTCGTCTTTGATATGTGATAGTGATTGGGTGAGAAGGTATAGTTGGAATATGAGGGTAGTTGTTGGTGTGGGTTCATCACCTGTGGGGTTAACAGGGATGTCACCAGGAGCCATTGGCTCAGTCATACCTGGAAGCAAAGCAGTATGTCTTCCGGTGAAATTGGCACTTTCATCAAAGTCTTGAAGATTGTCGGCCTCATTTGAGGGACAGTTAGAGCAGCTTCATAGACAAGCTGACTCTAGTCTAGCTCATAGTTGATTATATGCTGAAGAAACCTAGGATACATGAAGAATGTTTCCCGCTGGAGGTTTCTCATAAGATTGGTCGGCACAACCTTGAGTAGTTAAAGTAAAGGCTTCTCACCATTCCATGAACTAGGTACCCTAGTTCATATGGGATTTGATCCCATCCCCCAAAATTTTTGGATAAGCAATGAAGAATGACATGTAGAAGGAACTTCCAATTGTAAGGAAAATTGAACTTGTATACAATAGACCTGCTAACATCTCCACCATATCCCATTTGGATGTAGGTGTTATCCAAAACTGTTTTGGGGAACTCTGTAGCGGCGCCCTCATCATGAAGCTCGAGATGCTCCCTGATGAGTTGTTCGGAAATGACCAACTCCTGGCCACAAATGTTTGATCATATTAGCCGAACCCCATTTAGGGTTTCAATCTGACCATTGGCCCAAAATTCAGCCATATGATTTTAATAAACGGTTAGGTTAACAGTCAGAGTAGTGTAATAAGATGATTCGGTAAGAAAGGAAATAATATTAGAGAAGTCAGCATCTCTTGAAGAATCAAGAAGTGCGACTTTGTTGTGCTGAGGGTTAAGTGCCATTTGAGAAAGTTGTAGGAAGATGAGTTCGGACTTGGGTAAGTTGGAGATGAAGGAAGCTTTTAGGGCAGTAAAATTTGGTAAGAAGATGAAAGTGAGTAGTCGGCGTTAGTTAAATGGGTGAGATGGCGGTTTAGGGGGTTAGGATAAGAGCATGTGATGTTTTAGTGGGTGATATGACAGCGGCGATAAGGTTTAGTTCATTTAAATAATCTGACATCATTAACACAATCTTTAATTTTTAAAGCGTGGGGCCCAAAAGATTTCCGTTACACGGTAAAGTCTTTCTTCCGAGTATAAATCATTCCGAAGGTAATTGTCTTCCAAAGGTAAAGTTCTTATTTCTGAGAGTAAAGATTGCTTTCCGAATGGAGCGTTTTTTAAGCTTCAGAAGAAGTAATTTGATATGTAATCAATCGCTTCTTCCGAGACTAAAAACTCTCCCGAGAAGGAAATTATCTTGGGAGGAATTTGCTTTGGAAGATAAGTGAAATATCTTCCGAGAGTTAATTCCTCTTCAGAAGAAATTATGCTTAGTGAAAATTTCAGAGAGGGGCCTTTTCTAACACGGCTTAGATTGTTTTGACATAGGACTTTACATATTTTAAAAAGGTTTTCAAAAGAGGTAGACTAGTCAATGTTTATCATCCCAATGGTTGTAATGAGTTACTTAAATCATTGTTTATCAAAAGCTTTGGTGAAAAGTCAGGATATTGTTCATTTGAGTCCACTTTGATTAGCTTAATTAGTTTTTTCTCATAATTATATCTAATGAAATGATACCTGATATCAATATGCTTTGTCTTGGAGTGCTTCACATGAGTTTTAGTGATAGAGATAACACTATTGTTTTCAATGTGGATAGGAGTGCTCATGAAGTTGAATCCGTAGTCTATCATCTGGTTCTGAATCCATAGCAGCTGAGCACAACAACTCGCAACAACAATGTATTTGCTTTAGTAGTTGAAGTAGAGACACAAGATTGCTTCTGGAATTGCTATGAGATGATCCTTTCACCAAGAAATTGACATCCACTTGATGTTGATTTCTTGTTGATGTTGCAACCACCATAGACACTATTAGAGTAGCTATAGAGATTGAAATTGCTATTCCTTGGATACCAGAGACCTAATTTAGGTGCTCTTTTGAGGTATCTGAGGATTCTCTTGGCAACAACTAGGTGAGACACATCAAAGAACCAATAATTGCCTTGTACTGATGTCTTGCACAAATGCAGGTTGCAAACATGATATCAGGTCTATTTGTTGTGAGATATATCATACAACAAATAATTTCCCTATACTTATGTTGATCAGTATCCTCCCCCTCAGAGTCAGGATAGAGATTATAGTTTCCGGGTATGGGTGTCTTGGCTGACTTACAATCTTTCATGTCAAATCTTTTTAAAATGTCATTAACATAATTAGATTTATTGATGAAAAACCCTGCCTTCATTTGCTTCACCTGAATTCCAAGGAAAAAGTCCATTTTCCCCATGGAATTCATCTTAAACTTTTTATTCATGATGCTCTCAAAGTCTTTACACATTTGATCATTTGAGGAACCAAATATGATGTCATCCACATAGACTTAAACAAGCAAGATGTCCTTTCCAAACTTCCTTATGAAAAGAGCCTTATCAATAGTACCTCTAGTGTAACCATTCTTTATGAGAAACTGAGACAATGTCTCATACCATAACCTAGGTGCTTGGTGCAGCCCATATAGAGCTTTATCCAATTTGCACGCATAGTGGGGTGTTGGGGTCTTCAAATCTTGGAGGCTGTTACATCTAAGCTTCCCTATCTAATCCCCATATAGAAAGGCATACTTGACATCAAGGTGGTAGACAGTGAAATTCTTGGATGTAGCTGTTAGGATCTGGTATTTGACGAAACACCACTGATTAACGTGTTAAACCAAACCAAATAGTGCGGAATCTTATTGATTGGTGATCCAATCAGTGAGAACGCACGTAGACACAATAACGAATTGAATCTAACGTTAAGAATCGATTAGGAATCGATCTGCAGCGTTCTATGAACTTGGAGTACGAACTTAGAGGCTTCTGGACAGCTAGGGTACGTTTGGAGTCGAAGTGGATTCAATGCTTACATTTTTCCACGAATTAGGTGGTATTTATAGGTTAAGGTTGCTCATTCGGGCGACTGAACCATTGGCATGGTTCATTCGTGCAATTGAGACATGCGGTAGATCTATTTGCACAACTGAGTGTTCAGTCGTGCGACCGAGTCAGTCGCATGAAGTTGTTCAGGCGTATGGACTATTTAGTCACATGGACACTCAGTCACATGGCCATTCGGACGCATGACCACTGTTGGGGTGCATGGTCCAGTCGGACGCATGAGAACTTCACCTTGATTGAGTGTATTCAATATTATAACATTATGCATAACATCCAAACACTCACACACATATAAATCAAGTCAATATGCGTTAAATAACTCATTAGTGAAATATTAAACATTATAAACACAACCAAACATTTGTATTTCATTAAGTACCCGTACCATTACAATTACACAAGTGTAAGACATATTACATTCAGATCAAGATCTAGGTACATATATATATCAACAAACTCCCCCTTGGACCTAGATCTATCTATTGTCTAACATCTTTCATGATTTCCTCAAACTTTTTGTACTTAGCTTCTTTGGTGACTCCTGTGTATATCTCAAAAGCAAAACCGAGTCTTATCACTTTGTGGAACTGTAAAGCTTGTACAATATCCTGTGGGTCATAGAACAGTGGCCACTTGTATAAAGTATAAACATCTTGTGCTAACAAGTTGGTGAGCCACATCAGGTCAAACACCCTTATGGTTTCCATTGAGCATTCCTGTTCAAGACTATTACGGCCTCTCCCGTTCTCCAATCGTAGTACCACCATTTGAAGTGTGGAGTGAAGTCCTGTGGCATCTCACGTAGTGGGATCTTAGACATTGTACGTGGTGGACTCCACTTCAGCACTACTCTAGGTTTTCCAGTTATGGTATCAACTTCAGATCTTCTGATGTACCTCATTGGTTGTTGTGGTTTGAAGTTGACCTATCTGGTATGGTACTCCCTCTTTAGAGCAGCTTCAAACCAGCCTGACATCTTACGAGGGTGAGCATATAGAAAATTTAACTTTGCTAAATGCTTGAGCTCAAAACCTGGAAGAGTCTTCAGATCATGTGGAAATCTGAAGTACTCTATTCCCTTCTCACGTTTAACCGCGTAAGCGTTGAGGTCTGCAAAATGTGCCCACGCTATGATCCTGCCTGCCACCTTTTGATGTTTCTTGACCTTATACATTTTGGTGTTGGTAGTTGATGTAGTTGCTCTACGTTAGGCTTTGATTTCTTCAAAACATGCTGCCCATTCAGCCTTTTTGATTTTGACTTCAGTGTCTGAGGCTTGGGCCTTCTCTTTATCCTTTTCTGACTCTTTCTCTCACATCCTGTCTAAAGTCTCAAAAATGTCACTACAAGAGTGTCTCCCAGATTAGGAATGATAGTTCCCACCTTGTCAGTGTACTCAGGATAGTGTTGAGCAGTGACATCTTCTGTCGCAATCTCATCGACATCCTGAAGCTCATCGTCACTCTCTGTTTGCACAGTTGGAGCATCTTTTACAATTCATCAGGATTGAGATTGAACATTTCTGCCAGTTGCTCATCATTAAGATCATGAATTATTTCCCTTTCTTCAGGGGTGTAACTCACTGATCTTCTGACAATCCCTTGCAGATCATGAATCATGGTTAGTTGAGTCTTGATCTGTTGAAGGGGAGCAATATCGTGTTCATCCCTTTGATAATTTGGATCTGCTTGATTTAAAATTCAATATATCAATCATTAGTTAACAATCAAGACAGAACCATAATAATAAAAAACGTAACTATTTACAATACATATAAACATGTAATTCGTTAATATCATACATAATCCGAATATGAAAGATATTAAATAACAATAAACCAACTAAGCATTACTCTTGTCCTGGATCATCGGCTCTTTTGCTGCCGGGTTGGATGAGGAGGCACTTGGATCTTGAGTACGTTTGGTCCTCCATTCGCTCGCTGATATGGCACCTGCAGCTGGAGAGTCGTCATCATCATCATCAGTAGCATCAGTATGACCATCATGATCATCACCATCATCACCATCATAACTATCTCATCAACATCATCATCTCATCACCTTCTCTTCTTTAGACCTTTGAGCTTTAACTGCAGCGATTTGTTTGCATCCTCCAGCTCCTCAATCCTTTTAGCGTGTTGCTCCTGGAGCTGAGACATTCGATGTCCCTACTCATCGATCAATCGAGCCTGATGAGTGAGCTGCTGAGATTGGACAGTGGTCAGGTCTACCAGCTATCTTATCTGATTGGTCTTCTCTTCATCTGCTGCTAACAGTCTTAGACCATTTGATTGAATGCTGAGAGTTGTTCCTGTACCCCATTGTGAGGCAGAGCAATCCTGACAGATATGAGAGAAAGAGGATGGTGCTGTAGGATGGTTAGTGGTGGTGGTGACTGTGGTGAAGATTGGAGGTGGTATAGATGATGGTGGTGGTGGTGTAGGTGTGAATGATGTGGTGGTGGATGGAAGGGTGGTAGTGGTGGTAGGTGGAATGGTGGTAGTGGTGGTAGGTGGAATGGTGGTAGCAGTGGTGGTGGTTGTGGTGGTGATAAAGGTGATTCTGCGTTTCTTCCTTTTCAAGCCATGGGGTTGAGCCCTCCGCTTCTTCCTCGATCCAGTCGAGGTGGATGCTCCCTTTATAGTGCGGCCTGGCAGAACAGGAGTATAAGTAGGATCATCAGTGGTCTCTCCCAATCCGCCTAGGCGCTCACCAACCGCCTGGAGCCCTCGTTCTGTGGGAACAACTTTACTTCCCACAGTTCGAGTCAGCGGCTCCTAATCTGACTCATCTTCTTCCTCACCAGGCATGAAATCCTGGTGGAACCCAACAGTCTCCGCTCCGTCTCCAGTGGGGGCAGATGCGGGAGATGGAATAGCAGTAGTGGGACCCCTTTGTTGAGTGGGTCATTCATCTCCAACATCTCCGCTATCATCATCGGAGTCATCATCAGGGAGTTGTATCTGCTCTTCTTCATAGTCACTATCAACGTGACGCCATTTACACCTAGTCGGCACCACGTAGTCTTCCCGAGCCAGATGCCCAAATAGTCTCCTCACAGAGGGCTTTACCTGTTCCCCCTGTAAACCTTCATCCTGCACAAAGTGGTATCGTCCATCACCTCGAGTACCACCGCGTCCTCCTCTCCTTCGGCAAGGAAGGGAGCTTCTGGTCTATAATCATCTGTATAAAGCGAGGGTACACGCAGAAGCTCTCCTTCCCTTTCCCCTCAATGTTATCCACCAAGTAGGTGAAGATCATCCTGGAGAAGCTGAACGGATGGTTCAGCACCAGTGCAGCATATGCGTTCTGGATTTGATCGGACAACTCATCAAAACCTCCTTTCCGAGATGCTAAGGACTTCAGCCTTTGTATAGAGGTCAGCGCGTTGAAAATCAGTGTTTATTTCTATCACATCGATTAAGTTCTTTTCAAAACAATCACGTATGAAGTGATATTTGATGCCGATGTGTTTGGTCTTAGGATGTTGGACCGGGTTCTTAGTGACTGCAATCGTAGCAGAGTTATCAACAAATATAGGAGTGGAAGTGAAATGCGAACCGTAATCCCGCATTTGCTGTTGAATCCATATGATTTGGGAACAGTAGCTTGCAGCAGCAACGTATTCGGCTTCATAGGTTGGCATGGCAACTGAGGTCTGCTTCTTACACTGCCAGGTTACTAATCTTCTCCCAAAGAACTGACACCCTGCTGATGTAGATTTGTAGTTCATCTTGCATCTGCCGTAATCCGAGTCACTATACGATGTAAGTTCAAAGTCAACATCATGAGGATACCACAACCCAAGTGTGGGTGTGCCCTTCAGATAACAAAATATCCTTTTGACCCAATTAGATGATTCACCTTAGGCTTTGCCTGATATCGCGAGCATAAACATGTCGCATACATGATATCTGGTCTGGAGGCAGTAAGATACATGAGAGATCCAAGCATCCAACGGTACATAGTGGCATCTACTAGATCACCGTTCTCATCGGGTGCTACATCATGGTTTGTAGCTAGTGGAGTGCCGACTATGGAAGCATTTTCCATGTCAAACCGACTGAGAATATCTCCTACATACTTGGTCTGATGTAAGAAGATTCCATTTGGTGTTTGATCTACTTGTAACCAGAGAAAGAACTTCATCTCCCCCATTGCACTCATCTCAAACTCAGCCTTCATTACTGCTTCGAGTTCTTTGCATAATTCTTCATTCTTTGAACCGAAGATTATGTCATCACTACATAGATCTGTACTAGTAGTAGATCTCCATCTTTTTCTTGATAAACAGTGTGCAGTCAATGAGTCCCCTGCGAAAACCGTGTTTCCCAAGATGAGTTGAAAGTTTCTCATACCAAGCCCGTGGAGCTTGATGAAGCCCGTATGGAGCCTTGTCGAGTTTGTATACTCTATCTCGATGATATGGATCTTCAAATCTCTCGGGTTGACTGACATACACTGTTTCTCTGATTTCCCCATGAAGGAATGCACTCTTCACATCAAGTTGATAAACTTTGATTTTCATATAAGATGCATAGGCAAGTGATGAAAGTGATGAACTAGACAACTTAGACACACATATTTTAAGAAATAATAACAATTAGGTTTAAGAAAACCTTACTCAAGGTTTATCATCCCAATAGCTGATATAAGATATTTAAATCTCTGTTCATCAAACGCCTTTGTAAACAGATCAGCATATTGTTCATCTGTGTGAACCTTGACTAGTTTAATTAATCCCTTTTCATAGTCTTTCATCGGCTTCTCAAAGTCTTTGCAGAGCTTTGGATTAGTTGAACCAAAGATGATGTCATCCACATATACCTGAACTAGCAATATGTCTTTTCCTTGTCCTTTGATGAAGAGAGTTCCATCTATAGTACCCCTCCTGTATCCATGTTTACAGAGATACTCAGACAGTGTCTCAAACCACTTCCTGGGTGCCTGATGCAGCCCATAGAGAGCTTTGTCAAGCTTGCAGACATGATTAGGATGATCAGGATCTACAAAACCAGGTGGCTGTTTGACATAAACCTCTTTATCTATCACTCCATATAAAAGGCACACTTCACATCAAGTTGAAAACCTTGAAGTTCTAGGGTGCAACAAATGCCAGGAATATCCTAACAGCTTCTAATCTTGCCGTTGGAGCAAAGACATCAGTGTAGTCAATCCTTTCTTCTTGTGTGTATCCTTGATCAACCAATCTAGCTTTGTTCT
The DNA here is from genome assembly GCA_025506515.1 of Flaveria trinervia. Taxonomy (NCBI): domain Eukaryota; kingdom Viridiplantae; phylum Streptophyta; class Magnoliopsida; order Asterales; family Asteraceae; genus Flaveria; species Flaveria trinervia. The sequence goes on from CM046443.1 coordinate 76,491,969, forward strand.
TGATGATAATGCCTCTATCATCTTTCTTGTTCCTAAACACCCATTTGGTTCCAATGGTAGTCTTCCCAGAAGGAAGAGGACAAAGGTTCCAAACTTTCTACCTTTTGAATTGAAGCAGCTCTTGTTCATAGCTTTATCCCAACTTCCATCCTTTAGAGCTTCATCAACTTTCTTTGGCTCTATCTGGGATAGAAAACAAGAGTGAAGACAAACATTTGCTTCATGGATCTGTCCTCTTGTCTTTACCCCTGAGATAACATCTCCAATGATGTTTGTGGTAGGGTGAGACTTGTGGATCCTAAGCGGAGGGATCACAGCAAGTTGTTGAGAAAGATCTAAATTTGAGAAATTTAGATCTGGCATAGATGTTTCTCCCACCGCATCAACACACTTTTCAAGTGAAACTTAATCCAAGCAGTGTGTGACATCATTGATGTTCTCATCTGTGGTGTGGTTAGTGGCATCAAGAAATTCTTGGTCATTGTCATCGTCACCAGTGTTGTCTTCCACAGTTGAGGTGTTGTTATCTGGTTGTAGAGCCTCTGAGATGGAATTTGAAGGCATACCAGATGTATCAGCTGAATTTGTCATTGTAGGGCTGATAGAATCCTCATTTGCAGAAGTGGTTCCAACTGGAGCTAAAGATATGTGTCTTGAAGATCTTCCTAACTCAAATCTTGGATCAGAATCATCTGTATTCAAATTTTCGGCAGATCCTGAAACATTCTCACAAGATTTGTTAAAACAGTTGGTAACGAAATCAAGATCAAACAACCAATCTAGACCAGAACTAGTAACACAAGGTGTGTGTTCATTGAAAGTCACATTGGCTGACTCCTCAACAATTCTAGTTCTGAGATTGTATACTCTATAAGCCTTTGCTTGGGAAGAGTATCCAATAAAGTGTCCATCATCTGATTTCTCAGCAAACTTGGCAATTTTATCTTTGGTATTCAAGATGGTGCAAGGACATCCAAATGACCTGAGAAAACCAATGAAAGGTCTCCTCTTGAGCCAAAGTTCATAAGGAGTCTTGCCATGAGTCTTAACTACTGATACTCTATTCTGCACATAGCAGGTAGTGTTGACTGCCTCTGCCCATAAGGTGATGGGTAGTTTAGAGTCAGACAACATGGTTCTTGCAGCTTCAATCAATGTCCTGTTTCTCCTCTTAGCAACACCGTTTTGCTAAGGAGTCCTGCGAGCACTAAATTGTCTTGTAATACCTTTTTCATCACAGAATGTGTCAAGGATATGGTTCTTCAATTCGGTTCCTTGATCACATCTTATGATCTTGACCTTGTGATCAGATTGATTCTCAATCTTTAAGATGAAATTCTTCAGAATCTCAGGAGTCTCATCCTTAGTTCTAAGGAAGAAAACCAAGTGAATCTTGTAAAGTCATCTGTGATCACTAGACAGTATAAGGTCCTTCCTAAACTCATTACACTGGTGGGGCCAAAGAGATCCATATGTAACAAGTGTAAGGGAGTAGTGATTGAGTTCTTTTCCTTAGGCTTGTGAGATACCTTATGTTGCTTCCCTTTCAGGCATGCAACACAGTGGTCATCACTTGTAAACTCTTTCTTTGGCATTCCAGTTACCAAGTCATGCTTAATTAACTTATTCATGTTCTTAAAGTTTACATGGCACATTCTTTTATGCCATAGGAAAGACTCATCACTATTGGCTTTAGACCAAAAGCATGAAACTTTTCCAGAGGGAGGGGTTTCTTGCAAATCCATCTTGTACATGTTTCTTTTCCTGGGGGCTCTAAGCAGGATATGCTCATGAGGAATGACCACACCAGGCTTAAGAACAATGCACTCATGCTCAGTAAAGAGAATGTTATGACTCTGATCACAAAATTGAGATACGCTCAGGAGATTGTATCCAAGCTCCTTTACAAAGTTTACCTTTTCTATGCTGAGCTTACCATTTGTGACCTTGCCCCTACGAGAAATGTAACCACCTTCATCTCCCCCAAAAGCAATAGGTCCTCTATCAATCCTTTCAAAGTTCTGAGTAGTGACCTATTACCAGTCATGTGCCTGGAGCAGCCTCTGTCTATGATCCAAACATTTCTGTCTGTCTTCAGCTATCCCTGCACAAAAGAGAATGGTTAGTTACATCTGAAAACCCAAGCCTTGCTTGTCTTGGGCGCATTTGCAGAAGGTAATTTAATAGTAATAGATCCTATGGTTGTACTAAGAGGATCTTGAGCTGTTTTTGATGGAGAAATCTCAGTCACTTGGTCTTTCTTAGACGTCCACACCACCTTTGGAGTCCTGGACTTGACCTTCAAAACTTTAGAAGCTTTTGGAGCTTCAGAAGTTTTGATGACTGAACCTTCGGAAGATTCTGCAAACACTGCAGCAGACTTTAGTGCTTCGGAAGAACTCCTTTCTTCCGAGACCAAATATTCTTCCGAGGAGAATTTTTCCACTTCCCTTCTTGTTAGATCTAGAACTTCCGAAGGAATCTGGTTTTCCTTCCGAAGCTTGAATCTTCTTAGAACTCTTTGAAGCCTTTGTTTTGGCCATATGGACAATACCTTTAGGATTGAAGGGACAATCCTTTGCAATGTGAGTGGTGCTGTCACACATAACACAGTTCATTCTCTTCTTCACAAGAGCCTTGTCTTGAGAGTAAGACTGTCTTTGGTCACTTCCCTTCTCCACCTTCATCTTTGCAGATGCTGAGACAATCCTCTTGGGCTAAGAACTGTGCTTGGAGTTTGATGGACCAGGCTATGCAGCAGTGGTACACAGCAGATCAGTCTTCTTCTTGCTGCTGAGATGAGTTGAGCAAGAACCAGAACTCTTAGCAGAGTTTTGGTTGATGTCTTCAGTCCCTACCATTTTAAACCCTGCAGAAATAAAAACTTGTTTCTGCTTAGAGTCAAAAGTAGCCTTGATCTCTTAGCCTTCCTTGCCTTTCTTTTGCTCTTTCTGATCAAGTTCTTTCTCATGGACTTGGTCATCACAATCTTCACTTTCTCCTCAGAAGGATAGTGGCCCTTCTTGGAATCCTCCTCTTCACTCTTTGTAGAGGGATTCTTCACTATCACTTCTTCATCCTCCTCACTCATAGGATCTATGAGAGGAAGCTCATCTTCACAAGTTCCACCCTAGGCGATCTTACTGACAAGATTGTGTGTGGAGGAGCTATCTCATTGGATCCTAGTCCCTGTCTGTTTTTATAGCATACTTTGTTGTGCAGGGATGAGGATATCATGTTCTTGAAGGTCTCTTCTTCAAGAACACTCTTTTCTGCCCTGGCTTTGCTGATCACAAGCTCAGCCTAGCACTCAGTTAACTTGGTTATGAGATCTTTAAATTTGAGTCCTAAAATCTATGTGTTCATGTTTTAGAACTAAAATGGTTTTCTCTAAGTCCTCTATTTTCAGCTTATAATCATTTTCAGACTTTCTAAAATCAGATTATAAATTTTTAAGGACTCAATATCAGATCTCAGTTCCAAGTTATAGGACCTGTACCTGTTAACTTTAGCAATGCATTCAGGAGTACAGAGATGTTCCAATACCTTGGCTTCATCATGATCTGCTATCAGTGTTTGGTTTGGAGAGGCATCTTCAACCTGAAAGCTCCAGTCAAAGCTTCATTCTTCAACAGCAATAGTAGCTTGCTGCTTTGACTTCTCATTATGGAGAGCTTTGTCAGTGTAGTTTGGTCTGGATTGTGTTTGGCCACCATTTGTTCTAGGTGCCTTACACTCTCTGGCAAAATGGCCCATCAGGTTAAGTTGTAACATTTGACTTTGCCTTTGTCCCGTCCAAACATTCCACTGGTTGCATTGCTTGAAAACTTCCTTCCAGTCCTCTTGTAGAACTTCTTGGCTCTGTGAGTGAGAAGAGCCATCTGCTGGACTATTTCCATGTATTCCAGATCATCTGGATGGATACAGTCCAGGTCTTCAAGAGTGAAAAGAGAGTTGCCATAGCTTTCATCAGAAGACACAAAAGCTTGAGAAGAGCTTGTCTCTTGGAATGGGCTTCCTGAGTGTAGTTCTCCTTTAGTGTCTCTGGGAAGGTGATGAAAGGACCCTTGGTGAGTTGTCAGGGTAGCATAAGAGATGATGTTTGGGTTCTATGCTATCCCTTTCAACCACATGTAGGGCTGAACCTTTTGACTGTTGGAGTTTCCAGATGAACCTTGCATGTTCATCTCCATCTAGTAGCCACTGAGAATCCCATATAACTCTGTCAGAGTAAGAGTTTTGAGATTTTCAGTTCTCTTGATCACCACATAGTAGTGTGTCCACTGCCTAGAAGTGAGGACATGAACTTCCCTACAATGTCTCTGTTTTCAATAGAAACTCCTCCATCCACTAGGGTATCCACAATCTCAACATACCTGAAGTACTGCTGAGTCATGGTTTCACCTGTTTTGAAGGTGAAGTTTTCAAACTGCTGCTTCAGGAGATCCTTCTTGTTCTCCTTGGCTTCAGAGGAACCCTCATACATCAGTTTTAGTGCATCCCATAGCTGCTTGGCTGTTTTGCACTTCTTGAAACCTCTTTACACAGAGTTTGGAAGGGCAGTTTGAAGAGCTGTCATGGCTTTTCTGTCTATCTCTACTCTCTTCCAGTCTTCATCAGAGTAGTTAGCCACATCTTTGGGGATCATACCAGCACCAGTAGCAGAAGGTGTGCTGGGTATGAAAGGCCCATTCTCAATAGACTCCCACATTCTGGAATCAAGAGACCTGATGAAACCTTCCATTCTTAAACACCAGGTGTCAAACTCATTAAGAGTGATCAGTGGGAACTTGTTCATAGTTCCAGTTTCCATATCAGTTTTGGAAATGACTGCCATTTGAAAAGTTTAGTATTTGTGAGTGTGAGGGATCTAAAGATGGTGAGATCTTATATCAAGAGCCTGGAATGCTCTGATACCAAATGCAGGATCGTTGAAGGGTGAAGAGTTACAACACAACAAGACAAAGAGGAGATAAACTAAACTTAGATAAAACAGTAAACTGGATTAACCAAGTGGTGACACTAAGAACACAAGTAATATATGAGACAGAACACAAAGAACACAAGTGTTTGGTTTTCAAGAATGCAGTATATTGCATTCTCTATGTTCTATTACAAGTGTTACAAAAGCATATTCGAAAGATACAAGAACATGAGATACTTATACAACATCCTACAGCCGGCTATACTTTGAAAGCCAGCTGGATACAATTGACTAGACACACACAAAATCAATTGTAGAGTCAAAAGGCAGATTGCCTTTTGACTAGTGACTATGACATGCCATAGCTCACATCCTTATCTACATAAAGTAGAAAGTTAGAGACTCAAGACCTAATGTACAGTTACCAAAAGCATGGACCTTTTCACCAAACCATGTTAGTTGGTGACTTGCAGAGTTGCAGCGAAAGAAACGTGTCCAGCTTTATGGAATAGTACATTAGATAAAGCATGTTACTAAAAGTCTTTGGAAGAATTCTGTCTTTTTGAATTGAAGCTTCGGAAGACTTTGTCTTTGAGGCTTTGGAAGACTTCATCTTTGGCTTCGGAAGATGTTGGTCTTGGCTTCAGAAGATTTCACACTTAGAGTATTTCTGTTGCACATGTGAAACTTCTAAAGCATTCAACTTCAATGCACTTGTGCAGCATGCAGGAAAGACTAAAGATGTTTAGGTTGTATCAGCCTTTTCATTAATCTCTACAATGACCATTTGGTGCTGGATCTAAGGCGATAGGAGTCTGAGGTTCAGAAGGTTCAGAAGCATCACTAGCCGATGCTTGTGAATTTATGGTAGTCAGAACCTGTACATCCTGGTTGATCTGATCATTTTCTTCATGTTCTTCATCAGAGGAGGAGTCAGTCATATCAACTGCTCCCCCTGAGTTGGTAGGATAAGGACTTGTTGGATCTTGAGACGGTGTGTTTAAGACATCGTACATCATCTTGTTTGCCAACTCATCTTCTGAAGAAGAAAGAGATATGTTGAAGGACTTGAAGAGTCCATCATAGTCGAAGAAGTAAGCAGGCCCTTTTCCAGCAGGCAGTGTGTATATCTCTAAAATCAACATTACACCACACCTCTACTTGACCGTTGAGTTGTTGTAAACTCTTTTATTCGGCATGTTGTATCCTAAGAAGATCCCTTCATCAACCTTCTCACTGAATTTTCCCTCCTGAGTCTTTATTAGCAGGGTGCACGGAGCGCCAAACGGCTCGAGATATTCCAAGTTAGGTTTACATCGCTGTAATAACTCGTAGCACGTTTTTCCATGGCGTTTTACTACCAGAACTCGATTGAGAGTATAACATGCATTCGCCACTGCTTCATTCCGAAATTGTATAGGCAGTTTAGAGTCTGCAAGCATTGTCTGTGCCATCTCTATCAAGTTGCGGTTCTTCCGTTCAGCAACGCCGTTCATCTGAGGGGCGTAAGCCGAGGTAAATTGATGCACTTTTCCCTTTTCTATGCAATAGTCCTCCATCCTCTGATTCTTGAACTCAGTTCTGTTTTCTGAACGCACCTGTCTTACCTTCAGCTTGTATAGGGATTCCAGAGTGTAGTTACCAATTCCTTGAAGGATTCAAATGTTTCTGATTTGGATTTCAGAACATTACCCAAGAGAACCTTGAGTAGTCATCAGTAACTACATAGCAATACAAGTCGCCTGCGATGCTTCTTGTACTGACTGGACCAAACAGATCCATGTGAAGAAGCTCAAGTGGATGTTCTATAGAATGAACTTTCTTTTCCTTATGTGATTTCTTCGTCTATTTGCCCTTTTTGCACGCAACACAAAAATTTGGGAGTTGGAAGTTTTTGACATTTACTCCTCTCACAAGATCATTCTAGATGAAGTGATTCATTTTCCTTGGATTTATGTGTCCCATTCTCCTATGCCAGGAGATGGATTCCTTCTCAGTAGCTTTGGACAAGAAACATTGGACTTCACTATCTGTTGTGGATGCCTTTGAGAGATCCAAGACATAAAGGTCATTATATCTTGAAGCTGACATTAGGATCTGATCCTCCGGAATCACATAGGCCTTCTTTAGAACATAACACTTCTTGTTGTCAAAACTACCTTGAATCCTTTATCACAGATTTGAGAAACAGAAAGTAAGTTATTTTGTAATTGTTTGACATAGTTTACCTTATCAAACTTAATTTTCTCATTTCCCACTTCTCCTTGGGCTGTGATGTACCCGCCTTTGTTTCCAGCAAATGAAACATGCCCTCCTTTAATTTGTCTAACATTTGATAAGAGAGCTATGTTCCCTGTCATGTGCCTGGATGCTCCGCTATTGACAATCCACGTGTTAGTCTCAAAACTATAGCGAACACCCTGCACATTCAATGAAAACATTAGTTCATGTTAGGAACCCAAGCCTTAACTGGCTTGGTTTCCCTAAGGCATCACATATCACAAACTTAACCCACTGACCCTCTGAGGTTAAGGATTGATCAGAATTCTGAGTGTTCTTATTTTCAGGGACTGAGGTGGTTTTTTCGTTCCATAATCCAGATTTGTGTAAGGCCTGTTTGTGATAAACAGACGACTGGCTGATGGATTGAACTTTGGGTTCACAATCCCTTTTAGGAGGTGTCACTGAGTTCCTCTTAAAAGATCTAGATGTAGATGCAGAAAGTTTAACTTCCTTCCTCGGTGTCTGATTAAAAGGACAGTGAGACGCTATGTGACCATACTCTCCACAATTATAGAAGGATCTCCTTTCAACTTTACGGTTTATTTGTTTTGGTGGAGATATACTTGTCACACGGTCAACCTTAGTGTGTTTGGACTGAGGCACTACTTTGTTAGATGTATGAGTTGGTTTTACAAAACTAATTGTTTTACCTGGTTTTACATCTTTAATCTCTTGTTTCCTTAGATTGTGACATGATGCACATGATTGAGTAGATTTTATATTCTTTTTAGGTTCTTGCTTGACTTTGTTTGACCTTGACTTTAAACTCACCCTTTCAAATTCTTTTTCCAGGTTAACACAAGGCATCTTTCCTATTGCCTTTGAAGTGGCCTCCTTTTGTTAGGGTCGGATTCACTTGATTTACATACGTTATCTGGATCGCTAACAAGAGGAGTAGACACCACGTGATCCTTGATGGGGTTATTGTTAATTGGTCTACTTTTGGTGTTAATCAAGGTCTCAGGTGGTGGTGGAACCACTTTGTATCCCAGTCCCTCCCCATTATTTCTCTCTCTAACTAAGTGTTGGACAATGTGTGATAGCTTGTCCAACTATGCAGTTTTTGTTTTAATGAAATGACTTCTACTTCTAAAACTACTTTTTGCTTCTTAGTGTCCTCAAGAGAGTTCAGATAGTACCTAATGTCATTTGCTTGGTTAAAGGCAACTACCTCAGTTTCCCTAAGCTGTTTATTTAATAGGTCTATCTTTTCCTTGTAACTGAGCTCATTTTGTTTCAATACTCTATTTGCTTCTGTGCACAGTTCCAAATCCTTCACTAAGCTATCATTATGATCTAATAGCCTCGCAAATTTTGAATCTATAACTTCTCTAATTTATTACATTCTAAGCAAGCATGATTATTAAATAGTTGGTCAGTAGTACTTACCTGGGATGTTGAAGAAGAATCAGCCATGAGAGCTGGCTCGGTTGTCTCTAGTTTTGGTGATTCAGATGATGATGTAGATTTTTCTTCTTCAGGTAGGTAGTTGACTACATTTGCAGTATCTTCAGAGTTTGACATTGCGAGCTCTACTGCTATATCTTCTTCACTTGCAGAATCGTCATCAATATCCTCCACACTAGCTATATTTGACTCTCCTGGTGAGACGAACCGAAAGCTCCAGTCCTATCCTTCATCTTCATTAGCAGTTAAGGCTTTTGGATCCTTACTTGATGAGTCAGCATTACTAGATGTGGACTTATCTTGACGGTTAAATAACGAGAAGGGATTTCCATTACCTGTCTTCTTTGGTTTTATACACTCCCTCTTGAAGTGTCCCTTCTCACCGGAGTTGAACATGTAACCTTTGACTTATCAAACCCAAAGGTTGTGTCTTTTGTTGCAACCAGGTTCTGTTCGGTCTTTTTGACAAACTTTTTAGCTCGTCGGACAGCACTTGCCAGAGCCCACATTATGTCCATTGTTCCAACTCCATTTCATCCACCTGCTCATAATCTTCATCTTCCAGGTGGCAGTTACCTATCTTTCCATCAATTAATCCATCGTAGGATTGAACCACTACAGCTTAAAGGTCATCTAGCCACCTCCACGGTTACATTCCCGAGGTTTTCGATTTCAGCTTTGCTGCATTAGCTTAGGTATTGTATATTGGGTGCTGGACAACCCTGACATTTCTGATCCTGAAGTTGAGGGTTGTGCTGGAACTTTTGCGGTTGAGACGAAGGCGGTTTGCAGTGGTGCTCCAGATGTCTCGACTGAAGGAGTAGCATTGTAGAGCACAGGATTCTGATCGTAGTTGGCCTTTTAGGCTCGATACTTCATTCTCAGCTCCTGTTCTCTCAGTTTTAGAATGAATTAATTTACGTCTAACTTCGAGAGCATTCCATTCTGTCTGAGATTAGAAACAAACGAACCCTATTTTTTTGGTAATCCATCAGCAAAGTTGGATACCTTTTCTTCCATCGAAGTAACCACTCCATGAGTGTGCATCTCACCCATCAACTGGTAAAATCTATCGATCACATCATCAACGCCTTCTTTTCCCATTGAAGAGAAGTTGTCAAACTCCTTCTTTAAAGCTTTTGCCTTGATAGCCTTCAGAGAGGCATTCCCGTCATACCTCGTCTCCAACGCATCCCAAGTTTCTTAGCTTGAGTATACTACGAATACTGATGGAAAATATCCTTTGGAATAGTCTGAGTAAGCAAGGCGTAGACTTTCTTCTCAGCGTTGTGTTTTACCTTCTGTGCATCCGACATGCCACTTAGAGTAAGTTTTACTCCATCAGCTCCAACTGGCATGCTGTACCCCGACTCTATTGCCTCCCACAAATTTGTATCCACTCCATTGAAGTAGATTTCGAAACGTTGCTTCCATTGTGGGTAGTCGTCTAATGTAATATGTTTTGGGGGTTTATTTTGAATCCCCACTTCGTTCACCAACAGCAGTAGATTCTGAATACGTGTATCTTTACTTTCTGTGTATGCTGAAAACTGATCCTCCATTACACTTGACTTTACTATTTGACAAGCTGCTGATGGGTGCGAATTAAGGTATGCGATTGGGCTTATTCGGGCGATTGGGCTATTGGGCGATTGAACCAGTACGGATGGGCTAATCGTGCGACTAGGCAAATGCAGATGAGTCTGTCGTCCGAACAAACTCATGCGGTTGAGTTGTCCGAATAAAGATCTCAGTCATACGAACGAGGGCACGAATGAGTTCAATCGTGCGGTTAAAAGATGTGTATGAACTCAGTTGTGCGATTGAGCCAATCATGCGACTGAACCTGCTGAAGTTCGATAATTCGTAGGTTAAACTTGTTTTGGCCTTAAAAAGTCGAATTTTATCAAACCCTAATAGCCGTATTCTGGAAAAACTACACTTTTCGATCAGGAACTACCAAGCTCCGTTAGACACAAAAAGATTGCGTTTTTGATGCAAAAACACAATTTTGTATCCAACGATTGAATCAACATGTAATCAAGAGCCTAGAGCTCTAATACCACTTGTTAGGATCTGGTATTTGACCAAACACCAACTGATTAATATGTTAAACCAAACCAAACAGTGCAGAATCCTATTTGATTGGTGATCCAATCAGCGAGAACGCATGTAGACACAATAACGAATTGAATGTAACGTCAAGAATCGATTAGGAATCGATCTGTAGCGTTCTATGAACTTGGAGTACGAACTTAGAGGCTTCTGGACGGCTAGGGTACGTCTGGAGTCGAAGTGGATTCAATGCTTACGTTTCTCCATGAATTAGGTGGTATTTATAGGTTGGGGTTGCTTATTCGTGCGACAGAATCATTGGCATGGTTCATTGGTGCGATTGAGACATGCGGTTGATCCATTTGCACCACTGAGTGTTCAGTCGTGCGACTGAGTCAGACGCATGAAGTTGTTCAGGCGTATGGACTATTTGGGCGCATGGACACTCAGCCGCATGGCCATTCGGATGCACGACCACTGTTGGGGCGCATGGTCCAGTCGGACGCGAGAACTTCACTAAGTTTGAGTGTATTCAATATTATAACATTATGCATAACAGTCCAAACACTCACACACCTATATAATCAAGTCAATATGCGTTAAATAACTCATTAATGAAATATTAAACATTATAAACACAACCAAACACTTGTATTTCATTAAGTACCTGTACCATTAAAATTACACAAGTGTAAGACATATTACATTCAGATCAGGATCTAGGTACATATATGTATCAACAAACTCCCCTTTGGACCTAGATCTATCTATTGTCTAACATCATTCATGATTTCTACAAACTTTTTGTACTTAGCTTCTTTGGTGACTCCTGTGTTTATCTCAAAAGCAAAACCGAGTCTTATCACTTTCTGGAACTGTAAAGCTTGTACAATATCTTGTGGGTCATAGAACAGTGGCCACTTGTGTAAAGTATAAACATCTTATGCTGACAAGTTGGTGAGCCACATCGGGTCAAACACCCTTATGGTTTCCATTGAGCCATTCCTGTTCAAGACTATTACGGCCTCTCACGTTCTCCAATCGTAGTACTACCATTTGAAGTGTGGAGTGAAGTCCTGTGGCATCTCGTGTAGTGGGATCTTAGACATTGTACGTGGTGGACTCCACTTCAGCACTACTCTAGGTTTACCAGTTATGGTATCAACTTCAATCTTCTGATGTACCTCATTGGTTGTTGAGTTTTGAAGTTGATCCATCTGGTATGGTACTCCCTCTTTAAAGCAGCTTCAAACCAGCCTGACCTTACGAGGGTCAGCATATAGCAAATTTAACTTTGCTAACTGCTTGAGCTCAAAACCTGGAAGAGTCTTCAGATCATGTGGAAATCTGAAGTACTCTATTCCCCTCTCACGTTTAACACGTAAACGTTGAGTTCTGCAAAATGTGCCCACGCTATGATCTTGCCTGCCACCTTTTGATGTTTCTTGACCTTATGCATTTTCGCTAGGTAGTTGATGTAGTTGCTCTGCATTGGGCTTTGATTTCTTCAAAACATGCTGCCCATTCAGCCTTTTTGATTTTGACTTCGGCGTCTGAGGCTTGGCCTTCTCTTTATCCTTTTCTGACTCTTTCTCCATCCTGTCCAGAGTCTCAAAAGTGTCACTGACAAGAGTGTCTCCCAGATTGGGAATGGCAGTTCCCTCCTTGTTAGTGTACTCAAGATAGTGTTGAGCAGTGACATCTTCTGTCTCAATCTGATCGACATCCTGAAGCTCATCGTCACTCTCTGTTTGCACAGTTGGAGCATCTTTTACAATCTCATCAGGATTGAGCTTGAACATTTCTGCCAGTTGCTCATCAGTAAGATCATGAATTATTTCCCTTTCTTTAGGGGTGTAACTAACTGATCTTCTGACAATCCCTTGTAGATCAAGAATCATGGTTAGTTGAGTCTTGATCTGTTGAAGGGGAGCAATATCATGTTCATCCCTTTGATAATTTGGATCACCTTGATTTAAACATTCAATATATCAATCATTAGTTAACAATCAGACAGAACCATAATAATAATAAACATAACTATTTACAATACATATAAACATGTATTTCGTTAATATCATACATAATCCGAATACAAAAGATATTAAATAACAATAAACCACTAAGCATTACTCTTGTCCTGGATCATCGGCTCTTCTACTGTCGGGTTGGATGAGGAGCACTCAGATCTTGAGTACGTTTGGTCCTCCTTTCGCTCGCTGATGTGGCACCTGCAGCTGGAGAGTTATCATCATCATCATTACTAACATCAGTATTACCATCATAATCATCACCATCATCATCATCATCATCACTATCATCATCAGCATCATCATCTCCATCACCTTCTCCTATCTTTAAAGGCTCTTATTTGGACCCTTTGAGCTTTACCTGTAGCGATTTGTTTGCAGCCTTCAGCTCCTTAATCCTTTTAGCGTGTTGCTCCTGGAGCTGAGACATCAGATGTGCCTACTCATCGATCAATCGAGCCTGATGAGTGAGCTGTTGAGATTGGACAGTGCTCAGGTCTACCAGCTATCTTATCTGATTGCTCTTCTCTTCATCTGCTGCTAACAGTCTTAGCACCATTCGATTCAGTGCTGAGAGCTGTTCCACTACCCCACTGGGAGGCAGAGGCAATCGTGATGATATGGAGAGAAAGAGGATGTTGTTGTAGGATGGCTAGTGGTGGTGGTGACTGTGGTGAAGATTGGAGGTGGTATAGATGATGGTGGTGGTGGTGTAGGTGTGAATGATGTGGTGGTGGATGGAAGGGTGGTAGTGGTGGTAGGTGGTGGTGGTATGTTGTAGGTGGAATGGTGGTAGCTGTGGTGGTGGCTGTGTGGTGATAAAGGTGATTCTGCGTTTCTTCCTTTTCAAACCATGGGGCTGAGCCATCCGCTTCTTCCTCGATCCAGTCGAGGTGGATGCTCCCTGTATAGTACGGCCTGGAAAATCAGGAGTATAAGTAGGATCATCAGTGGTCTCTCCCATCCGCCTAGGCGTTCACCACCGCCCGGAGCCCTCGTTATGTGGGAACGACTTTACTTCCCACAGTCCGAGTCAGCGGCTCCTCATCTGACTCATCTTCTTCCTCACCAGGCATGAAATCCTGGTGGAACCCAGCAATCTCCGCTCCGTCTCCAGTGGGGGCAGATGCGGGAGATGGAATAGCAGTAGCGGGACCCCTTTGTTGACTGGGTCATTCATCTCCAGCATCTCCGCTATCATCATCGGAGTCATCATCAGGGAGCTGTATCTGGTCTTCTTTAGAGTCACTATTAATGTGACGCCATTACGCCTAGCTGGCGCCATGTAGTCTTCCCGAGCCAGATGCCCAAATAGTCTCCTCACAGGGGGCTTTACTTGTTTCCCCTGTAAACCTTCATCCTGCACAAAGTGGTATCGTCCATCACCTCGAGTACCACCGCGTCCTCCTTCTCCTTCGGCAAGGAAGGGAGCTTCTGGTCTATAATCATCTTCATAAAGTGAGGGTACATGCGGAAGCCCTCCTTCCCTTTCCCTCAATGTTCTCCACCAAGTAGGTGAAGATCATCCTGGAGAAGCTGAACGGATGGTTCAGCACACCAGTGCAGCATAGGTTTTCTGGATTTGATCGGATACTCATCAAAACCTCCTTTCCGAGAAGCTAAGCACTTAAGCAGTACGTGCGCAAGGTACTTGAACAGGGGACACAGATTGCTCTTGTTGAGCACCCCTGCATTGATGTCCCCAGCGTACTTGGCCCGCAGGAAACAGCCTCTGATAGTCAGGGGGTAGTCGTGTGGGACATTCAGCATCGTACCCAAGCTGCAACACTATCCTGTGATCTTCCTCAAAGATCTCAATGGCCTCTCCAAATATCGAACTACGGATTCGATGGGGCTCTGATGTTCTATCAACTACAGCACCTCCCCAGAATGCCTGCTAAATAGACCGGTACGGTGTGCATGGAGTTGAGATTGCGTGAGAGATCCTTGAGCATCTAAGAAACAGGATGATTCTAGCAAAGTCAGGTGCATGTATGGATGACTGATCCAGATAAGCACATATATTGTGCTTGGTGCTCATTGTCCACCGACTCGTCATCTGTTACAAAAGAAAACGTTAGTATCTGTTGATTAAGAATATCTTGAATCACTTATACTTGTAAATATTTCTTTTGATTTGTCGTGCAAATGATACTGTGCGACTGAGATCTAGTCGTGCGAATGAGCAGTGCGACTGAAATCCAGTCGTGCGAATTACCTCATACGTACGACTTGTCATGTGACTGAGCTCATACGTATGTACACTCATTCTTGTATATTAGTCATGCGACTGAACTGATACGCGTGGTTCAGTCGTGCGGTTTAGCCATTCGCACTACTCAATCGTGCGACTGAAGTTCATCAGCCTGTCCATTCGCATGACAGACTGCTGTTCAATTCAAATTCAAATTTTGACCAATTCTTATGATTAGATGTCGTGTTTTGGTTCATTGGACTCGCAATCATTATACTTAGCACATAAAAACATCAATTTCGGTTGATTGCTTGAATTAATTGGGTTATTTTGTCAAACAAGTCTCGGTTCTTGGTTTGGATTGAACTTGTTGATTTTGCAGTCAAATTGAATGAGAGATGGTTGGATTGAACCGCATTGTACCTATATAGTCAGTGGAAATCGTCAGTGCACAAGAATTAGTTGTATAGAAAGATCTAATGAAAATTTGGCAGAGTAACGATAGTCATGCGAATGAGGGTTAACTAGGGAGTGATGAGTCTCTGCGACCGACTCCCCCTCTATTTATACTAAAGTTGGATTCAATCGTACGACTGGACTCATTCGCTCATTTCATTCGGGCGAATGGACCTAAGTCGTACGATTGGATTAGTCACTCACCTTCAGTCGTCTGACTAGAGTTCAGTCGCGCGACTTGTTCATTCGCCAACTCTCAATCGGCCGAATGGCTCATTTGTATAAGTCATTACATTGAATGGTCCATACTCATGTCCATTCTGCTGTTTACTGCATGAGTATGGTCCATTCGCATGATTGGTCCATACTTAAGGTCCAGTCATGCGAATGGGTCATACACTTGACATTTTCCTTACTTTATGACCATTTGATATTTAACCCTTTTAACCTGTTAATTTAACAATATGAACATTTGATCATCTCACACATGATCATTTTAGACTTAGAACCTTTAGATCACCTCAGACGTGATCTTTTTTTTAAACCTTTCATCACCTTAGACGTGACCCATTTATTTGAAAGCACGCGTGGTCACCTCAGACGTGACCTTTTCGATGATAAGGTCCCTTATCAACTTCCATGACATAGTCCGATACTACACAAAACTGAATTAGACTAACTTTGTACTTACATAAAAGAAATAACACTGAAAATTACACTAATATATGTTTTTTTGTTTTTGTGAGGGTTAATTCCTAAGATGTAACTCTAGGGAATAATTCTTCTGAGAGGGCAGCCTCAATCTTTCAAACCATACATGGACCAAATTCAAGCTGGAATCATATTGGATATTCAAATCATTTGAGACCGTTATCTAAAATCTTTGATGCTCATTCTTGTTTTTCATCAAGAGTCATTTAGCAAGTTTAGGAAATCATACTAGTACTATTAGGTCCCCACACTGATTTGAACTTTGAAGAATTGTTGCCACAGTGATTGTCAGTATACTTGACCTCTTAAATCCATACACAGACTTTCAACACAGTTTGGTGATGGTTTTAAGGTTTGTTTATTTCAACAAGCATTTGTGAATCCCACACTTATATGGTAATCAACATTCCTCAGGATATTTTAGAGCGGTCTTAGGGTAGAATTCAAGAAGAGACTATTCTTAGAACTTTCAAAGAGAAGCCAATCCTCAGGTCAGTGCCATCGCACAGCAGAGAGACGGCATAAACAATGAGTTCTATAATATATAGGTTATGCTTATCCTCAGGTCAGTGCCACCGCATAGCAGAGAGGCACATAATTTATCTTCTTGTTTGAGCAATTTTTCTTCTTTTAGCATTCATGTGCTTTAGCTCATGCTTTGGTCTTACGCACACTTTTGTGGCATTTATTTTGCTCGTCACCCCTTATTGGAATCTTGTTGATTGTGTTAACAGGGATAAGGTGTTTCCCACAGCTAATCAAACATTTTACTTTAATATTGAGATCACCAAACGGTCTAGTCATCTGTTGTGTTGAATCTACCAACATATCAGCTGTGGTCTAGCAACCTCTAGGTCTACTTTCTTTGTGTTACCTTAGTAGTAGCTAGCTTAACTATCATATTCCTTTATATTGCTCAGACTACTCAGACTTTGAACTTTGCATCTTTTTAAATTTTAATTTTTCAAGTCCCAAATGGTTTGTACCTGTGTACTATCATATTCCACACATTAAATCGGTATCACATGTACGATCTTATTTATTATCGGCTTGCCTCTCCTTTTCCCTCGTTTTTTTCATACCTATTCTCCACCTAAAATACTAAAACCTCTAAGGATTTGCGTTTTAGAATTTTAATGAGCAAGAACGACATTAAGTGTAATTAACGAAATAACATTAAACGAAACAAGAGAATTAAACGTAAAGAACACTATAATTAAAGAAATTTTAAGGGAATTTAGACGCGACGCATCGGACTATACATGGTCATCTTCAGGAATGACCTCATTTTTCTTTTTAACACCATTGACCTCTAACAGATATAGAAAACGTGGTTTATCAAAAGCCTTTGTATAGAGGTCAGAGCATTGAAAATCAGTGTTTATTTTTATCACATCAATTAAGTTCTTTTCAAAACAGTCACGTATGAAGTGATATTTGATGCCGATGTGTTTGGTCTTATGATGTTGGACCGGGTTCTTAGTGACTGCAATCGTAGCATAGTTATCAACAATATAGGAGTGGAAGTGAAATGCAAACCGTAATCCTGCATTTGTTGTTGAATCCATATGATTTGGGAACAGCAGCTTGCAGCAGCAACGTATTCGGCTTAACAGGTTGACAAAGCAACTGAGGTCTGCTTCTTACACTGCCAGGTTACTAATCTTCTCCCAAAGAACTGACACCCTGCTGATGTAGATTTGTAGTTCATCTTGCATCCGCCGTAATCCGAGTCACTATACGCTGTAAGTTCAAAGTCATCATCATGAGGATACCACAACCCAAGTGTGGGTGTGCCTTTCACATAACAAAATATCCTTTTGACCCCAATTAGATGATTCACCTTAGGCTTTGCCTGATATCGCGAGCATAAACATGTCGCATACATGATATTTGGTCTGGAGGCAGTGAGATACATGAGAGATCCAATCATCCAGCGGTACATAGTGGCATCTACCAGATCACCGTTCTCATCGGGTGCTAAATCATGGTTTGTAGCTAGTGGAGTGCCGGCTACGGAAGCATTCTCAATGTCAAACCAACTAAGAATATCTCCTACATACTTGGTCTGATGTAAGAAGATTGCATTTGGTGTTTGATCTACTTGTAACTCGAGAAAGAACTTCATCTCCGCCATTGCACTCATCTCAAACTCAGCCTTCATTACTGCTTCGAATTCTTTGCATAATTCTTCGTTCTTTGAACCGAAGATTATGTCATCTACATAGATCTGTACTAGTAGTAGATCTCCATCTTTTTCTTTGATAAACAGTGTGCAGTCAATGACTCCCTTGCGAAAACCGTGTTTCACAAGATGAGTTGAAAGTTTCTCATACCAAGCCCGTGGAGCTTGATGAAGCCTGTATAGAGCCTTGTCGAGTTTGTATACTCTATCCCGATGATATGGATCTTCAAATCCCTCGGGTTGACTGACATACACTGTTTCTCTGATTTCCGCATGAAGGAATGCACTCTTCACATCAAGTTGATAAACTTTGATTTTCATATAAGATGCATAGGCAAGAAAGATACGGATGGCTTCCATCCTTGCCACTGGTGCAAATACTTCATTGTGGTCAATACCTTCAACTTGTCGAAAACCCTGAACAACAAGTCGAGCCTTGTTTCTGATGATCACTCCCTGATCATCTTTCTTACATTTCAAGACCCATTTGGTACCAATGACTTTAGCACCTTTAGGTCTATCCACTAGTGTCCATACACCTAACTTCTTAAACTGAAGAAGTTCTTCCTGCATGGCACTAACCCAAGCCTTATCATCTAGTGCTTCACTAACATACTTTGGCTCAAATTGAGACACAAAGCAGCGGTATGCACCATCGTGAAGGTATCCTTTTTCCATTACAGAGGCATAATCAGCGGAGTACAGCTGTTTTCTAGTCTGAACCCCTGATCTCACATCTCCTATAATATTATCCAAAGGATGATAGACTTGTAGACGTGAGCTAGGGGTTGTCCGAACAACCACCTCAGAGTCAAGATTATGACTGTAGGATTGTTGAAGGGTGATGAGTTACAACACAACAACACAAAGAGGAGAAAAACTAAACTTAGATCAAATAGTAAACTGGATTAACCAAGTGGTGACACTAAGAACACAAGTAATATATGAGACAGAACACAAAGAACACAACTGTTTGGTTTTCAAGAATGCAGTATATTGCCTTCTCTATGTTCTATTACAAGTGTTACAAAAGCATATTTGAAAGATACAAGAACATGAGATACTTATACAACATCCTACAGCCGACTATACTTTGAAAGCCAACTGGATGCAATTGACTAGACACACACAAAATCAATTGTAGAGTCAAAAGGCAGATTGCCTTTTGACTAGTGACTATGACATGCCATATCGCACATCCTTATCTACTACAAAAAGGATAATGTACATAAAGTGGAAAGTTACAGACTCAAGACCTCAATGTACAGTTACCAAAAGCATGGACCTTTTCATCAAACCATGTTAGTTGGTGACTTGCAAAGTTGCAGCGGAAAGGTGTCCAACTTTATGGAACAGTACATCAGATAAAGCATGTTACTAAAAGTCTTCGGAAGAAATCTGTCTTCATGAACTTGAAGCTTCGGAAGACTTTGTCTCTGAGGCTTCGGAAGACTTCATCTTTGGCTTCGGAAGATGTTGGTCTTGGCTTCGAAATATTTCACACTTAGAGTATTTTTGTTGCACATGTGAAACTTCCGAATCATTCCACTTCAATGCACTTGTGCAGCATGCAGGAAAGACTAAAGATGTTTAGGTTGCATCAGCCTCTTCATTAATCTCTACAACTCCCCCTAGGCTGATGCTACCAAAACATTTAGAAAACTTCATATATTAACATTCCTCATTAGGATGATCAACATTCCTTTCTTCATAAGATGATCAGGATCCTTCAGGCTGTCAAAGTGTCTTCTCATGTCAAACAGGTCATGCAGAGGCAACTGAAACATATCTTGCCATGTATAGATGTCTTCAATGCCTTGACCCCTAATAACATGCCACCTTTCTGGATTTGTGGTGTATGTCCAAGACAAGATGGGTCTTCCTGATGCTAGAGGAGCTACTGAAGTTGGAGTTGATTGAGCTTCCTCTGGCTGCACATCCTCGGGCTGTTCTAATTCATCCTGAGGCTCAGAAGGGGATTCAGGCTTCTTCTTCTTAGCCTTTGTTTTAGAAGCCATCCTTTTCCTTCTCTTTCCAAAATTTAACTGAGAAGACTGGCCTGCAGCACCCGATTGATCTTCACTGTCTTTCTTAGTTGGGACTTCCTCTCTCTCAGGTTCAGATGGAGAAGGAGGTTGACCCTGCTATGGATCAGAAGATGAAGCTTGGTGAGCATTAGCAGGAGGTCCAGGTTGTGTTGTGTCTGTTTTTTCAACCTTAACCTCCACTTCAGGTGCGGCCTGACTAGGAGTGGAGTGTAAGTCAGTGAGCTCTCCACTCTTAATCTTCTGCTTGATTACCCTAATATGCTCATCCATAGTGGATAGAGACATGGGTCCAAGTCTCCTTCCGGAGAATTCATACAGTTTCAAGAAGCTCATCATCCTCTGCCTATCAGCAGACTTCTTCATGTTCTTTTGGATGATGGCTCTTGACTTTGCAGCTTCTTCCCTCAGCTTCTTCTTTGTTGTCTTCTTTCCTTGACTAACTCAAGCTCGAGTAGTTTTAAGTACTCAAACTCAATATAGTCATAAGGTAAGGGAAGGAGTGCATCTGCCTGATAAAGGCCTGTGGCACTCAGGTAGTTAATCATCTTGATTTTGTCTTCTTCCTTATCTACCTGAGGTTCTTATTGAACCACATCCTCTTGTTCAGGATTTCTTGAACTGGTGAGAGGGTAGGCATACCTCTGTACAGTCTTTTTCTTCTTCTCTCTTCTTTGACTTGTACTAGGAGTTCTACATCTTCTACCTCCTTCTTCTCTCTTGACCTTTCCAGATCAACCAATTCATTCAATTCATCCAAGGGGAGAGAAATGACATTATCTATGTCATAGTTCCTAGTCTACAGATAGTTGATCCTGACTGCCCTTAACTCATCATTCTGACTATCTGGTCTGGGGGTAGCCCTGATTGCAGACTCCATGAGTCTTGGAGACTCAGTGGAGGAACTTTCTCCCCTTAGCCTCCTTTCCTCTCTCTCTCCTCCTCCTCAATCTCCTCAGATGTCATCTTTCTTTTCCCTTTGTCACTCTCATACCTTTGTGACTCAGGGTGGAGAGAGCTTTGGCCTTCATTGCTCGTTGCAGCATCTGAGCTCAGGCCAGAGAGAGGTTGAGAATCACCTTCACCAGCAGGTGTCTCAGAAGGAATATGGATCTCTGCGGCAGTTGGAGATGATGAGACAGGACTCTCAGGTTCTGTCACTGGGCCTTTAGTCAAGGTTTCCCCTACGAAGCTAATCTTAGGGTCTGCCTGAACATCCAGTTGACTGATGACATTGCCTGGTTGCCTTAGTCTCCTTAGACTGAACTCTATAATGATCCTGTCTTGGATTCTTTTAGCCAGTCTTTCAACTTGTCTTGATTGGCTTGGGTGGACAAGTGGCATGTTGACTAGATCCAGACCTTCATAGTAGTCCAAGTTCTGAAAATTAAAGACTTCTTGTTGTCCTTGAACTCTTATGATAATGAGGGATTTCCTGTTGTTGTCATACCTCCACCCAATAATGTGATATAAGGATGATGAAGGTGACATAGCCCTTGGTATCCCATCATCAAACAACATCTGTATGAAGGAGTCTGTGTAGTCCACATTAATGTGAACTAGAGGAGGTTGTTGAGAATGCACGGTTGCAAGTGAGGATGGTGAGTCCTTAATGTCCATTCTCTTAGAGGAACTCCCAGGTTCTGTGGCTGGAATGACTTTCTCCCCCTTTTTGGTAGCATCACCCACTTGCATAGGTGAGCTGGAGGATAGGTCAATCACATCCATAGGTTCTTGTTTTCCTGTTTGAGCTCTCCTTAAGGATCTCCCAGCTAGTTTTTCCTTAAGATATGAAATCTCAAGTTGCTGATCATTGATCTTGTTTTGTAAGGTAGTCACCTGAGCTTCAAGGTGACTGACCTTGGAGACTAGGTAAGTGCATGTTTTAGACAGTTCTTACACTTTTAGTCTCAGATCCCCCTCATCTTCATCAGAAGAATCACTGGGGGTGGAGAAGATTGGACTAGAGTCATTTCTCTCATGACCAGTTCTAAGTTCTTGGCTACTAGATTTCCTCTGCCCACTGGCAGTCTCAGTTGAGATGTCAGTGGGCTGAGTTGCCATGGTTGAGGTCTTAATGATGTAATAACTTTCAGAAGTGAGAGCCTCTTCCATATGGACATCCTGAACAGGTTCAGTAGTGTCCACCTCATTGTAGGTGACTGATGTGGGATAGATGTAGGAGACTCAGTAGTACTCATCTCTCTTCGAGTAGAGGGAAAGAAGAGAGATTCATTATACTCAGTGAAACCTATATCTTCATCAGTATAGAAGTCAAGGATGGGAATGGGTTGGTTAAGATCTATAGGCTGGGGATGGTAAGTGTCCCCTGAATGTTGATCACTTTAGTGTTGAGACTCAGAGTGATGGCTTGAGCAATAGTGCTAATGAGCACATCAGGCTGAGCATGAGGAACCTCAACACTGATTCTTGAAGAGATGGGAGTGGTCTGCTCCTCAGGAGAAATGGGAGCTCTAGTGTCCACTTCTTCATGTATGGGTGAGTGTATGGGGACCTCCACAGACTGAATAGTCTGAGCAGGAGTTCATTTGTATTTTATTTGGTAGGTGATGGAGATTTGAGGCTGTGTTGGTGGTTGGAAGTAGCAGGTGTGGGTTCAACACTAGCTTGTGCTGCCAGGTTGTCACCTTGAGCAATGAGCTCTAACATTTTTAGGACTAGGGCTGTTTCTACCCTAGAGAATCCAACTGTTAGGATCAGTGATCTACGTTTGATTGATTAGAGAGTATTGCAGCGGAAATCGAAAAATGAATTTAGACAATTCACAAGAATACAATTGATATTCAAAGTAAGAATAAACTATTATAGAAAGAATTCTGCAAATCAAAGATTTCATTCAATACGCGCTTTCGTAGTGGCAAAATGTCACACTTACAATCAGGTCAATCATCCCTTATATAGGAATGTCATGGTGGAGCATTCCTTATATAGAAGATGTGACGTCTGCTGATGTCACTTGATAGTGACATCTAACAGAATTATTCAAACTACTGAAAGTTAACACAACTACTGAAGATGTCAAAACAGCTAACATCTTCTTACAAAAATACTAAGTGTTAACTGTCACTACAACTACTGAAAAGAAACTACTGAAACTACAACGACTGAAGAACATGCTCTTCAGTCGTTTTACAATACTGAAACAAAAGAAACTACTGAAAGGAAACCATCACAACAACTGAAGAATGCTTCTTCAGCTGTTGTAACAAGCTCTGAAGGCTTCAGTACTTGTACTTGAACTTCAGCTGTTGTCATCAGCTGATGTCTTCAGTCTTTGTACTTCAGCTGTTGATCTTCAGTACTTTGGTCTTCAGCTGTTGATCTTTAGACTTTGGTCTTCAGCTGTTGAAGTCTTCAGTACTTTAGTCTTCAGCTGTTGAAGTCTTCAGTACTTTAGTCTTCAGCTGTTGATCTTCAGACTTTGGTCTTCAGCTATTGAAGTCTTCAGTACTTTAGTCTTCAGCTGTTGAAGTCTTCAGACTTTGTCAAAATAGCTGATCAAATCTTCAGCAGTTGTTGTGATGTCAGTAGGACTTAGAGGTTTTTCTGATCAGGCTCATTGGTTCTTTTGGTCCAACAAACTCCCTCTGAACCAATGCAGCCAAAACCTCTAAACTTATTGAAGATGTCCCACTTATTATGGCAGAGAGATTTGGTCTTTTTGTCTTCTAGATCAGCTCAGAAGTGACCCATATAAGCACAGGCCTGGGAAGAAGTCTCAATGATCTGTTTGGCAAAGGATGAATGGGAACTCTATCTTGGGGAACTAGACACAGAGCTGTTACCCCATCCATGAGATCTACTTCCCAATAATGAATCTGTATGACTCCCTTGTATAGGCCTCAAGGAAGGTTATCTGTTCTTCCATGGTAAGTTCTTTAGCTCCTCCTTCAAAAAGTGATTCTGGCCCATAATATTCAGATAAGTATTGACCTATTTCCCATTTTTGAGTTCCACAGTTGTTATTACTCTATAAGCAAATTCATTAGGTGATTACCCTCTAAAAAAACTGGAGCTCATTCTTTCTGACTTCCTCAAGCCTCTTATATACTAACCCCTTCTTCACCATTTTATTTTCCAGCATCTTCTATGGGGTCAAGTTAGCTTTATAGGATTTCTTGAAGTCATCGAGGATTTCCCAGGGTGATACTACAAAGACCAGTGAGATCACTTCATCTACAATCTTCTTCACCTGGCCAATGTATCTTTGTGGAATGTTTTTTTGTGAATCCTATGACACACCCTGGGATCAGGCCAAATCCTCACTCTCTCCTTTGGATATTGAAATGTATGTTTAAGAGTGTATAATCTAGAGCATGCTTCTTCATGTTGATGATTGAAGATGTGGCAGCATATGCTTTGTCAACCCTCCTCAACTATTCCTCATCATGTTGTTTGTGAAGCTCTTCTTCTTCTAGCTTCACTTTCACAAATTGTCTTTGAGTTTCAGGAGTAATTGTTGGAGAGTGACTTGTGGCCTTCGCAACTGTATAAGAGCTGAGAGTGGCAGCCTGTCTTCATCTTCATCATTATCTTCCATCTTCTTCTAGCCTTAGTACCCTTCTCTTCCTCTCTGGGGTACTTCATCGGCTACTGGTTTTGAGGGTAGAGGAGTTGGTTTGGTGCGTTGTGGTTGTGGTGGTTTTGGTGTGGGAATGTTGACAGGCTGTTCTAGCATTCTGGATGTGAGGTTGGCTCTAGATTGCTTGACTAGTTCAGTCCTGCTCCCAGCACCAGCTTCGTTTAAGGCTTCAATAACCAATCCTTTTGTGTATACTTGAGACGAACAGATCTTGGTGGTTATTGCCAAGATGCTGTCCCTGGACCATGCCTTGATCTTAATCAATGATCTACCCATATTTCGCTATGAACCTGATCATGATCACTAAGCTTTCCCTTTTCCAACACATCATAACTTGCACATCATAACAACTGATCGATGATGTTATCCTTGATCGGCTGTGTTGAGCATCAGCCTTCTTCACCATTGTCTCCAAGTCAGTCTCCCTCTCATTCTTCCTTTTCTTGTATGTGACATGAAAGTCTTTAGTACTTTCAGTCACTTTCTCCATGTCAGCATCCTTCACCTTCTCCTTTTCAGTTTCTTTCCTATCTGTCATCCTCTTTCTTTTTGCTTTCACTGACTGAATCTCCCCCTTTTTGGTTGCATTGGTTGTAAGGGTTTGATTGTCATAAAGCCTTTTGCTCACAGCATCCTCTATCATGGGTTGTATAACTGAGGGAAGCCTCTCATCAAGGGTTTTAAGGACCATATAAGTGATAGTTGATGTGATGAGAGGTAAGGAATGTTGAAAGATAGTAGCTATTTGCTCAGGGGGGTTCTGTCCCTGAGAAATAGTGCCAGAAGTAGAGGCAGGTGGCTGAGTGTTTTGGAGTGGCTCAGTGTATGGGATACCTTCAGAGGAAGGTGCCATCTGTGGGTTGTGAGGGTAGATGGTCTTTGATCTTGAGAAATGTTGGCAAGCAGCTCTTTGAGTCTGCTCACCTCATCCTCAAGGATAGTGTTTTGGGCTAAAACATCATAAAAGAAGCCCAGGTCATCATTAGTGTTTACCGAATCACCTGACCTCCTGATAGAATCAGGATGAACATGCTCTGAGTGTAGATCAGTAGTAGCATGTGCACCTTGGTCATGGTACTGGGGACTTCCTGCCTCAGGACCATGTCCTTCATCGGCAGTTGCCTCTGGTGAGGTCTTATGGACAGTACCAAATTCATCCTGATCATTTGCTAAGTAGGAGAAGTGGCAGCCTCACCAGAAATTCGAATCTCCGTTTCTACACCTGGAGATTGAATATGGTAACCCCTGTGCTGTGGGGTGTCAGAAACACTTTGGTCCTCCACCGCAATGGTTGGGGCTATACCCAGTGTGATTGGTATTTGGGGAGGGGGTGAGTAGTGCAACTGAGTCAGCACTTTGGCAATCATGATGATAGGACTTTGGGGGGCGGTTGCAGTGGGAGAGGGTTGAAGGCAGTATGCACCCGGGGAGAGTGGTGCGTTTCAATGGCAACCTCCTCAAGTGAGGAAGGTTCCAGATGTATAGGTGCCCCAGAGATGGTTGCTACAGGCTCCTGTTGAGAGGAAACATGAGCAGTTGAGGGTGAGTGAGTCCGTGTATCTACTGGGGGTTTGACCATAGATATAACTGCGTTTGTGTTGCAGGGGCATCCTCAGGACTCATTTCCCTGAGTAGCCTTTTTGGCTTTCTTGTGTTTGGTTTGGTGGGGACAAAGGATTTGGAGGTGGTGGTTGTGGGTTCCAACTGCGTGGGTTTTCGCAGTTTGGCAGCCAGTTTGAGTGACTGGTCTGAGTTGTGCCTGGAGTATACTTCAGGCAATAAAGCCGTGGCAGGGACTCCAAGGCCAACAAGTCCGTCAGCTTTCAGCTGGTTTACTATAATGGCCATTAGGAACCGAGGATTAATATCCATCGGTTAGCCATAGGCTTGGAGGCCATATCCTTGAGTTCAAGAAATATATTCAGAAAAATTTAAGTGTTGTTGGTCAAGGATAGAGAATAATACCTGCTGCCACCTCGTCGACATTTGATCCCAAGAAAAAGTCTTAGGAGCTAAGCATACATTCACCATATGAAAAATTAGTCGTTCCGCATCATGGAAATGTTTCTTCAGATGGTAGAGGCACTAAGGTTACCCTGGTATCCTGTTGGGAAATGATAGATCAGTGGTGCCCTTTGGATACCCAGTGGGAAAATGGCATCATCCAGTTGTAGGGTTGTCGAAGGATTTCTTGACTGATGACCACCTGACGATTGTTGGCGAATGACTGGAGAGAGTCAGTGTCATTCTCCCCAGTGACGAGGGTGACGTTCGTCCAGAACTGCTGGAGAGATTCGGCATGAATGGTAAGATTTAGAAGGAAAGCCGTTTTGTATGGAGAGTTGATCATTAGATCAATGGCATTGTCAACCTTTGTCCAGAAGGATGATTGGTAAGGTAAGCACAACAGTTGTGTCATGGTTTAAGCTTCATCTTCGCCATTGATGTGAGAGAGGTTCTGAGTTTTTGAACGTTAGGTTTGAGATGATGAAGCTTTGTAAGACAAGGTATTTATAGGGTATGGGTTATAAAGCAACTGAAGGGTTTTGTATTGATTCTTAGTAGTTTTAAGCGACTGATGACGTGGTATTAACCTTCAGAGGTTGAAACAACTGAAGTCTTGGTTGTAGGCATCAGTAGTTATAAAACTACTAAAGACCATGGTTGTAACTTCAGATGTTGGAAACAGCTGACGACGTGGTGTTAGTCATCAGTAGTTGTGAAAGTACTGAAGACATAGTTTTGTCATCAGTTGTTGTAAACAGCTGACGACGTGGTGTTAGTCATTAGTAGTTGTGAACTACTGAAGACGTGGTTCGTCATCAGTTGTTTAAGATGAAGCAGCTTTTTAGAAACAACTGAAGAGAAAATTGTCATCAGTAGTTTTCGTTAATTCATAGCTTTTCAGCTGTTTCATACTGTCCTCAACACTTACTCATCAGTCTTTTGGGCTGTTCTTCAGTTGTTTCATAGGACGTCAGTACTTATCTGTTTGTACTTAAAGCAGTAGTTATGACTGTATCAGTTCTTGTAACAGAATCAGTACTTATTTGTGATATGGTTACAATGATCATCAGTACTTATTTACTGAGATCATCAGTAGTTATCACTTATTCTAGCTGCAGCATCCAAGCCTTAACACTAGGTTTTGGAAAGTCGAACTATCCAATGGCTTAGTAAAAATGTCTGCAAGCTCATCAGCACTAGGCACAAACTTTCGATCAATCAGACCTTTTTCAAACAAACAGTCCCTAATAAAAGATGTCTGATCTCTATATGTTTGGTCCTAGAGTGCTGGACAGGATTCTTGACAACAAAGAGCTGAAGCACTATCCATTAATAATGGAGTCTTAGTCTCTGTAATGCCATAATCCAAAAGTTGGTTCTGAAGCCAGAGTACCTGAGAAGTACAGCTTGCAACAGCAATGTACTCTGCTTCAGTAGTGGATGTAGCAACAGATGTTTGTTTCTTACTCTGCCAAGAAATCAAACAGTTGCCTAGGAATTGGCATCCACCAGAAGTTGACTTTCTGGTTAACTACATCCTGCATAGTCACTATCAGAAAAAGCAACCAATTACAAGAGCGTCCAGTGGAATACCATAACCTAGAGATTGTGTACCCTCCAGATATCTAAAGATCCTTTTGACTGCAATCAAGTGAGATTCTTTAGGAGCAGCCTGAAATCTAGCACAAACACACGTTGCAAACATATATCTGGTCTAGAAGTTGTTAAGTACATCAAGGACCCAATCATACATCTGTAAAGTGTTTCATCAACAGCTTTACCTTTCTGATCTGCATCCAGTTGTGTGGTGTTGCACATGGGAGTAGAACAGGGCTTACAATTTTGTAAATCAAACATATTCAAAGATCTTTTGTATATTTAGACTGATGAATGAAAGTCCCATCACCTTTTGTTTGAGTTGCAATCCTAGAAAGAACTGTAATTCTCCCATTGCACTCATTTCAAACTTCTTATGCATTGAATTGGTAAAGTCATCACACAACTGGGGATCAGAGGATGCAAAAATAATATCATCAATATAAATTTGAACAAGTAGCTTATGCTGATCCACTTCTTAATGAATAAAGTTTTATCTATGGAGCCTCTAGTGAAATTATTTTGAAGAAGAAAATTTGATAATGTCTCATACCAGGCTCTAGGAGCTTGTTTCAACCCATAAAGAGCTTATCAAGCTTGTATACCCATCTGGATTTTTATATTCTCAAAACTGGTGGTTGACATACATAAACTTCTTCTTTTATTTTACCATATAAAAATGCACTTTTAACATCCATTTGAAAAACTTTTAAATTGTGAAATACAGCATAGGCTAGGAGCAATCTATTGCCTCCAGTCTGGCTACAGGGGCAAAGGACTCATCATATCAATACCTTCTTCTTGTGAAAACCCTTGAACACAACCAGTCTGGCCTTGTTTTCTAACATAAGCCCATTTTCATCTGTTTTGTTCCTAAACACCCATTTAGTGCCTATTGCACACTTACCTGGGGGTGGAGGAACCAGTTCCCACACTTGCTGTTTCTTGAACTGAAGTAGCTCAAGCTGCATGGCTTCCACCCATCCATTGTCTCTCAAAGCAACATGATAGTTCTTTGGTTCTTGCTGACTGATGAAGAGAGCATAGAAGCATAAGTTAGACAATTGACTTCTGGATGCCAACATTGATACCACCAATGATTTGAGACATGGGGTGATTCTTCAGCTCTTGGTGCACGATAAGATCAGTGCAAGTGTTTGTAGCCGGTTCAGCATTAGCAGATGTTGATTCAGATTCTTGAAACCAAGTATTAGATGGAAAAACACACGATGTAGAGGAATCAGAAATCTCATCAGGCATTTGTTGTGGATGGAGCTGCTGAAGGTACAGGAACATCAAGTTTAGCAGACTCAGGCAGTTGGTCACTGAACTTGAAAAGGTGAGTACTGATATCATCATCATCTTCAATACCACCAGGTGGAAGACTGCTGCAGAAGATGATTTGTCCATATGATCTGCAACAGCTGGAGTTTGATAAGGAGCATATTGCAGTATGTCTAGATCAAACAACTCCACAGGGTTTTGTGGAATTTTATCCTTAGGGGATTCATTGAATTTCACATGCAAGGTTTCTTCAACTATCTTTGTTTTGTAGTTGAAGACTCTGTAAGCCTTGCAAGTGGATGAATATCCTACAAAATACCCTGCATCCACCTTAGGATCAAATTTGTGGAGTTGACCCTTTGTGTTGAGAATGAAACAAGGACATCCAAAGGCTCTGAAGAATGAAATCAAAGGAGCCAAATGATGTAGAGCTTCATATGGAGTCTTCATCAGCCTTTGATTTACTAACACTCTATTCTGCAAATAGCAAGTTGTATTGACAGCTTCAGCCCAAAAGGTCAAAGGCAAACCAGAGTCAGCCAACATGGACCTTGCGGCTTCAATTAAAGTCCTGTTCTTTCTCTCCACTACTCCATTTTGTTCTGGAGTCCTTGGGATGCTAAACTGCCTTTTGATTCCTTTTGAAAGATAAAAATCATCAAGTGTATGGTTTCTGAATTCAGTACCATTGTCACTCCTTATACACTTGACTGATAGGGAATACTGCTTCTCAACATACAGCACAATGTTTATAATCTTCTGAGCAACCTCATCCTTTGAATGTAGAAAGAAAGTCCATACGATCTGGAGTAATCATCCACAATTACCAGACAGTATTTCTTCTTTGCCATGCTCATCACTCTCACAGGACCAAATAAATCCATGTGCAGTAACTGCAAGCAGGCAATGGACTTAGGTTCTTCAATGGGAGGGAATGAAACTTTGTGCTGTTTTCCTTTCAAACAAGCAGTGCAGGCTTCATCACAGTGGAACTCCTTTGTTGATAAACCTCTCACTAAATGATTTTGGATCAGCTGGTTCATGTTTCTGAGATTAACATGACCCAGCCTTCTATGCCATAGTTTAGATTCCTGAAAAGAGGCTTTGGAGAATAGGCATGGATGACCCTTCAAATCAATCTTCTTTGACAAATCCAAGGCATACACTCTTCCAAACCTGTTGGCCTTCAGGAGAGTATGTTTATCCATTACCTTGTCAATCAGCCTTAGAACTTGGGAAGACAGAATCCTGCAGTTCTGGCTTGTGAAAAGTGCAACATGCCCTTTATCACACATCTGACTGACACTCAGCACATTGTACTTGAGATTCTCCATATGGTTGACATCATCAAACCCGATTTGTCCATTAGACACATATCCTTTCCCAATGATGTAACCTCTGGCATCATTTCCAAATGAAACAAATCCCTTCTTTCCTTGAGAGTAGTCATTAAGAAGAGAACTGCTCCCAGTCATATGCATAGATCCTCCACTGTCCACATACTAGATGCTCCTTTGGCATGTTGAAGAACCCTGCATGAAAGAAAACTAGTTAGATTTTAAGACCCAAACCCTTTTGGTTTTGGGTCTGCTTTCATCAACAGATGCAACCATAACTTGTTTCTTATGATTAACAGCTGAAGGAGGAGATGGTGCTGAAATGGATTCCTTGGATTTGGGCTTGGAATGCCTTTTCAGTGATTTGATCACAGGTGCATCTAATCGGTTAACTCTCCCCAACAAATGCTGAACCATCATAACAAGTTGTGTCTGATTTGTAGCCAAAGCTTTCAGCTCTTGTGACATATCAGTACTTGTGTTTGATGAGTTCCTGTGATCCACCATTTCCTCCTTAAAATTAACAGACTTAGTCTGATGTTTATCATGAGGAGCACCATCAGCTGCTTTGTGATTAACCTTATCCTTATTTTTGAATTTGGTTGAAGGCTTGGGTTTATCACAATGGAATTATTAAGGTACAAACTTGTCTCAAACTCATTTTTCATTTCATCCATCTGGATTTTAATGAGCTTATCTCTGTTGAGTTTGGAACCCTTTCTGTACCAACATTCATCAGAAAGATGATTGAATTTACCACATATTTCACATGGCTTATTCTTCATCTTGGATTGATCAACTACTGATGAGGAAACTACTGAAGGTGTGCTCTTTAGTACTTTCTCCTTTGAGTAATTTTGTTCAGTATTGAAGAATCTGTAACACTGAAGATTGTTCTTCAGCTGTTTATTGTCAGCAGTTGTTAATCCATTTATGCAGCTGATTTGAAATGCTTTTCAGTTGTTGTAACTTGCCCTTCAGTACTTAAGTTATATTGAGGGACAACATCTGAAATACTCAGCTTCATGTGCTTATAAGTAGTTAACCCATCAGCCAATTGACTTGCTGAGGTATCAACCCTTATTTCATCTTGTGATTTTGGAAGATCACTTGTGAATGATGCACATGATAATGTGGTTTGGAGATTGCTTTCACTTTCAGATTTTACTGTTGTTTTGGAGTAATATCTGTTGGAGGTGCAATATGGTTATAACCAATTCCAAACTTCACATTCGAAGCAGATTGCTTACTGAGCAGCATTTCAAATCCCTTGCAGGATGACACCCAGCGGTCACACTCAACTTGGGAACTGCAAGTTTTTCTTTGAGTTCCTTATGGTTCAAGAATGACCTCTAGCTTAGCCTTTTCATTATTTAATTGGCATTTAAGCTTATAATCTCATCATCTTTGTCCTTAAGAACAGACTCGTATTCAGCTTTTCTTTTGGAAATAGTTTGCTCAAGCTCTAGGTTTTGATTAATTACAGCTACATTTGCTTCTCTAATAGAGACAAATGCATCTATGCAAGATTCAGAACAAAGCTTGGCCTTAGCCTCAGAAGATACCTGGGTTACCTGTGAAGAAGATGCATTGAAGCAAGAACCCTCAGTAGATTCCAGGGCCATGAGAGCTAGATTCCCAAAAGGATGTTCACCACCATGTTGACCATCACCAGTAAATAATTGCTCAGTACCAGAGAGATCATCTGGTAAACTGCTCCAGACAACATTACCAGGGGTGAAGAAGCTATGATGAGGTTGTCAATGAGATGGTAGAGGCTCAGGTAATGCTTGTTGTTGTTGTGCAGTAGGAACTTGAACTGGATTTGGCTGAGGCATGTAATTGCAGGGATACGGATATGACATTGGACCCTGAGGGACAAGATATGCAGGTGAGACAGGTTGTGAATGATGACCAGAACTAGCAGGTTGTTGCCCCCTGTTTTGTGGACTAGTGCTTGGAAAAGTCACAAAGGGTGCAGAGGAGTTAGATCCAGATGATCTACACTCTCTTGCAAAGTGTCCAAGCCTTTGGCATTTGTGACAACTCAACTTACTCTTTTCAAAACCAACCTTGGTTTTGCTAGAGAGTCCTGGAAATTTCCTGCCAGTCCTCTTGTAGAAGTTCTGAGATCTGATATTAATCAAGGCCATTTGGCTCAGAATATCCATCTCTTCTAGAACATCATCAGCTATTCCTTTCAAATCATCCATGATAATAACATAAATTGTCACTCTTACAGCCTGAGTGACTATCAACACCAACAAATGCATGATCTGAACTGTTTGAAGAGAAATCTATATGCTCATCATAATTAATTTCAGATGCAGCATATTCTGACTCATGACCAACCAAGACAGTGTTCCCAGGTACAAAGTCATCAGTGAGCTTTCCTGATGATGCCAGTTTCCTTTTCTACTCTTTCTCTCTTTCAAATGTAAGCAGTTTCCCATGAAGTTGGGTGAGAGATAGTTTAACCAGATTTGCACTGGAGCGTAGGACAATAGTGTGTGTGTCCTATCTCTCAGGCAGTGATCTAAGGAATCTGTTGTTCATCTGGCTATTGGTATATTCATGTTTGACCATTTTTAGCTCAGAGATCAAATGAGGAAAAACGCTCAAACTGTTGAGTCAGTGTCTCACCCTTCCTATGAGAGAAGGTTTCATATTGTTGGGCAAGGATTTCTCTGTTGTTTGCTAAGACCTCATTAGTTCCACCGAGTTGTTCCTTCAGTGCGTTCCAGAGCTCATGAGCAGTTTCATGATGCATAATCCCTGAATAGATTTCATTCGCCAGTGCCATGGCCAGTATTCCATGGGCTTTAGCATCAATCTCAAACAGTTTCCGGTCTTCATCTGAGTATTGTTCCTTCTTTTTCGGAACCATTTGATTGGTTTCCGGATTGTTCACCATAGGCTTATGTGGACCATGTACCACTGATGTCCAACAACCTGAACTGTTAACAGACAGGTGATGAAGCATTCTTCGTTGCCATATGTTATACTCAGTCCTAACCAGCATCGGAGGCTTGGTTGAGGAACCGGTATTGTGAGGGTCATTAGAAGGAGTAGTCATTCTCAGATTCAACCAAAATCAATTAAGTTTTAATAGATTTAGAAGAGAACACAACAGACCAAATTGAACCAAGAGAAAACAGAAAGCAATAAAACGAAAGTAGCAGAAATTCAATTTAACTATACCCAATTCTTGCAAATATGCCAATTCAATCAAATGAAGATATCGATTAGCAGTTTCAATGATCAATTGTTAGATCGATCAATGATGAACTTGCTCTGATACCAATTGTTAGGATCAGTGATCTACGTTTGATTGATTAGAGAGTATTGCAGCGGAAATAGAAAAATGAATTAGACAATTCACAAGAATACAATTGATATTCAAAGTAAGAACAAACGATTATCGAAAGAATTTTGCAAATCAAAGATTTCATTCAATACGCGCTTTCGTGGTGGCAAAATGTCACACTTACAATCAGGTCAATCATCCCTTATATAGGAATATCGTGGTGGGGCATTCCTTGTATAGGAGATGTGACGTCTGCTGATGTCACTTGATAGTGACATCTAACAGAATTATTCAAACTACTGAAAGTTAACACAACTACTGAAGATGTCAAAATAGCTGACATCTTCTTACAAAAATACTAAGTGTTAACTGTCACTACAACTACTGAAAAGAAACTACTGAAACTACAACGACTGAAGAACATGCTCTTCAGTCATTTTACAAATACTGAAACAAAAGAAAACTACTGAAAGGAAACCATCACAACAACTGAAGAATGCTTCTTCAGCTGTTGTAACAAGCTCTGAAGGCTTCAGTACTTGTACTTGAACTTCAGCTGTTGTCATCAACTAATGTCTTCAGTCTTTGTACTTCAGCTATTGATCTTCAGTACTTTGTTCTTCAGCTGTTGATCTTCAGACTTTGGTCTTCAGCTGTTGAAGTCTTCAGTACTTTAGTCTTCAGCTGTTGAAGTCTTCAGTACTTTAGTCTTCAGC
The DNA here is from genome assembly GCA_025506515.1 of Flaveria trinervia. Taxonomy (NCBI): domain Eukaryota; kingdom Viridiplantae; phylum Streptophyta; class Magnoliopsida; order Asterales; family Asteraceae; genus Flaveria; species Flaveria trinervia. The sequence goes on from CM046443.1 coordinate 76,527,109, forward strand.
TGTTGATCTTCAGACTTTGGTCTTCAGCTGTTGAAGTATTCAGTACTTTAGTCTTCAGCTGTTGAAGTGTTCAGAATTTGTCAAAACAGCTGATCAAGTCTTCAGCAGTTGTTGTGATGTCATAGAGTGGAGGATCAATAGAGTGGAGGATCAATGGTGAGGGAGGTGAAGTAGTTTGATAGAGACAAGAAACGACAAACCTCTTAGAAATGAGGATCTTTCTCAGAGCATAACAGAGCAACTTGATTGTGTTGTCTGTGTAGCTGCATGGTAAAGTTGGGATCATTTCTGTGAGCAAGGTTGGCCATTTTGAAGTAGCTTAAGAACGAAGTAAGAAGAAAGAAAGCAATTTCAGAGAGAAATTTGGGTTTCTAGGTTTGGAGGAAGAACACATGATAGAAAGAGGGGGAAACCATTGGTTATATGTGAGAGGGATTTTAGACAAAGTTTAATGAAAGAGGATAAACTTTGAAATCCGGATGTCAGTCCCACCTCTGAAAAAGTAGTTTACTTTTTGCTCAAAAAGTAGTTTTCTTGAATGTCAAAAAGCTTCCGAAGGTTAATTATCTTCGGAAGTTTTAATTAAAAAGCTTCCAAAGCTAAAATGACTTCGGAAGAATTTCCTGAGAGATTTGAAAATTTTGCTTCAGAAGAAAAATTAAAGCTTGAGTGCTTTGTGTGTAAACATACAAAGCTTCCGAGAGTTAATTTTGCTTCGGAGTAAATGGTCCTTAAAAATGAGTAAGTGTCTGAGACAAATATTTAATCTCCGGAAGATAAATTTTGAAAACTCTTTCGAAGGTAAACTTCTTAGACAGTTATTTAATTTTAAGGCATGATTTACTTCCGAAGTTAAGGACATAACTTCCGAAGTATCAGAAATTTTCAAAAATCTAAGGAAAATCTTCAAAAAGTAATTTTCATCCAAAGAAAACATGAGCTTATGAAATTTATTAACTAGACAACTTAGGACACACATATTTTAAGAAATAATAAGAATTAGTTTTAAGAAAAGCTTACTCAATGTTTATCATCCCAATAGCTGATATAAGATATTTAAATCTCTGTTCATCAAACGCCTTTGTAAACAGATCAACATATTCTTCATCTGTGTGAACCTTGACTAGTTTAATTAATCCTTTTTCATAGTTATCTCTTATTAAATAATACCTGATATTGATGTGCTTTGTCCTTCAGTGCTGCACAGGATTCTCTGTGATTGAGATAGCACTGTTGTTGTCTATGTGAATGGGAGTCTCCTTGAAATTTAACCCATAGTCCAGCATCTGATTTTGAATCCAAAGTACTTTAGCACAGCAGCTTGCAGCAACAATGTATTCAGCTTCAGCAGTTGATGCAGAGACACAGGATTGTTTCTTGCATTGCCATGAGACAACCCTTCCACCAAGAAATTGACATCCCCCAGATGTAGACTTTGCAGTCATGTTGCAACCACCATAATCACTATCTGTATAGGCATACAGATTGAAGTTAGAATTCTTGGGATACCATAGGCCAAGTGTTGATGCACCCTTGAGGTATCTTAGAATCCTCTTGATAGTGATAAGGTGAGACATCTTAGGGTTGGCTTGATATCTTGCACAGATACATGTAGCAAACATGATATCAGGCCTGCTAGCAGTAAGATTCATAAGAGACCCAATCATAGCCCTGTATAAATGCTCATCTACACACTCCCCCTCAAGATCTAGACCAAGAGAGTGGTTTCTGGCTATGGGTGTCTTAGCAATCTTACAGTCAGTCATATTAAACCTCTTGAGTATGTCCTGAACATACTTTGACTGACTTATGAAGATGCCATTTTCAACTTGCTTCACTTGAATTCCCAGAAAGAAATTGAGTTCCCCCATGGCACTCATTTCAAATCTGTCTTTCATCAGCTTCTCAAAGTCTTTGCAGAGCTTTGGATTAGTTGAACCAAAGATGATGTCATCCACATATACCTGAACTCGCAATATGTATTTTCCTTGTCCTTTGATGAAGAGAGTTCCATCTATAGTACCCCTCCTGAATCCATGTTTACAGAGATACTCAGACAGTGTCTCATACCACTTCCTGGGTGCCTGATGCAGCCCATAGAGAGCTTTGTCAAGCTTGCAAACATGATCAGGATGATCAGGATCTACAAAACTAGGTGGCTATTTGACATAAACCTCTTCATCTATCACTCCATATAAAAAGGCACACTTCACATCAAGTTGAAAAACCTTGAAGTTCTTGGATGCAGCAAATGCCAGGAATATCCTAACAACTTCTAATCTTGCCACTGGAGCAAAGACATCAGTGTCGTCAATCCCTTCTTCTTGTGTGTATCCTTGAACAACCAGTCTAGCTTTTTTCTTGATGATGATGCCTCTATCATCTTTCTTGTTCCTAAACACCCATTTGGTTCCAATGGTAGTCTTCCCAGAAGGAAGAGGACAAAGGTTCCAAACTTTCTGCCTTTTGAATTGAAGCAGCTCTTGTTGCATAGCTTTATCCCAACTTCCATCCTTTAGAGCTTCATCAACTTTATTTGGCTCTATCTGGGATAGAAAATAAGAGTGAAGACAAACATTTGCTTCATGGGTTTGTCCTCTTCTCTTTACCCCTGAGATAACATCTCCAATGATGTTTGTGGTAGGGTGAGACTTTTGGATCCTAAGCTGAGGGCTCACAGCAGGTTGTTGAGAAAGATCTAAATTTGAGAAATTTAGATCTGGCATAGATGTTTCTCCCACCGCATCAGCACACTTTTCAAGTGAAACTTGATCCAAGCAGTGTGTGACATCATTGATGTTCTCATCTGTGTTGTGGTTAGTGGCATTAAGAAATTCTTGGTCACTGTCACCATCACCAGTGTTGTCTTCCACAGTTGAGGTGTTCTTATCTGGTTGTAGAGCCTCTAAGCTGGAATTTGAAGCCATACCAGATGTATCAGCTGAATTTGTCATTGTAGGGCTGATAGAAACTCATTTGTAGAAGTGGTTCCAACTGGAGCTGAAGATATGTGTCTTGAAGACCAATGAAAGCTCTCCTCTTGTGCCAAAGTTCATAAGGAGTCTTGCCATGAGTCTTAATTACTAAAACTCTGTTCTGCACATAGCAGGCAGTGTTGACTGCCTCTGCCCAGAAGGTGATGGGTAGTTTAGAGTCAGACAACATGGTTTTTGCAGCTTCAATCAGTGTCCTGTTTCTCCTCTCAGCAACATCGTTTTACTGAGGAGTCTTGGCAGCACTAAACTGTCTTGAAATACCCATTTCATCACAGAATGTGTCAAGGATATAGTTCTTAAATTCGGTTCCTTGATCACATCTTATGATCTTGACATTGTGATCAGATTGATTCTCAATATTTAAGATGAAATTCTTCAGAATCTCAGGAGTCTCATCCTTAGTTCTAAGGAAGAAAACCCAAGTGAATCTTGTAAAGTCATATGTGATCACTAGACAGTATAAGGTCTTCCTAAACTCATTACATTGGTGGGGCCAAAGAGATCCATATGTAACAAGTGTAAGGGAGTAATGATTGAGTTCTTTTCCTTAGGCTTGTGAGATACCTTATGTTGCTTCCCTTTCAGGAATGCAACACAGTGGTCATCACTTGTAAACTCTTTCTTTGGCATTCCAGTTACCAAGTCATGCTTAATTAACTTATTCATGTTCTTAAAGTTTACATGGCACATTCTTTTATGCCATAGGAAAGACTCATCACTATTTTCTTTACACAGAAAGCATGAAACTTCTCTAGAGGGAGAGGTTTCTTAAAAATCCATCTTGTATTGTTTCCTTTCCTGGGGGCTCTAAGCAGGATATGCTCATGAGGAATGACCACACCAAGTTTAAGAACAATGCACTCATGCTCAGTTAGAGCATGTTATGACCCGGATCACAAAATTGAGATACGCTCAGGAGATTGTATCCAAGCTCCTTTACAAAGTTTACCTTTTCTATGCTGAGCTTACCATTTGTGACCTTGCCCCTACTAGAAATGTAACCACCTTCATCTCCTCCAAAAGCAACAGGTCCTCCATCAATCCTTTCAAAGTTCTGAAGTAGTGACCTATTACCAGTCATGTGCCTGGAGCAGCCACTGTCTAGGATCCAGACATTTCTATCTGTCTTTAGCTGTCCCTGCACAAAAGAGAATGGTTAGTTACATCTGCAAAACCCAAGCCTTGCTTGTCTTGGGCTCATTTGCAGAATGTAATTTAACAGTAATAGATCCTATGGTTGTACTAAGAGGATCTTGAGCTGTTTTTGATGGAAAAATCTCAGTCACTTGGTCTTTCCCAGAGCCTTGTCTTAAGAGTAAGATTGTCTTTGGTTAGTTCCCTTCTCCACCTTCATCTTTGCAGATGCTAAGACAGTCCTCTTAGGCTAAGAACTATGCTTGGAGTTTGATGGACCAGGATGTGCAGCAGTGGTACACAGCATAGCAGTCTTCTTCTTGCTGTTGAGATGAGTTAAGCAAGAACCAGAACTCTTAGCAGAGTTTTGGTTGATGTCTTCAGTCCCTACCATTTTAAACCCTGCAGAAATAAAAACATGTTTCTGCTTAGAGTCAAAAGTGGCCTTGATCTCTTGAACCTTCCTTGCCTTTCTTTTGTTCCTTTTGATCAAGTTCTTTCTCATGGACTTGGTTATCACAGTCTTCACTTTCTCCTCAGAAGGATAGTGGCCCTTCTTGGAATCCTCCTCTTCACTCTTTATAGAGGGATTCTTCACTATCTCTTCTTTATCCTCCTGACTCATAGGATCTATGAAAGGAAGCTCATCTTCACAAGTTCCACACCTAGGAGGTCTTACTGACAAGATTGTGTGTGGAGGAGCTATCTCATTGGATCCCAGTCACTATCTGTTTTGATAGCACACTTTGCTGTGCAGGGATGAGGATATCATGTTCTTGAAGGTCTCTTCTTCAAGAACACTCTTTTTTTGCCCTGGCTTTGCTGATCACAAGCTCAGCCTGGCACTCAGTTAACTTGGTTATGAGATATTTAATTTGAGTCCTAAAATCTGTGTGTTCATGTTTTAGAACTGAAATGGTTTTCTCTAAGTCCTCTATTTTTAGCTTATAATCATTTTCAAACTTTCTAAAATCAGATTTTAAAATGTTTAAGGACTCAATATCAGATCTCAGTTCCAAGTTATAGGACATGTACCTGTTAACTTTAGCAATGCATTCAGGAGTACAGAGATGTTCCAATACATTGGCTTCATCATGATCTGCCACCAGTGCTTGGTTTGGAGAGGCATCTTCAACCTGAAAGCTCCAGTCAAAGCCTCCTTCTTCAATAGCAACAGCAGCTTGACTTCTCATTATGGAGAGCTTTTTCAGTGTAGTTTGGTCTGGATTGTGTTTTGCCACCATTTGTTCTAGGTGCCATACACTCTCTGGCAAAATGGCCCATCAGGTTATAGTTGTAACATTTGACTTTGCCTTTGTCCAGTCCAAACTTTCCACTGGTTGCATTGCTTGGAAACTTCCTTCCAATCCTCTTGTAGAACTTCTTGGCTCTGTGAGTGAGAAGAGCCATCTGCTGGACTATTTCCATGTATTCCAGATCATCTGGATGGATACAGTCCAGGTCTTCAAGAGTGAAAAGAGAGTTGCCATAGCTTTCATCAGAAGACACAAAAGCTTGAGAAGAGTTGTCTCTTGGAATGGGCTTCCTTGAGTGTAGTTCTCCTTTGGGTCTCTGGGAAGGTGATGAAAGGACCCTTGGGTGAGTTGTTAGGGTAGCATAAGAGATGATGTTTGGGTTCTATGCTATCCCTTTCAACCACATGTAGGGCTGAACCCATTTGATTGTTGGAGTTTCTAGATGAACCTTGCATGTTCATCTCCATCTGGTAGCCACTAAGAATCCCATATAACTCTGTCAAAGTAAGAGTTTTAGATTTTCAGTTCTCTTGATCACCACACAGTAGTGTGTCCACTGCTAAGGAAGTGAGGACACGAACCTCCTTACAATGTCTCTGTTTTCAAGAGAAACTCCTCCATCCACTAGGGTATCCACTATCTCAACATACCTGAAGTACTGCTGAGTCATGGTTTCACATGGTTTGAAAGTGAAGTTTTCAAACTGCTGCTTCAGGAGATCCTTCTTGTTCTCCTTGGCTTCAGAGGAACACTCATACATCAGTTTCGGTGCATCCCACATCTGCTTGGCTGTTTTGCACTTCTTGAAATCTCTGTACACAGAGTTTGGAAGGACAATTTGAAGAGTTGTCATGGCTTTTCTGTCTATCTCTACTCTCTTCCTGTCTTTGGGGATGAAAGGTCCATTCTCAATAGACTCTTTGGGGATGAAATCTCTGTCACATCTTTGGGGATCATACCAGTACCAGTATTAGAAGGTATGCTGGGTATGAAAGGCCCATTCTCAATAGACTCCCACATTCTTGAATCAAGAGACCTGATGAAACCTTCCATTCTTAAACACCAGGTGTCAAACTCATCAAGAGTGATCAGTGGGGACTTGTTCATGGTTCCAGTTTCCATATTAGTTTTGGAAATGGCTGCCATTTGAAAAGTTTAGTATTTGTGAGTGTGAGGGATCTAAAGATGGTGAGATCTTATATCAAGAGCCTGTAATGCTCTGATACCAAATGCAGGATCATTGAAGGGTGAAGAGTTACAACACAACAACACAAAGAGGAGATCAACTAAACTTAGTTCAAACAGTAAACTGGATTAACCAAGTGGTGACACTAAGAACACAAGGAATATATGAGACAAAACACAAAGAACACAAGTGATTGGTTTTCAAGAATGAAGTATATCGCCTTCTCTATGTTCTATTACAAGTGTTACAAAAGCATATTCGAAAGATACAAGAACATGAGATACTTATACAACATCCTACAGTCGGCTATACTTTGAAAGCCAGCTGGATACAATTGACTAGACACACACAAAATCAATTGTAGAGTCAAAAGGCAGATTGCCTCTTGACTAGTGACTAAGACATGCCATAGCTCACATCCTTATCTATTACAAAAAGGATAAAGTACATAAAGTAGAAAGTTACAGACTCAAGACCTCAATGTACAGTTACCAAAAGCATAGACCGTTTCACCAAACCATGTTAGTTGGTGACTTGCAGAGTTGCAGCGGAAAGGTGTCCACCTTTATGGAATAGTACGTCAGATAAAGCATGCCTCTAAAAGTCTTCGGAAGAAATCTGTCTTCATGAACTTGAAGCTTTGGAAGACTTTGTCTCTGAGGCTTCGGAAGACTTCATCTTTGGCTTCGGAAGATGTAGGTCTTGGCTTCGGAAGATTTCACAATTAGAGTATTTCTGTTGCACATGTGAAAGTTCCGAAGCATTCCAGTTCAATGCACTTGTGCAGCATGCACGAAAGACTAAATATGTTTAGGTTGCATCAGCCTCTTCATTAATCTCTACAATGACCATTTGGTTCTGGATCTGAGGCGATAGGAGTCTCAGGTTCAGAAGCATCACTATCCGATGCTTATGAATTTATGGTAGTCAGAACCTGTACATCTTGGTTGATCTGATCATTTTCTTCATTTTCTTCATCAAAGGAGGAGTCACTCATATCAACTGCTCCCCCTGAGTTAGTAGGATAAGGACTTGTTGGATCTTGAGACGGTGTGTTTAAGACATCATACATCATCTTGTTTGCCAACTCATCTTCTGAAGAAGAAAGAGATATGTTGAAGGACTTGAAGAATCCATCATAGTCGAAGAAGTAAGCAGGCCCTTTTCCAGCAGGCGGTGTGATATATCTCTGAACATCAACATTACACCACACCTCTTCTTGACCCGTTGAGTTGTTGTAAACTCTCTTATTCGGTATAAGTAGTTTAGAGTCTGCAAGCATTGTCTGTGCCGTCTCTATCAAGTTGCGGTTCTTCCGTTCAGCAACGCCGTTCATTTGAGGGGTGTAAGCCGAGGTAAATTGATGCACTATTCCCTTTTCTTTGCAATAGTCCTCCATCCTCTGATTCTTGAACTCGATTTTGTTTTCTGAACGCACCTGTCTTACCTTCAGCTTGTATAGGGATTCCAATGTAGTTACCAATTCCTTGAAGGATTCAAATGTTTCTGATTTGGATTTCAGAAACATTACCCAAGAGAACCTTGAGTAATCATTAGTAACTACATAGCAATACAAGTCGCCTGCGATGCTTCTTGTACTGACTGGACCAAACAGATCCATGTGAAGAAGCTTAAGTGGAAGTTCTATAGAATGAACTTTCTTTTCCTTATGAGATTTCTTCGTCTGTTTGCCCTTTTTGCACGCAACACAAAAATCCGGGAGTTGGAAGTTTTTGACATTTACTCCTCTCACAAGATCATTCTGGATCAAGTGATTCATTTTCTTCGGATTTATGTGTCCCATTCTCCTATGCCAGGAGATGGATTCCTTCTCAGTAGCTTTGGACAAGAAACATTGGACTTCACTATCCGTTGTGGATGCCTTTGAGAGATCCAAGACATAAAGATCATTATATCTTGAAGCTGACATTAGGATCTGATCCTCCGGAATCACATAGTCCTTCTTTAGAACGTAATACTTCTTGTTGTCAAAAACTACCTTGAATCCTTTATCACAAATTTGAGAAACAGAAAGTAAGTTATTTTGTAATTGTTTGACATAGTTTACCTTATCAAACTTAACTTTCTCATTTCCCCAGCTTCCTGACTTTTGTGTAGCTTGCAAGAAAGGCAAACAGATAAAGAAATCTCATACGGAAAAGAAAGTTCATTCAATAGAACTACCGCTTGAACTTCTTCACATGGATCTGTTTGGTCCAGTCAGTACAAAGAGCATTGCAGGCGACTTGTATTGTTTTGTGGTCACTGATGACTACTCAAGGTTCACTTGGGTAATGTTTCTGAAATTCAAATCACAAACATTTCAGTCATTCAAGGAGTTGGTAACCACACTGGAATCTCTCTACAAGCTGAAAGTTAGACAAGTACGCTCAGACAACGGAACGGAATTCAGGACCAGTGGATGGAGACATACTGCAAGGAAAAGGGAATTGTGCATCAATTCACTTCTGCCTACACACCTGAGATGAATGGCGTTGCTGAGAGAAAGAACAGAAGCTTGATAGAGACAGCATGGACTATGCTGGCAGACTCGAAACTGCCTATCCAATTCTGGAATGAGGCAGTGGCGAATGCATGTTATACACTGAATCGAGTCCTGATAGTCAAGCGCCACGGAAGACATGTTACGAGCTACTATAAAGACGCAAACCGAACTTTGAGTATCTCGAACCATTTGGCGCGCCGTGCAAACTTCTGAAGAAGACACAAGAGAATAAATTCAATGAGAAGGTAGATGAAGGCATCTTTCTAGGATACAACATGCCGAACAAGCGAGTTTACAACAACTCAACGGGTCTAGTAGAAGTGTGGTGTAATGTTGACGTTCAGCGATATACCACACCACCTACTGGCAAAGGACCCGCCTACTTTTTCGACTATGATGGATTCTTCAAGTCCTTCAACATCCCTCTCTCTCCCTCGGATGACGAGTTAGCTACACGAATGATGTATGATATCTTGAATACACCAACATCTAGCTCACAGGGAGAATCATCTACTCAGTCAGGGGAAGTGGTCGACGACAGTGACTCCTCCTCTGAAGATGAAGCTGAAGAAGATAACCAAAACAATCAGGAGGAACAGGTTCCAGTTCCTGGAACTCCACAAGCATCTACCAGTGATGCACCTTTGACTTCAGAGCCTCAAACTCCAACTACCTCAGATCCAGAACCAAATATTCATAATCTTGGCTCTGAGGTAGCTGTTCCTACTACTCCAGGATCACGACTAAATGTCTATCATCCATTAGACAATGTCATTGGAGATGTTACATCAGGAGTACAAACCCAAAATCAGCTATACTCAGCTGATTACGCCTCAGTTATGGAGAAGGGATATATTCATGATGGTGCTTATCGGTGTTTTGTCTCCCAATTTGAGCCAAAATACGTCAGTGAAGCACTAAATGATGAGGCGTGGGTGAGTGCAATGCAAGAAGAACTTCTTCAGTTCATGAAGGTAGGTGTATGGACTCTGGTTGATAGACCTAAAGGTGCTAAAGTAATTGGCACCAAATGGGTCTTGAAATGCAAGAAGGATGACCAAGGGGTCATTATGAGGAACAAAGCTCGACTGGTGGTTCAGGGTTTTCGCCAAGTCGAGGGAATTGATTACAATGAGGTGTTTGCACCCGTGGCACGGATGGAAGCCATTCGTATATTCCTTGCCTATGCATCATACATGAAGATTAAAGTCTATCAATTAGATGTGAAGAGTGCATTCCTTCACGGGAAATAAGTCAACCTGAGGGATTTGAAGATCCGTATCATCGAGATATAGTCTTCAAGCTCGACAGGGCTTTATACGGGCTTCATCAATCTCCAAGAGCTTGGTATGAGAAACTCTCTACTCATCTTGTGAAACACGGCTTTCGCAGGGGAGTAATTGACTGCACGCTATTCATTAAAGAGAAAGATGGCGACCTACTGCTCATACAGATCTATGTTGATGACATAATTTTTGGTTCAAAGAACGAAGAGTTATGCGAAGACTTTGAAGCAGTTATGAAGAAAGAGTTTGAGATGAGTGCTATGGGGAGATGAAGTTCTTTCTCGGGCTACAGGTGGATCAAACACCAAATGGGATCTTTCTACATCAGACCAAGTACGTAGGAGACATTCTCAATTGTTTTGACATGGAGAATGCATCTGCTGCTGGTACTCCACTTGCTACGAATCACGACATAGCACCTGATGAAAATGGAGATCTTGTAGATGCCACAATGTACCGAGGAATGATTGGATCCCTCATGTATCTCACTGCCTCAAAACCTGATATCATGTATGTTACATGTTTATGTTCTAGATATCAGGCTAAACCAAAGGTCAATCATCTGATCGGGGTCAAAAGGATTTTTCGCTATCTAAAGGGTAATCCCACACTTGGGTTGTGGTATCCTCATGATGATGATTTTGAGCTCACGGCGTATAGTGACTCGGATTACGGAGGCTGCAAGATGAACTACAAGTCTACATCCGCAGGGTGTCAATTCTTTGGGAGAAGACTAGTGACTTGGCAGTGTAAGAAACAGACATCGGTTGCATTGTCCATCTGTGAAGCCGAATATGTTGCTGCTACAAGTTGCTGTTCACAAATCATCTGGATTCAACAACAAATGCGAGATGACGGTTTAAAGTTCTCCTCTACTCCTATTTGTGTTGATAACTCTACTGCAATTGCAGTAACTAAAAATCCGGTCCAACATCCTAAGACCAAACATATCGGTATTAAATACCATTTTATAAGAGACTGTTTTGAAAAGAACTTAATTGATGTGGTAAAAATTAATACTGATTTTCAACGCGCTAACCTCTACACTAAAGCCTTTGATAACCCACGTTTTCAATATTTGCTAGAGGTCAACGGCGTTAAAAAGAAAAGTGATGTTATTCCTGATGATGATCATGTGTAGTCCGATGTAGGTTAGTTAATTTTTTCCTTTTATTTTATTGGTTTATTTCAGTCTGTTTAATGTAAACTCATGTTATTTTGCTGCTCATTAAAATCCTAAAATAATTAAACCAGTTATGATTTTAGCATTTTAGGGGGGAATAAGTCAGCAAGTTAACATTAAAAAAAGGGGGTAGAAGGAGTGGAAAGCTGATATAAGTAGATCGTATCTGTGATACCGATTCAAACCTTTTGGAATATGATAGTACACAGGAACAAATCAAGAGGGACCTTGAAATTTTAATTTAGAAAAAGTGCAAAAATTCAAAGTATAAGTCTGTGTTGTCTAAGCAATATAAAAGGGAAGATGATAGAAAAACTGGTAACTCTTAAGGTAACACAATGAAAGTAGACCTAGAGGTTGCTAGACCACAATTGATATGTCGGTAGATTCAACACAATAGATGATTAGACCTGACTGGTGATCTCAAGATCAAACTATGTGGTTCAACTGACTGTGGGCTCCCATCTTATCACTGGTTAACACAATCAACTATATTCCAATAAGGGGTAATGGGCATGTAAACGCCACAAATGTGTGCGGATGACCATAAATAGAGCAAAGCATGAAAAAATGAAATAAAAATGCTATCAAGCTAATGACTTATGTTATTGGTGCATTTGGTGCAACATAAAATTAAGCTGCTCTAACAAGGAGATAGGTTGTGTGCCTCTCTGCTGTGCGATGGGACTGACCTGAGGATAAGCATAACCTAGATATTCTAGAATTCATTGTTGTTTGCCGCCTCTCTGCTGTGCGATGGCACTGACCTGAGGATTGGCTTCTCTTTGAAAGCTATAAGAATAGTCTCTCCTTGTAATAATACCCGTAGACCGCTCAAAAGCTCCTGAGGAATGTTGCCTACCATATAAGTGTGGGATCCAAAAATATTAGTTGAAATAATTAAACCTAAAACGATCACCGGTTTGGGTCAAAAGTCTGTGTATGGATTTAAGTGGACAAACATATTGACAATCATTGTGACTGCAATTCTTGAAAGTTCGATTCAAGGTGGTAATCTAAGAGCTTCAGTATGATTTCCTAAAGTTGCAAATGACTGTGGATAAACACCAAGAATTGAGCATCAAAAGATTTTGATAACAAGTCCAAACTGATTTGAAATGCCTGTATGATTCCAAAATGGAATTGGTCCAGGTATGGTCAATCTAAGTTAAAGTTGTCTATTCCGGAACCAAATCCAGAGATTTCCATCTCAGGACTTATCTCTCACAAAAGCAAAACAATTTTTATTTTTAAATTTAATTTTCTAATTTAGTCAGTCGTTTTAGTTTGTTTGTGTGTCAGATTACCTCTAGAACATCAGTAAGGGATCAACTCACTAACAGGGTCATGTCTGAGATGACCACATATGTGTTAAAAGTTAAATCAGTCACGTCTGAGGTGATAAAAAGGTTTTCAAGTCAAAACAATCAGGTCTAAGATGATCAACTGCTCATAACGTAAATTTCTGCAATTAAGGGATTTTAAAAGTTAAATATTCAAATTGGCAGAAAAGTTAAAAATATCACCTATTTGCACGAATGGACCATCCGTAGACCAATCATACGAATGGAGCTATTCATACGAATGGAAGCTATTCGTACGAATGGACCTGAATATGGACTATTCAACCGAATGGCCCATACAATTGGCCCAGTCAGATGAATAAGGGAGAATGAGTGGTTCAGTCGCACGACTGAGATTCAGTCGGACGACTGAAGAAGGACGATTGAACCAATCGCACGACTGAGTCCCACTCGCACGACTGAAACGTGCGTATGAGCTCAGTCGCACGATTGAATCTACGGTTAATATAAATAGAAGGGGAGTCGGTCGCAGAGACTCACCACCTTCAAAATCACCCTGAATCGCACGAATTAACCCAACTCAGCAAAACTTTCAATTGATCGCTAAACCCCCTGTTTCTTGATTACTGACCATCGACATCGACTCTACAGGTAATTTACGATATAGATGCACTCCCATAACTTTAAATTTGATGAAAAAAACCGGTACATTCGGACTCGCAAAGTAACCGAGATTAAAGTGACTAAATAACCTACCTAAATGACTCAAACAAACGAAAGTAACGTTGTTAGGTGGTTTAAGAATGTATTGCGAGTCAAATGAACCAAATAACGATGTCTAAAACTCAAAATTAGTGAAAAAGTAATTTTGCATTGAACAGTCGGTACTTCATGCGAATGGACAGAGTGATGAACTTCAGTCGCACGACTGAAGGGCTCAAACTGCTTAAACGCATGACTGAACCACGCGTATGAAGTTCAGTAGCACGACTGGTGTAACCGCATCAGGGTATATACGAAGGAGCGCAGTCGCACACTCAGAGGTACGTATGGGATCAGTTGCACGACTGAGTCCCATTCGTATGGTTCAATCGCACGACTGAACCCCTTTGCACTATTCATTCGTACGCCTGAATTCAGTCGCACAATCTCAATCGCATGACAGAAAGATTTTCTTCAAGCTTAAGGTTTTCATGACTTTCTTAGTCAATGGTACTAATGTTTACTATCTTTGTGTAACAGATGGCGAGTAGATGGATTATGAGCACAAAGCACAATATATGTGCTCATCTGGAATTAACATCCAGAAACGCTGCTGATTTCTCTGGCATAATCTCATTTCTACTGAGATCGAGGATTGCACATGCCATATCTACTCCTTGCACTCCGTATCGATCCATTCAACAAGCCTTCTGGAAGGCGCTACAGTTGATAGATCATCTGAGCCTCATTGCATCAGAAGTACCATATTTGGAGAGGCTATTACCATTTCAGAGGAGGATCTAAGGATTGTACTACAATTGGGGGATGACGCTGAGTGTCCGACTCGATTACACCCCCTCACTGTCAGAGGATGCTTTCTCAGACCTAAATACTCTGGGGACATCAATTCTGGGGTACTCAACAAGAGTAACCTCTGTCCCCAGTTTAAATATCTTGCACACATGCTGCTCAAGTGCATGGCTTCCAGAAAAGGTGGTTTTGATGAGCTGTCTGACCAGATGCAGAAGCATACGTTGCATTGGTGCTGAACCATCCATCAGCTTCTCCAAGATGATCTTCACCTATCTGGTGGAGAACATCGAGGGGAAAGGGAAGGAAGCCTTCTGTATGTACCCGAGATTTATGCAGATGATCATAGATCAGAAGCTTCCCTCCCTGCCAAAGGAAAAGGAGGATGCGGTAGTCTTGGAGGTAATGGATGACACTACCCTGGGAAGGATGAAAGTGTACAAGGGAAAGCAAGTGAAGCCTCCTGTCAGGAGGTTGTTTGGTCATCTTGCCCGAGATGACTACGTGGTGCCCGCAAAGCGAAAGTGGCGTCACGAGGATAGTGACTATGATGTGGAACAATAGCTCTACCCACTCATGACTCAAATGATGATGATAGTGGGGATGCTGGAGATGATATGCCTATTCCACTCAGAGGCACTGTGTTGATTCTGTACCTCCAGTGTTCGTCACAGCTGGAGAAGTAACGAGTCAGCGGGATTTCATCAGGATTTTGTTCTTGGCGAGGAGGAGGAGGATGAATTGGATGAGGAGCCCCTTACGCGAACTGTGGGAAGGAAAGTTGTTCCCACAGAACATGGGTTAAGGGTGGTTGGTGAACACCCGAGAGACTCCAGAGATACTGACCCAAGCTATGCTCCGGGGTCCTCAGGCAGGATTGTAGGGGGAGCTTCCACCTCAACTGGAACAAGGCGGAAGAGAATGGCTAAACCCCATGGCCAGAAGAAGAAGAAGCGTCGGGTGACCTTCCTCACTACCACAGCCACCACATCCACCACAGCCAACACATCCACCACATCTACCACATACACCACAACCACCACATCCACCATAGCCACCACATCCACCACAGCCACCACATCCACCACATCTACCACAGCCACACCATACCTACCACCACAGTACATATTCCCTCCACCACCATATCCTTTACTCCCACATCACCTCCACCATTATACAGACCTATCTTCACTACAGCCACCTCCACCACCACGTCACACCAATCAATACCCTCAGCCATCCCTCACATACTTATAGATCTCCTCTACCTCCAATCGGGGTAGAGGAACAGTTGTCAGCGCTTAACAGAATGGTGATGCGCTTACTGGCTGCTGATGAGGAAAAGGCAGCTCAGATCCGCCAGCTTACTGACCTGACTGCTGCATAATCTCACCAAATTGCAGAGTAGGCTCGAGTCATAGAGGAGCAGGCCCAGCAGATGGCTGCTCAGAGCACCACGATGGACCAACTCCAAGCTCAAAGTGTGACATCATGCAAGAAAATAGAGAAGCTGGAGAAGGCAATGAAGATTATCTTGTTAAAACTAAAAGGATCTAAGGAGGAGCCATTGAAGATCAGGGAAGGAGACAGAGATGATGATGATGAAGATAATGATGACGATGATGAGAGTGATACTGAAGAGTATGAGATATAGAGGGAGATAGGATAGAGGATAAGGACGATGAAGAAGCAGAAGGAGGGGATGCACCTGCATCGGCCACTGCTACAGGTCAAGAGAAAAGGACAAAGAACAGACAAGATCAATCAGCTTCTATCTCTGCTCCTCCAAGTGATGAAACAATGATACAAGATAAAAGTAAAGATTAGATGTTTATGTATGTATCTTCTTTTGAATTTGAATCATGTATTGAACACAATGTATTTAATGTTTATATTACTTTAATGCACTTTTGTTTGATTAACTACTAATGATTTATGTGTGGAATGTTTAAATCAAACAGATCAAAATTACCAAACAGATTAGTTTGATATTGCTCCGCTTCAGCAGGTTAAGTCTCAGCTAACAATGATTCTTGATCTGTAAGGGATTGTCAGGAGGTCAGTGAATTATACCCCTGAAGAAGGGGAAATAATTCATGACCTATCAAATGAGCAACTCGCAGAGCTTTTCGAGCTAAATCCAGATGAGATAGTAAAAGATGCTCCGACATGCGATTTGACAAGTGACGAAGAGCTCAACGATGTTGATGAGGTAGAGATCGAAGATGTCACTACCGAGGAGTACCCTCAGTACGCTGACAATGAGGGTAATGTGGTCCCCAATCTGGGTAAATCCCTTACCAGCGATACTATTGAGGTGTTGAACTATACGGAGCAAGAAACAGAGAAAGCAGAAGACACAGCCCAAGCCTCAACTGATGATGTCGACATTCGAAAGGCTGAGTGGGCTGCATGTTTTGAAGAAGTTAGAGTCCAACGTACTGCACCAAAGAAGGATACCTACACCAAACTCTATCGAGTCAAGAAACATCACAAGGTGTCAGGAAGGATCATAGTATGGGCGTACTTTGAAGATCTCACTGCGTATGCAGTTAAGAGAGAACAGGGTAATAGAGTACTTCAGATTCCCACATGAGCTGAAGACTCTACCAGGTTTTGAGCTCAACCAGCTGGCCAAACTAAAGCTTTTGTATGCTGACCCGAGGAAGATGTCAGGCTGGTTTGAGGCTGCCCTAAAGAAGGAGTACCACACTAGATGGGTTAACTTCAGACCCCAACAGCCTACTAGGTATATCAGAAGGTCTGAGGTTGATGCCATTACTGGCAAGCCTAAGATAGTGTTGAAGTGGAATCCTCCACACACAATGTCAAGAATCCCACTCAGGGAAATGCCACAGGATTTCACTCCACATTTTAAGTGGTGGTACTATGATTGGAGAACAGCTGAAGTGATCATAGTCTTAAGCAAAGAGGGAAAAATGGATACTATCAGGGTATTCGACCCGATGTGGCTTACAAACTTGTCGGAAAGTGATGTCTATACGCTATACAAGTGGCCACTATTCTATGAGACGCAAGATATTGTACAAGCCCTCCAGTTCTAGAACGTTATACGACTCTGCTTCGTGTTTTAGATTCACACGGGAGTCACAAAAGAGGAGAAGTACAAGAAATACAAGGAGGTTATGCAGGACACAAGATATTAGAGAGATCTAGGTCCAAGGGGGAGTTTGTTGATACATGTATGTCCCTAGATCATGATATGAAATGTAATAGATCTTGTTTGTCTGATTCTGATATGTAATTTGATATGATGATATTGGTTGTTTGTGATTTGTAATGACTAATATTTCATTAATGAGTTGATATTAAATTGGCTAATTAGGTTTGTGGTTGTTAGAATTGTTACACATAATGTTTATTAATTAATACATTCAAACTTAACTTAATGAAGTTCTCATGCGAATGGCCCATGCGAATGAACCATAAGCATGAATAACTTCATACGAATGACTCAGTCGCACGACTGAACTAAGAGACTGGATCAGTCGTATGATTGTAACATACGAATGGCTCAGTCGCACGACTGAACACTCAGTCGTGCGGATGAATCAACCGCATGGTTCAATCGCACGACTGAACCATACTAATGGTTCAGTCGC
This sequence comes from Flaveria trinervia, assembly GCA_025506515.1. Taxonomy (NCBI): domain Eukaryota; kingdom Viridiplantae; phylum Streptophyta; class Magnoliopsida; order Asterales; family Asteraceae; genus Flaveria; species Flaveria trinervia. The sequence goes on from CM046443.1 coordinate 76,545,095, forward strand.
ACGATTGAATAATACCAACCTATAAATACAACCCAATTCATGAAAACAAGGGCTTTTGATGAATTACAATTCCGGACGTACCCTAGCCGTCCAGAAGCCTCCCAATTCGTTCTCCAAGTTCATAGAACACATTAGTTCGATTCCCAATTGATTTCTAACGTTAGTTTCAATTCTTGATTGATTCTTCGTGTGTTCTCACTGATTGGATCACCAATCAAATAGGATCCACACTATTTGATCTGGTCTACATGCTAATCTCCAGGTATTTCGTTCAAATACCAGGTCCTAACATGAACTAAACAGCTGACTATGAGCGAAACTTCACAGTTTCGCTGGACTGCAAAACTACATAAAGCTAATTACATAGAAAAGGAAACTAACATAAGACCTATTACAAGCAAAAATAAAATTCTAATCTAAGGTGAGTCCAACCTATGTATGATCTTCAAAGACTTAGAGGAAAAGATAAGAAGTCAACTTCCAAAGTATGAAGAAAACAAGATGTAAGGATTAAATGTAAAGGCTGGTGCAACCCAAACACCTAAAGTCTATCCTGCATGCATGCATAAGTGTGTTGAAGTAGAATGCTTCGGAAGTTTCACAGCAGCATTAGAAAATACACTAAGTGTGAAATCTTCCGAAGCCAAGACCAATATCTTTCGAAGCCAAAGATGAAGTCTTCCGAAGCTTTAAAGACAAAGTCTTTTGAAGCCAACACTTGAAGATAGATTTATTTCAAAGACTTTTGAACACATGCTTTATCTGATGTACTTTTCATAAAGCTGGACCCCTTTCTGCTGTAACTCTGTAAAAGTCACCAACTTTCATAACTTGGTGTAAAGCTTCATGCTTTTGGTAACTGTACATTGAGGTCTTGAGTCTGTAACTTTTTACTTTATGTACTTTATACTTTTTTGTAATATATTAGGATGTGAGTTATGGCATGTCATAGTCACTAGTCAAAAGGCAATCTGCCTTTTGACTTTACATTTGATTTTGTTTGTTGTCTAGTCAATTTTATCTAGCTGGCCTTCAAAGTATGGCTGACTGTAGGATGTAGTATATGTATCTCAAGTACTTTTAACTTTCTGATATGGTTTGTAACACTTGTAATAGAACTTGAGAAAACAATATAGTGCAATCTTGAAAACCAATTCCTTGTGTGTTTTGCTATCTTATTATGTATCATATTTACTTGTGTTCTTAGTATCATCACAAAGGTTAACCAGTTCGCTGTTTGATCTGTTAGGTGTTCTTAGCAACTCTCCTCACTATGTTGTTGTGTTGTAAGTGCACACCCTTCACCAGTCCTGCAATTGGTGTCAGAGCATTCCAGGCTCTTGATATAAGATCTCACCATATTAAGATCCCTCACACACACAAAATACTTAACATCTCAAATGGCAGCCATTTCCAAATCTGATATGGAAACTGGAACCATGACAAAGTCCCCACTGATCACTCTTGATGATTTTGACACCTAGTTCCAAAGAATGGAAGGTTTCATCAGTCTCAAGACTCAAGAATGTGGGAGTCCGTTGAAAATGGACCTTACATACCAAGCACCTCTTCTGCAATTGGAGATGGTATGTTACCCAAGGTTATGGTAGACTACTCAGATGAAGATAGAAAGATAGTAGAGGTTGACCAGAAGGCCATGACAACCCTTCAAACTGCTCTTCCAAACTCTGTATACAGAGGTTTCAAGAAATGCAAAATTGCTAAACAGTGTGGGATGCATTGAAAGTAATGTATGAGGGTCCTCTAAAGCCAAGGAGAACAAGAAGGATCTCCTGAAGCAGCAGTTTGAAAATTGCACCTTTAAAGCAGGTAAGACCATGACTCTGCAATACTTCAGGTATGTTGAGATTATGGATACCCTAGTGGATGGTGGAGTAGCTCTTGAAAACAGAGATATTGTAAGGAAGTTCATGTCCTCTCTTCCTAGGCAATAGACACACTACTATGTTGTTATCAAGAGAACTGTGAACCTGAAAACTTTCACTTTGACAGAGTTGTATGGGATTCTTAGTGGCTACCAGATGGAGATGAACATGCAAGGTTCATTTGCCAACTCAAGCATTCAAACGGGTTCAACCCTTCATGTGGTTGAAAGTGATACATAGAACCCCAATATCATATCATATGCTACGCTGAGAACTCAGAAAATGGTCCTTTCATCACCTTCCCTAAGACACCAAGGGAGAACTACACCCAAGGAAGCCTATTCCAAGAGACAAGTTCTTCTCAAGCCTTTATGTCTTCTAATGAAAGTTGTGGTAGCTTTCTATTCACCCTTGAAGATCTGGACTGTATCCATCCAGATGATCTGGAGTATATGGAAATAGTCCAGCAAATGGCTTTTCTCACTCACAGAGCCAAGAAGTTCTACAAGCGTATTGGAAGAAAGTTTCCCGGCAATACAACCAGTGGAATGTTTGGACTGGACAAAAGCAAAGTCAAATGTTACAACTATAACTTGATGAGCCACTTTTCCAGAGAATGCAAGGCACCGAGAAGAAATGGTAACCAAGTACAGTCCAAACCAAACTACACTGATAAAGCTACCCAGAATGAGAAGCCAAAGCAGCAAGCTGTAGTTGCTATTGAAGAAGGAGGCTTTGACTGGAGCATTCAGGTGGAAGATGCATCTCCAAATCAAGCATTTATGGCTGACCATGATGAAGCAAAGGTATTGGAACATCTCTATACTTCTGAATGTATTGCTAAAGTCAACAGATACAGGTCCTACAACTTAGAAATGAGATATGATCTTGAGTCCTTAAATATCTTAAAAGCTGATTTTAGAAAGGCTAAATGTGACTATAAGCTAAAGATAGAGGACTTAGAGAAAACCATTACAGTTCTAAAACATGAGCGCACCAATTATAGGACTCAGATAAAGGATCTCATAAATAAGTTGACTGAATGCTAGGCTAAGCTTGTGATCAGCAAGGCCAGGGCAGAAAAATGTGTTCTTGAAGAAGAGACCTTCAAGAACATCATATCGTCATCCATGCATGCGAAAGTATGTTATCAAAACAAGCAGGGACTGGGATCTAGTGAGATAGCTCCTCCACACATATCTTGTCTGTAAGATCACCTAGGTGTGGAACTTGTGAAGATGAGCTTCCTCACATAGATCCTTTAAGTGAAGAGGATGAAAAAGTGATAGTGAAGAATTCCTTTGAGAAGAGTGAAGAGGAGGATTCTAAGAAGGGTCACTATCCTTTTGAGGACAAAAGAAAGACTGTGATGACCAAGTCTATGAGGAAGAACTTGATTAGAAAGAGCAAAAGAAAAGCTATGAAGGCTCAAGAGATCAAGGCCAGTTTTGATTCTAGGCAGAAACAAGTTTTTATCTTTGTAGGGTTTAAAGTGGTGAAGACTGAAGACATTAACCTAAACTCTTCTACCAAGAGTTCTGGTTCATGTTCAAATCATCTCAACACCAAGAAGAAGGCTGATCTATTATGTATCACTGCTACACATTCTGGACCATTCAACTCCAAGAACAGTTCTTAGCCCAAAAGGACTGTCTCAGCATATGCAAAGATGAAGGTGGAGAAGGGATATGATCAAAGTTAGTCTTGTTCCCAGAGAAGGCTCTTCGGAAGAAAAAGGTAGAATGTGTTATGTGTGAAAGCACCTCTCATCTTGCTAAGGATTGTCCATACAATCGAAGAGGTATTCTCCATATGACCAGAAAAGAGACTTCCAAGAGCTCAAAGAAAAATTCAGCTTCGGAAGGAAAATTTGTTTCCATCGAAAGCTCCAAAACAAAGAAGAAGGCAAGTGGAAAGTTTCCTTCGGAAGAAAATTTTGTCTCGAAAGAAAGGAATACTTCTGAAGTAGTGAAGTCTACTGTAGTGTTTGCAGAATCTTCTGAAGGTCTAGTCATCAAAACTTCTGAAGTCTCAAAAGCTTCCGAAGTGATGTAGGTCAAGTCCAAACTTCCCAAGGCGGTGTGGAAGTCAAAGAAAGACCAAAAGACTGAATGTTCTCCATCAACAACAGCTCAAGATCCTCAAAGCAAAACAATAGGATCTATTACTGCGGCATTACCTTCTACTTCTTTTGTTGAGCCCAAGACCAATAAGGCTTGGTTTCCAAATGTAACTAATCGTTTTCTTTGTGCACGAACAACTCAAGACAAACAAGACTGTCTGGATCATTGATAGTGGTTGTTCCAGGCACATGACAGGCAATAGGCCACTACTCCAGAACTTGGAAGAATTGATGGAGGTCCAGTTGCTTTTGGAAGAGATGAAGGTGGTTACATTTCTGGAAGGGGCAAGGTCATAAATGGTAAGCTCAGCATTGAAAAGGTAAACTTTGTCAAGCACGGGGTGGTTATTACTCATGAGCATATCCTGCTCAGAGCCCCCAGGAAACGGAACATATACAAGATGGACTTGCAAGAGACATCTCCCTCTAGAGAAGTTTCATGCTTTCTATCTAATGAAATTAGTGATGAGTCTTTCCTATGGCATAAAAGAATGTGCCATGTAAACTTTAAGAGCATGAATAAACTTATTAAGAATGATTTGGTAACTGGAATGCCAAAGAAAGAGTTTACAAGTGATGATCATTGTGTTGCATGCCTGAAGGGGAAGCAACATAAGGTATCTCATAAGCCTAAGGAAAGAAACTCCATCACTACACCCCTACACTTATTACATATGGATCTCTTGGCCCAGCTAGTGCAATGAGTCTAGGAAGGACCACTTATTTTTTGGTGATCACAGATGACTTTACAAGATTCACTTGATTCTTTTTCCTTAGATCTAAGGATGAAACTCCTGAGATTTTGAAGAATTTCATCTTAAAGATTGAGAATGAATGTGATCACAAGGTCAAGACCATAAGATGTGATCAGGGAACTAAATTCAAGAACCAAATTCTTGATACATTTTGTGATGAAAAGGGTATTACAAGACAATACAATGCTCCCATGACCCCTCAGCAAAATGGTGTTGCTGAGAGGAGAAACATGACACTAGTTGAAACTGCAAGAACCATGTTGTCTGACTCTAAACTGCCTATCACCTTCTTCGTAGAGGCAGTCAACACTACCTGCTATGTGCAAAACAGAGTTTTAGTGGTTAAGACTCATGGAAAGACTCCTTATGAATTTTGGCACAAGAGAAAACCTTTCATTGGTTTTGTCAGGTCATTTGGATGTCCTTGCACTATCCTGAATACCAAAGATCAAATTTCCAAATTTGCTAAGAAATCAGATGATGGACACTTTATTCGATACTCTTATCAAGCTAAGGCTTATAGAGTATACAATCTCAGAACTAGAATTGTTGAGGAGTCAACCAATGTGACTTTCAATGAACACACACCCTGTGTGGCTGGTTTTGGTCCTAAATGGTTATTTGATCTTGATTTAGTTACCAACTGTTTTAACAAATCTTGTGAGAATGTTTTAGGATCTACAGATATCTTACCCACAGGTGATCCTGACCCAAGAATTGAGCTAAGAAGACCTTCAAGCCACACATCTTCAGCTCCAGCTGTAACTACTTCTGCAAATGAGGTTTGTATTAGCACCACAATGACAAATTTAGCTGATACATGTGAGATGCCTTTAATTTGCAGCTCAGAGGCTCAATAACCAGATAAAGACTCTTCAAATGCAGAAGAAAATGATGGTGGTGGTGACAGTGATCAGGAATTTCTTGATGTGGATAACCGCTCCATAGATGATAACATCAATGATGTCACAAACTCATTGGATAACGTTTCTCTTGATAAGTGTGCTGATGTGGTGGGAGAAGCATCAATTCCAGATCTAAATTTTTAAAATTTAGATCTCTCTCAGCAACTTGTTGTGATCCCTCAGCTAAGGATCCATAAGTCTCACCCTACCACAAACGTCATTAGAGATGTTGACACAGGGGTAAGAACAAGAGGACAAACCCACGAAGCAAAATTTGTCTTCACTCATGTTTCTTATCTCAGATAGAGCCAAAAAATTGACGAGGCTCTAAAGGATGGAAGTTGGGTTGAAGACATGCAACAAGAGCTGCTTCAATTCAAAAGGCAGAAAGTTTGGAACCTTGCACTCTTCCTTATGGGAAAACTACTATTGGAACCAAATGGTGTTTTAGGAATAAGAAAGATGATAGAGGCATTGTCGTAAAAAAGAAAGCTAGACTAGTTGTTCAAGGGTACACTCAAGAAGAACGAATTGACTACACTGTTGTCTTTGCTCTAGTAGCAAGACTAGAAGCTGTTAGGATATTCTTGGCATTTGTTGTATCCAAGAACTTCAAGGTCTATCAACTTGATGTCAAGTGTGCTTTTATATATTGGATGATTGATGAAGAGGTGTATGTCAAACAACCACTTGGTTTTGCAGTTCCTGGTCATCCTGATTATGTCTGCAAGCTTGACAAAGCACTTTATAGGCTACATCAGGCACCAAGGAAATGATATAAGACTCTATCTCAGTATCTCTGCAAGTATGGATACAGAAGGGATACCATAGATTGAACTCTCTTCATCAAAGGACATGGAAATGACTTAATGCTAGTTCAAGTGTATGTAGACGACATCATCTTTGATTCAACTAATCCAAAGCTCTACAAAGACTTTGAGAACCAGATGAAGGACACATTTGAAATGAGTTCCATAGGGGAACTCAAATTCTTTCTAGGAATTTAAGTGAAGCAAGTTGAAGATGGTATCTTCATAAGTCAGTCAAAGTATGTTTAAGACATACTCAAGAGATTCAACATGACTGATTGTAAGATTTCTAAGACACCCATAGCTAGAAACCACTCCCTTGGGCCTGATCTTGAGGGGGAGTGTGTTGATGAACACCTATACAGGGCTATGATTGGGTCTCTTATGTATGTTACAACTAGAGGGCCTAATATCATGTTTGCCACATGTATTTGTGCAAGATATCAAGCCAACCCCAAGATGTCTCACCTCATCACTATCAAAAGGATTCTAAGATACCTCAAAGGTACTTCAACACTTGGTCTTTGTTATCCTAAGAATTCTGACTTCAATCTGTATGCTTATACAGATAGTGACTATGGTGGTTGAACATGATTTCAAAGTCTACATCTTGGGGATGTCAGTTTCTTGGTGGAAGGGTTGTCTTATGGCAATGTAAGAAACAATCATGTATCTCTACATCAACTGCTGAAGCTAAATACATTGCTGCTGCAAGCTGTTGTCCTTAAGTGCTTTGGATTCAGAATCAGATGCTTGACTATGGATTAAACTTCAAGGAGACTCCCATTTACATAGACAACAACAGTGCTATCTATATTATAGAGAATCTTGTGCAACACTCAAGGACAAAACACATCAATATCAAGTATCACTTAATTAAAGATAACTTTGAAAAGGGATTAATTAAACTAGTCAAAGTTCACACAAATGAACAATACGCTAATCAGTTTACAAAAGCCTTTGATGAATAGAGATTTAAGTATCTTATATAAGCTATTGGGATGATAAATTTTGACTAGGTTTTTTCTTAAAACTAAATCTTATTATTTCTTAAAATCTATGGGTCCTAAGTTGTTTAGTTTATCACCTTCATAAGCTGTTGTTTCCTTTTGAATGAAAACATTTTAAAGTCTTTCCTTAGATTTCTGAAAAATTTTGATCCTTCGGAAGATATGTTATTACCTTTATAAGAAAATTATGCATTCAAAACAAATAACTTCCTAAGTCATTTTCCTTCAGAAGAAATTTCTAAAATATCTTCCGAAGCTTAAAACCTTTCTTAAGAACTTATATGTTTTCAAAGACAAATTTCTTCCAAAAAAATTAACTCTCGGAAACTTTGTTCTTTTGAACAAAACATCCAAGTCTTAATTTTCTTCCGAAGCAAAATTTTCCAAAATTCTTCCGAAGTCATTTTAGCTTCAGAATCTTTTTCATTAAAACTTCCGAAGACAATTTACCTTCTGAAGCTTTTTGATTTCCAAGAAAACTAGTTTTTAAGCAAAAAGCGAACTACTTTTTCAGAGGTGGGACTGACATCCGGATTTCAAAGTTTATCCTCTTTCATTAACTTTGACTTAAATCCTTTTCACATATAAACCCAATGGTTCCCCCCTCTTTCTATCATCTTCTTTCCTCCAAACCTAAACCCCAAATTTCTCTCAGAAACGGCCTTCGTTCATACATCTTTCATCCTTAAGCTTTCTCATAATGGCCAACCTTAACCGACGAAATGAACCTAATTTCTCCATGCAATTACACAGGCAACATAACCAAGTTTCTCTGCTACACTCCGAGAAAGATCCACATTTCTCAGATGTTTGTTGTTTCTTAGCTCTATCAAACTATTTCACCTCCCTACCATTGATCCTACTCTGTACGAGGATCATCTGCTAGAATTTTGGAAGCCTGCCAAAAGGTCGTTATGGATGGGGAGAAGGCACTATCTGCCATAGTGCAGGGGAGAACAATCTTCATCACTCCAGCCATCATCAACACTCATCTTTAGCTGGATGATGAAGAAGGTGAGGTGTTCTTCCCTAAAGAAGCTGTTAACCACTTCTTTGAGCAGATGGGCTATGAGGGAGATTTCTCTATAAAGACCTTCAGGAAAGGGAAGGTCTCATCCCAATGGAAATACCTACTACATGTGGTTATCCACAGCTTGTCCAACAAGCATAGGGGGTGGGACCAAATTCCTGAAGATCTCTCCTTCATAATGCATCGGATGGTTCAAGGAGTCAAGTTTAGGTACTCTCAATTTATTTATACAAATCTACATACAAACTTGGACTCCTTAGAATACTACATGTTTCCTAGATGTGTTCAATACATTCTTCACTGTGAACTGGGCTCACAGTTAAGGGAAACATGTAATATTCTAAATTGGGACAGATGAAGCCCGACATCTTTAAAATCTTAAGAAAGCCAACTGTTGGCTTCTCTGGGGTAGAAACAAACTTTGTCCAAAAAATGTTAAAGTTTATTGCTCAAGGTGACAACCAAGCAGCACCAACTAGTGTTGAACCCACACCTTCTACATCTCAACCACCACAACAACCACAAATCACCCTCGCAAACGAACCCCTACTCAGACTATTCAGTCTGTGCAGGCCACCATATACTTACCCATACAAGAGGAAGTGGATACTAGAGCTCCCACTTCTCCTAAGGAGCAAACCACTCCCATTACTTCTATGATCAGTGCTGAGGTTCCTTATGCTTAGCCTAATGAATTCACAAGCCTAAAATCCTTAAGCCTTCACTCTAAGTCTCAATACTCAAGTGATCAACCTTCAGGGGACAGTTACCATCCCCAGTCTTTGGACATAAACCAACCCATTCCAAACCTTGACATCTATACTGATGAAGACTTAGGTTTTAGTGAGTACCATGATTCTCTCTTCTTTTCCACTTCTCAAAGAGAGATGAGTGCTCTTGAGTCTCCTACAACTAGCCCACATCAGTCACCCATAACTAAGGTGGATACTTCTCAACATGTTCAAGATATCCATGTGGAAGAGGCTCTCACTTTTGCAAGTGATTACATCATTTAGACCTCAACCATGGCAACTCAACCCATAGACACCTCATCTGAGGCTGTCAGTGAGCAAAGGAAATCTAGCAGCCAAGAACCTAAAGCTGGTGGTGAGAGAGAGGACTTTGGTCCAATCATCTTATCCCCCATTGATTCTTCTAATGAAGATGAGGGGAATTTGAGGCTAAAGGTGCAAAAACTGTCACAAACATGCACCTATTTAGTCTCCAACATTAGTCATCTTGAATCTCAAGTGACTACCTTGCAAAACAAGGTCAATGATCACCAACTTGAGATTTTGAATGTTAGGGAACAACTAGCTGGGAGACCTTTAAGAGGAGCTCAACCAAGAACACAAGAACCTATGAGTGTGATTGACCTAACTCCTATCTCGCCTATGCAAGAGGGTGATGCTACCAAAAAAGGGTAGAAAGTCATTACAGTTACAGAACCTGGGAGTTTTTCAAGGAGTATGAACATTGAGGACTCACCATCCTCACTTGCAATTATGCATACTCAGCACCTTCCTCAAGTTCGCATTGATGTGGACTCCATTGACTCCTACATTCAGAGTCTTTTTGAGGAAGGAATAACAAGGACGATGTCATCTCCACCAACTTCAAATCATATTATTGGGTGGATGTATAATGAAAATAGAAGAGCCCTCATCATTCAAAGAGTTCAAGGGCAACAAGAGGTCTTCAATTTTTAGACCTTGAACTTCTATGAAAGTCTGGATCTAGTCAGCATGCCACTTGTCATCCAAAGCCAATCAAGCCAAGCTAGCTCAAGGAATTCAAGATAGAATCACTGCAGAGTTCAGCTTCAGAAGGACTCTAAAGCAATCAGGCAATGCTATTGGTCAACTAAATGTTAATGCAGACCCTAAGATTAGCTTCATAGGGGAAACCTTGACTGAAGGCCTAGTGGTAGAACCTAAGAGCTCTGTCTCACCATCAACTGCTACAGAGATTCATTCCCTTTATGAGACACCTGTTGGTGAAGGTGCATCTCAACCTCTCTATGGCGAGAGCTTAGAAGCTATACCAAGCAATAAAGACAAAGCTCTCTACAGCCTGAGTCACAAAGGTCTGTGAGTGACAAAGGGAAAAGGAAAATGACTTCTGAGGAGATTGAGGAGGGGGAGAGAGAGAGAAAAAGGAGGCTAAGGGGAGAAGGTTCCTCTACTAGGTCTGCAAGGCTCATGGAATCTGCTATCAGGGTTGCCCCTAGGCCAAACACTCAAAATGATGAGTTGAGGGCAGTCAAGATCAACTACTTTCAAACCAAGAACTATGACATAGATAACATCATCTCTCTCCCCTTAGATGAGTTAAAGGAACTGGCTGACATGAAATTTTCAAAGGAAAGAAAGGAGGCAGAGGATGCAAAGCTACTTCTTTAGATCAAAGAAGAAAGAAGAAAGAAGAAAGAAAAGACTATACAAGCATGTGCCCTCTCTCTCCCTAGTTCAAGAAAGTCCTGTGTAAGAGGATGTGGTTCCATAAGAACCTTAGGCAGACAAAGAAAAAGATAGGATCAACATGATCAACTACCTGAGTGCCATAGGCCTCTATCAAGCTGTTGCACTTTTTCCCATACCCTTTGACAATATTGAGTTTGAGTACCTCAAACAACTTGAAATTGAGATAGTCAAAGAGAGAAAGATTACAAAAAGGAAGTTAAGGGAAGAGTCTGCAAAGTCAAGAGCCATCATCCAAAAAAGTATGAAGAAGTCTAGTGATAGGTAGAGGATGATGAGCTTCTTGAAGGTGTATGGATTCTCCCGAAGGAGACTTGGTCCTATGTCACTTCATAGATGAGCACATCGGAGTGATCAAGCAGAAGATTCAAAGAGGTGAACTTGATGACTTACACTCCCTAACAAGTCAGGTCCCTTAAGAAGAAGTGATTTTTGTTGGACCAAAAGAACCAATGAGCCAGATCAGAAAAACCTTCAGGTCCCACAAGACATCACAACAACTGCTGAAGACTTGATCAACTGTTTGACAAAGTCTGAAGATCAACAGCTGAAGACTAAAGTACTGAAGATCAACAGCTGAAGTACAAAGACTGAAGACATCAGCTAATGACAACAACTAAAGTTCAAGAAGTCGAAGTACTGAAGCCTTTAGAGTTTGTAACAACAGCTGAAGAAGCATTCTTCAGTTGTTGTGATGGTTTCCGTTGAGTAGTTTTATATTTATTTCAGTACTTGTAAAACGACTGAAGAGCATGTTCTTAGTCATTGTTGTTTCAGTAGTTTCTTTTCAGTAGTTGTAGTGATAGTTAACACTTGGTATTTTTGTAAGAAGATGTCAGCTGTTTGACATCTTCAGTAGTTGTGTTAACTTTCAATAGTTTGAATAAATCTGTTAGATGTCACTATCAAGTGACATCAGCAGACGTCACATCTCCTATATAAGAGATGTTGACCTAATTGTACGTGTGACATTTTGCCACCACGAAAGCATATGAATGAAATATTCTATTTGCAGAATTCTCTCTCTATAACCGTTTACTCTTACATTGAATATCAATTGTGTTCTTGTGAATTGTCTAATTCATTGTTCGAATTCCACTGCGATACTCTCTAATCAATCAAACTTAGATCACTGATTCTAACAAACGGTATCAGAGCAGGTTAATCATTGATTGATCTAACAATTGAGCATTGAACTGCTATTCGATATCTATGTTTGATTGAATTAGCATATTTGCAAGAATTGGTTATAGATAATTGAATCTCTGCTGCTTTCGTTATCTGCTTTGAGTTTTCTCTTGGTTCAATTTGGTTTGTTGTGTTTTGTTCAAAATCTATAAAACTTAATTGAATTTGGTTGAATCTGAGAATGACTACTCCTTCTAATGACCCTTACAATACCGGTTCCTCAACCAAGCCTCCGATGTTGGTTAGGACTGAGTATAACATATGGCAACGAAGAATGCTTCATCACCTGTCTGTTAACAGTTCAGGTTGTTGGACATCTGTGGTACATGGTCCACACAAGCCTATGGTGAACAATCCGGAAACCAATCAAATGGTTCCGAAGAGGAAGGAACAATACTCAGATGAGGATCGGAAACTGTTTGAGATTGATGCTAAAGCGCATGGTATTCTGGCCATGGCTCTGCCTAATGAAATCTATTCAGGGCTTATGCATCATGAAACTGCTCATGATCTCTGGAATGCATTGAAGGAGCAATTCGGTGGAACTGATATGAGACATTCTCTCATAGGAAGGGTGAGACACTGACTCAACAGTTTAAGCGTTTTTCCTATTTGACCTCTGAGCTGAAAATGGTCAAACATGAATACACCAATAGCCAGATGAACAACAGATTCCTCAGATCACTTCCTGAGAGATGGGACACATACACCATTGTCCTACGCTTACATTTGAAAGAGAGATAGAGCAGAAAAGGAAACTGGCATCATCAAGAAAGCTCACTGATGACTTTGTACCAGGGAACACTGCCTTGGTTGGTCATGAGTCAGAATATGCTGCATCTGAAAGTAATTATGATGAGCATATAGATTTCTCTTCAAACAGTCCTCATCATGCATTTGTTGGTGTTGATAGTCAGTCTAGCTGTAATAGTGACAACTTGTGCTTCTTCATGGATGATCTGAAGGGTATTGCTGATGATGACTTAGAAGAGATGGATATTCTAAGCCAAATGGCCTTGGTTAGTATCAGATCTCAAAAATTCTACAAGAGAACTGGTAGGAAATTCCCTCGACCCTCTGCGAAAACTAAAGTTGGTTTTGACAAGAGTAAGTTGAGGTGTCACAAATGCCACAGGCTTGGGCACTTTGCAAGAGAGTGTAGATCATCTGGATCTAACTCCTCTGCACCCTTTATGACCTTTCCAAGTAATATTCAACAAAACAGAGGGCAACATCTTGCTAGTTCTGGTATCATTCACAACCTATATCTCCTAATATTTTGTCCCTCAGGGTCCAATGTCATATCCTTATCCCTGCTATTACATGCCTCAGCCAAATTCAGTTCAAGCTCCTATTGCACAACAACCACATGCATTACCTGATCCTCTACCATCTCAATCACAACCTCATCACAGCTTCTTCACCCCTCGCATTGTTGACTGGAGCAGTTTACCAGATGATCTCTCTAGTAATGAGCATTTATTTTCTAGTGATTGTCAACATGGTGGTGAACATCCTTTTGGGAATCTAGCTCTCATGGCCCTGGAATCTACTAAGAGTTCATGCTCCAATGCATCTTCACAGGTAACCCAGGTATCCTCTGAGGCTAAGGCCAAGCTTTGTTCTGAATCTTGCATAGATGCATTTATCACTATTAGAGAGGCAAATATAGCTTTAATAAATCAAAATTTAGAACTTGAGCAAAACCTTTCCAAAAGAAAAGCTGAATATGAGTCTGTTATTAAGGATAAAGATGATGAGATTTATAAGCTTAAATGCCAATTAAATGATGAAAAGGCTAAGCTAGAGGTCATTCTTGAGGACCATAGTGAACTCAAAGAAAAACTTGCAGTTACCTAAGTTGAGTGTGACCGCTAGGTGTCATCCTACAAGGGATTTGAAATGCTGCTCAACAAGCAATCTGCTTCGAATGTGAAGTTTGGAATTGGTTACAACCACATTGCACCACCAACAGATTTTACTCCAAAACCAATAGTAAAATCTGAAGGTGAAAGCAATTTCCAAACCACATCATCATGTGCATCATCCTTAAGTGATCTCCCAAAATCACAAGATGAAATCAGTGTTGATACCTTAGCAAATCAATTGGCTGATGGGTTAACTACTGATAAGCACATGAAGCTGAGTACTTCAGATGTTATCCCTCAAAGTACTTCAAGTACGGAAGGGCAAGTTACAACAACTGAAAAGCATTTCAAATCAGCTGAAATAAAAGGATTAACAATTCTGATAAAGAACAGCTGAAGAACAAGTCTTCAGTTGTTACAGATCCTTCAGTACTAAAAAAAGTACTGAAAGGAGGAAAGTACTGAAGAGCACACCTTTAGTAGTTTCCACATCAGCAGTTGATCAATCCAAGATGAAGAATAAGCCATGTGAAATATGTGGTAAATTCAATCATCTTTCTGATGATTGTTGGTACAAAAAGGGTTCCAAATTCAATAGAGATAAGCTCATTAAAATCCAGATGGATGAAATGAAAACTGAGTTTGAGACCAAGTTTGTACCATAATCATCCCATTGTGATAAACCCAAGACTTCAACAAAATCCAAAAAGAAGGATAGGGTTCATCACAAAACAGCTGATAGTGCTCCTAATGATAAACATCAGACTAAGTCTGTGAATTTTAAGGAGGAAATGGTGGGTCATAGGAACTCATCAAACACAAATACTGATATGTCACAAGAGCTAAAAGCTTTGGCTACAAATCAGACACAACTTGTTATGATGGTTCAGCATTTGTTGGGGAGAGTTAACCAACTAGATGCACATGTGATCAAACCACTGAAAAGGCATTCCAAGCCCAAATCCAAGAATCCATTTCAGTACCATCTCCTTCTTCATCAGCTGTTAATCATAAGAAACAAGTTATGGTTACATCTGTTGATGAAAACAGACCCAAAACCAAAAGGTTTGGGTCTCTAAACCTAACTAGTTACTTTTGATGAATGCAGGGTTCTTCAGCATGCCAAAGGAGCATCTGGTATGTGGACAGTGGAAGATCTATGCATATGACTGGGAGCAGTTCTCTTCTTAATGACTACTCTCAAGCAAAGAAGGGATTTGTTTCATTTGGAAATGATGCCAAAGGTTACATCATTGGGAAAGGATTTGTGTCTAATGGACAAATCCTGTTTGATGATGTTAACCATGTGGAGAATCTCAAGTATAATCTGCTGAGTGTCAGTCAGATGTGTGATAAAGGGCATGTTGCACTTTTCACAAACCAGAACTGCAAGATTCTGTCTTCCAAAGTTCTGAGGCCGATTGACAAGGTATGGATGAACATACTCTCCTGAAGGCCAATAGGATTGGAAGAGTATATGCCTTGTATTTGTCAAAGAAGATTGATTTGAAGGGTCATCCATGCCTGTTCTCCGAAGCCTCTCCTCAAGAATCTAAACTGTGGCATAGAAGGCTGGGTCATGTTAATCTCAAAAACATGAATCAACTGATCCACAATACTTTAGTGAGAGGTCTACCAATAAAGGAGTTCCACTGTGATAAAACCTGCACTGCTTGTTTAAAAGGAAAACAGCACAAAGTCTCATTCCATCCTATTGAAGAACCTAAGTCCACTGCCTGCTTGCAGTTACTGCACATGGATCTATTTGGTCCTGTGAGAGTGATGAGCATGGCAAGAAGAAATACTGTCTGGTAATTATGGATGATTACTCTAGATTTGTATGGACTTTCTTTCTACATTCAAAGGATGAGGTGCTCAGAAGATTATAAACTTTGTGTTGTATGTTGAGAAGCAGTATTCCCTATCAGTCAAGTGTATAAGGAGTGACAATGGAACAGAATTCAGAAACCATACACTTGATGATTTTTATCTCTCAAAGGGAATCAAGAGGCAGTTTAGCATCCCAAGGACTCCAGAACAAAATGGAGTAGTGGAGAGAAAGAACAAGACCTTAATTGAAGCTGCAAGATCTATGTTGGCTACCTCTGGTTTGCCATTGGCCTTTTGGGCTGAAGCTGTCAATACAGCTTGCTATGTGCAAAATAGAGTGTTAGTAAATTAGAGGTTGATGAAGACTCCATATGAAGTTCTACATCATTTGGCTCCTTTGATTTCATTTTTTAGAGCCTTTGGGTGTCCTTGTTTCATTCTCAACACAAAGGATCAACTCCATAAATTTGATCCTAAGGTGGATGCAGGGTATTTTGTTGGTTATTCATCTACTTGCAAGGCATACAGAGTCTTCAACTGCAGAACAAAGATAGTTGAAGAGACTCTGCATGTGAAGTTTAATGAATCTCCAAAGGACAAGATTCCACAAAACCTTGTGGAGTTATTTGATTTGGACGTACTGCAATATGTTCCTTATCAACCTCCAGCTGTTGCAGATCATGTGGATAAATCATCTTCTGTAGCATGTCTTCCACCTGGTGGTACTGAAGATGATGATGATATCAGTACTCACTTTTCAAGTTTAGTGACCAACTGCCTGTGTCTACTAAACTTGATGTTCTTGTAGCTTCAGTAGCTCCATCCACAACAAATGCTAATAAGATTTCTGATTCCTCTACATCATCTGACTTGCCATCTAATACTTGGTTTCAATAATCTGGATCAACATCTGCTGCTGATGAGCCTGCTACAAACACTTGCACTGATCTCCTAGTGTACCAAGAGCTGAAGAATCACCCCATGTCTCAAATCATTGGTGATATCAATGCTGGTGTCTCAACCAGAAGTCTATTGTCTAACTTCTGCTTCTATGCTCTCTTCATCAGTCAGCTAGAGGCAAAGAACTATCATGTTGCTTTGAGAGACAATGGATGGGTTGAAGCCATGCAGCTTGAGCTACTTCAGTTCAAAAAGCAGCAAGTGTGGGAACTGGTTCCTCTACCCCCAGGTAAGTGTGCAATAGGCACTAAATGGGTGTTTAGGAATAAAACTAATGAAAATGGGCTTATTGTCAAGAACAAGGCTAGACTGGTTGTACAAGGGTTTTCTCAAGAAGAAGGTATTGATTATGATGAAACCTTTGCCCCTGTAGCCAGACTACAGGCAATTAGATTGTTCTTAGCCTATGCTGCATTCCACAATCTTAAATTTTTTCAAATGGATGTCAAAAGTGCATTTTTATATGGTAAAATAAAAGAGGAGGTTTATGTCTGTCAACCACCAGGTTTTGAGGATAATAAACATCCTGATTAGGTGTATAAACTTGATAAGGCTCTTTATGGGTTGAAGCAAGCTCCTAGAGCCTGGCATGAAACACTTTCCAATTTTCTTCTTAAAAATAATTTCGCTAGAGGCTCCATAGATAAAACTTTGTACACTAAGAAGGTGGATCAGCATAAGCTACTTGTTCAAATTTATGTTGATGATATTATTTTTGCATCCTCTGATCCCCAGTTGTGTGATGATTTGACATGTTTAATGAAACAAAAGTTTGAAATGAGTGCAATGGGAGAATTACAGTTCTTTCTAGGCTTGCAAATCAAACAAAAGGCTAATGGAACCTTTATTCATCAGTCAAAATATACAAAAGATCTTTTGCATAAGTTTGATTTACAAAATTGTAAGCCATGTTCTACTCCCATGTGCAACACCACACAACTGGATGCAGATCAGAAAGGTAAAGCTGTTGATGAAACACTTTACAGATGTATTGTTGGACCAAAAGAACCAATGAGCCAGATCAGAAAAATCTCTAAGTCCCACAGACATCACAACAACTGCTGAAGACTTGATCAGCTGGTTCATAAAGTCTGAAGGTGAACAGTTGAAGAACTAAAGTACTGAAGACAACAGCTGAAGACATCAGCTGAAGACAACAGCTGAAGACATCAGCTGAAGACAACAGCTGAAGACATCAGCTGAAGACAACAGCTGAAGACATCAGCTGAAGACAACAGCTGAAGGCATCAGCTGAAGACAACAGCTGAAGACATCAGCTGAAGACATCAGCTGATGGCAACAGCTGATGTTCAAGTACTAGTACTGAAGCCTTCAGAGTTTGTTACAACAGCTGAAGAAGCATTCTTCAGTTGTTGTGATGGTTTCCTTTCAGTAGTTTTCTTTTTGTTTCAGTATTTGTAAAATGACTGAAGAGCATGTTCTTCAATCGTTGTAGTTTCAGTAGTTTCTTTTCAGTAGTTGTAGTAACTGATAACACTTAGTATTTTTGTAAGAAAATGTCAGCTGTTTTGACATCTTCAGTAGTTGTGTTTCAGTTGTTTAAATAATTCTGTTAGATGGCACTATCGAGTGACATCAGCAGACGTCATATCTCCTATATAAGGAATGTTCCACCACGACATTCCTATATAAGGGATGATTGACCTGATTGTAAGTGTGACATTTTGCCACCACGAAAGCGCGTTTTGAATGAAATCCTTGATTCGCAGAATTTCTTCTATAACCGTTTGCTCTTGCGTTGAATATCCTTATTATCTTGTGAATTGGCTAAATGTTTTGTTAAACTTCCGCTGTAATAATCTCTAATGAATCAAACGTAGATTGTTGATCCTAACAATTGGTATCAGAGCCAGGTTAATCATTGATCGATCTAACAATTGTTCATTGAAACTGCTAATCGATATCTGCATTTGATTGAATTAGCTTATTTGCAATAACTGGTTATAGATTATGATTTTCTGTCGCTTTCGTTTTATTGCTCTCTGTGCTCTCTTGGTTCAAATTAGTCTGTTGTGTTTTGTTCTAAACCGATTAAAACTTAATTGATTTTGGTTGATTCTGAGAATGACTACTCCTTCTAATGACCCTCACAATACCGGTTCCTCAACCAAGCCTCCGATGCTGGTTAGGACTGAGTATAACATATGGCAACGAAGAATGCTTCATCACCTGTGTGTTAACAGTTCAGGTTGTTGGACATCAGTGGTACATGGTCCACATAAGCCTATGGTGAACAATATTGAAACCAATCAAATGGTTCCGAAGAAGAAGGAGCAATACTCAGATGAAGATCGGAAACTGCTTGAGATTGATGCAAAAGCCCATGGAATTCTGACCATGGCACTCCTTAATGAAATCTATTTAGGGCTTATGCATCATGAAACTGCTCATGACCTCTGGAATGCACTGAAGGAACAATTCGGTGGAACTGATGAGGTCTTAGCAAACAATAGAGAAATTCCTGCCCAACAATATGAAACATTCTCTCATAAGAAGGGTGAGACACTGACTCAACAGTTTGAGCATTTTTCTTGTTTGATCTCTGAGCTAAAGATGGTCAAACATGAATATACCAATAGCCATGAATAACAGATTCCTCATCACTGCCTGAGAGATGGACACATATCTATTTTGTTCTAACTACGCTCCAGTGCAAATCTGGATAAAATATCTCTTACCCAACTCATGGAAATTGCTTACATTTGAAAGAGAGATAGAGCAGAAAAGGAAATGTCATCATCAGGAAAGCTCACCGTGACTTTGTACCAGGGAACACTGCCTTGGTTGGTCATGAGTTAGAATATGCGCATCTGAAAGCAATTATGATGAGCATATTGATTTCTCTTCAAACAGTCCTGATCACGCTTTTGTTGGATTGACAGTCATTCTGGCAGAAATAGTGACAATCTATGCATCATGGATGATCTGAAGGGAATTGCTGATGATGATTTAGAAAGATGATATTCTAGCCAAATGGCCTTGATATATCAGATCTCAGAATTCTACAAGAGAACTGGCAGGAAATTCCCTGGACTCTCTGGCAAAACCAAGTTGGTTTTGACAAGATAAGTTGAGGTGTCACAAATGCCAAAGGCTTGGACACTTTCAAGAGAATGTAGATCAACAAGATCTAATTCCTCTGCACCCTTTGTGAATTTTCCTAGCACTAGTCTACAAACAAGGGCAACATCCTGCTGGTTCTGGTCATCACTCACACCCTGTATCTCCTGCATATTTTGTCCCCCCGGTCAAATGTCATATCCTTTTCCCTATTACATGCCTCAGCCAAATATGGTTCAAGCTCCAATTGCACACCACCCATGCATTACCTGAACCTCAGCCTTCCAATCTCATCAAAAACCTCAACCTCAACAACACAAGCTTTTCACCCCGGAGTTTTTTGACTGTAGCAGTTTACCGGATGATCTGTCTGGTCATGAACACTGTTCTCTAGTGCAGGTTAACATGGTGTGATAGTCCCTTTGTAAATCTAGCCCTCGTGGCTTTGGAGTCTGCTGATACTTCATCCTCCAATGCCTTAACACCACAGTATCACAGGTATCCTCTGAGGCAAAAGCCAAACTATGTTCTGAAACATGCATAGCCGCATTTGCATCTATTAGAGAAGCAAATGTAGCTTTAATTACAAAACATTGAGCTAGAACAAATAATTTTCAAAACCAAAGCTGATTTTGAGTATGTGATTTATGATAAGAATGATGAAATCTACAACTTAAATGTCAATCACTGAGGAAGGAAAGGGCAAGATGTTAAGGCTAGAGATAATCTGAGAAGATAACGAGACCTCAAGAAACACTTGCAACTACCCAGGTAGAGTGTGATCGATGGGTAAATTCTTGCAAGGGTTTGAAATACTTCTTAGTAATCAATCTGCTCCAATGTGAAGTTGGCATTGGTTATAATCAAACTACTCCTCCTACAGACTTTACTCCCAGAGTAGAGGTAGAATCTGATGGTGAAAGCAATAACATCCTCTTTCATCTGATCTACTTTCTGATACCAGCACCATCAAAATAGTAAAGTCAGCATTAATTCCTCACATGCTGATGTTGTTGGCTCAAATGCTGACACTCACATGATCACAAAGTTGATCACTCCAGGTGATATTTTACAATGTCTGAAAGTACTAAAAGGAATGTCATAACACCTGGAGAACAAGCCCAAACTACTACTGCATGCAACTAGGGAAGAATACTGCAAGTAGAAAGTGGGAAAACTACTGAAGAAGATATCAAGAAAGCAGGTACTTAAGAACAGAAAACTGCTAGTACTGATAGCAAACTGCTGAAGAACAAGTCTCAGTAGTTTCCTTCTTCTTCAGCAATGATCACCTAAGATGAAGAAAAACCATGTGCAATATATTGCTTATTCAATCATCTTACTGATGATTGCTCGTATAAAAGGGCTCCAAACCTCAAACATAATGAAACCATTAAAGAGAAAATTGACAAAATGAAACTGGTTTGAAATCAAGTTTGTACGAGCAACATCAAAACCTGGTAACCCCTAAATCCAAAAGGAAATCCACAAAGAAAGGGGTCAAACATGTACAGCTGAGGTCTCAAAGAGAGATGGTACAACACAGAATCCATCAAACTCAAGCACTAATGTGTCTGATGGACTAAGTTTTTATCACAAATCAACACACCTTGTTATGATGGTTCAACATCTATTGGGGAGAGTTAACCAATTAGATGCTCCTGTTTTAAACCACAGAGAAGAAAATCCAAGTCAAAGATTCTCTTCTTCACCGTCTCCAACCTCAGGCTGTTATTTACCAAAGTCTGTTAGTTTACCATCTGATGATATGAACATACCCAAACCAAAAAGGTTTGGTCTCAAAACTAACTAAGTGTTTATGAATGCAGGTTCTTCACATGCCATAGTAGCATCTGGTATGTAGACAGTGGGGGATCTATGCATATGACAGGGAACAGCCTCTCTTGCATGACTACTCTCAAGGAAAAAGGTTTTGTTTCTTTGGAAAAATGCTAAGGTTACATCATTAAAAGGTTTTGTCTCCAATGGAGAAATAAATTTGATGATGTTAATCATGTGGAAAATCTCAGTACAATCTCTTGAGTGTTCGTCAAATGTGGATAAAGGACATGCTGCTCTTTTCACCAGTCCGAACTGCAGGATTCTATCATCTAAAGTTCTGAACTTGATTGATAAGGTTTGGATGTCACACCTCTCCTGAGGGCCAACAGGACAGGAAGATTGTATGTGTTAGGACCTGGTATTTGACCGAAATACCTAGAGATTAACTGTAAACCAGATCAAATAGTGCGGAATCCTATTTGATTGGCGATCCAATCAGTGAGACACACGAAGAATCAATCAAGGATTGAAACTAACGTTAGAAATCGATATGGAATCGATCTAATGTCTTCTATGAACATGGAGAACGATTTGGAAGGTTTCTGGATGGCTAGGTTCGTCTGGAATCGTAATTGATCGAGAGTCCTTCTTTCCACGAATTGAGTTGTATTTATAGGTTGTATTATTCAATCGTGCGACTGAACCATTAGTCTGGTTCAGTCGTGCGATTGAACCATGCGGTTGATTCATTCGTACGACTGAGTGTTAGTCGTGCGACTGAGCCATCTTATATTACAATCGTACGACTGATCCAGTCTCCTGGTTCAGTCGTGCGACTGAGTTAAATCGTGTGAAGTTATTTATGCGTATGCTTCATTCGCATGAGCCATTCGCATGAGAACTTCATTAAGTTAAGTTTGAATGTTTTTATTAAATAACATAATATGGCAACCATTCAAATAATCATAAACCCACAATTCAGTCACGACTCATTAATGAACTATTAAACATTATAACTAACAGACTATCAATATCATTTCATTAATCATACCAAACAAGATCTATTACATCACATATCATGATCTAGGGACAAACATGTATCAACAAACTCCCCCTTGGACCTAGATCTCTCTAATGTCTTGTTTTCTTCATTACCTCCTCATATTTCTTGTACTTGTCCTCTTGTGTGACTCCTGCGTGAATATCAAACACGAAGCAAAGTCGTATAACGTTTTGGAACTGGAGGGCTTGTACAATGTCTTGTGTGTCATAGAACAGTGGCCACTTGTATAATGTATAGACATCATTAGCAGACAAGTTGGTTAGCCACATTGGGTCGAATACCCTGATGGTATCCATTTGCCCTCTTTATCCAACTATGACAGCTTCAGCGTTCTCCAATCATAGTACACAATTGAAGTGTGGAGTGAAGTCCTGTGGCATTTCCCTGAAGTGGATTCTCGACATAGTGCATGGAGGACTCCACTTCAACACAATCTTTGGTTTTCCCAGTAATGGCATCCATCTCAGACCTTCTAATATACCTTGTAGGTTGTTGAGGTCTGAAGTTAATCCACTGGTGTGGTACTCTTTCTTTAGGGCAGCCTCAACCAGCCTGACATCTTTCTCGGGTCAGCATACAACAGCTTCAATTTGGCCAGCTGGTTGAGTCAAAACCTAGTAGAGTCTTTAGATCATGTGGAAATCTAAAGTACTCTATGCCCTTCTCCCTCTTAACGAATAACGTTAAGATCATCAAAATATGCCCATGCTATAATCCTGCCTGACACCGTAAGATGTTTCTTGACGCTGTAGAACTTGGTGTAGGCATCCCTCTTCGGCAGCACGTTGGGCTCTGACTTCTTTAAAACATTCAGCCCACTCAGCCTTTCGAATGTCTACTTCATCATTTGAGGCTTGGGCGGTTCCTTCGGTCTTTCTGTTTCCTGCTCCATCTTGTCTAGTACCTCAAACATATCACTGACTAGGGACTCACCCAGATTGGGGACCACATTACCCTCGTTGTCAGCGTACTGAGGGTACTCTTCAGCAGCAATATCTTCAACCTCAACTTCATCAACGTCATTTAGTTCTTCGTCACTGGTTGAATCAATTGTTGGAGCATCCTTGACAATTTCATCAGGATTGAGTCTGAACATCTCTGCCAGTTGCTCGTTAGATAGGTCGTGAATTATTTCACCTTCTTCAGGGGTATAACTCACTGACCTTCTCACAATCCCTTGCAGATCAAGAATCATTGTGAGTTGAAACTTGACCTGTTGAAGGGGAGCAATATCAAACTCATCTCTGTGGTACTTTGGATCTGTTTGATTTACACATTTCACACTCAAATCATTAGTAATTTATCAAACAATGCATTAACTTAATATAAACATTTAGTACATGGTTTTTCAATACAGAATACAAAAGTAAATAAATACATAACATATACTATTTACTTTGATCCTGAATACTCGGCTCTTCACGTGAAGGTGCAGAAGCAGAAGCTGACTGATCTTGTCTGTTCTTTGTTCTTTTCTCTTTCCCTGGAGCTGAGACAGATTCAGCTGCTTCTCCTCCGTCAGTGTCTTCATCTTCACACCATTCTTCGGTTTTATCTTCATCAGTATCACTCTCCTTATCATCATCGTCTTCATCATCTTCATTATCTCTGTCTTCATCCCTTATCTTTAAGGTTCCTCCTTTGATCCTTTCAATTTTAGCAAAATGGTCTTCTTAGCTTTTTCCAACTCCTCTATTTGCTTACTTGCTGCGACACTTTGAGCTTGGAGTTGGTCATCTGGTGCTCTGAGCAGCCATTGCTGGGCCTGCTCCTCAATTACTCGATCCTGCTCTGCAATTTTATGCGATTGTGCAGCAGTCAGGTCAGTAAGCTGGCGGATCTGAGTTGTCTTTTCCTCATCAGCCGCCAGCAATCGCAACACCATTCTGTTTAACGCCAACAACTGTTCCTCCCCCGATTGGAGGTAGAGGAGATCTATAGGTGTGTGAAGGATAGGCTGAGGGCTCGGTTTGGTGGCTAGTGGTGGTGGTGGTGGTGGTGAATATCGGTCAGGTCGGGATGATAGTGGTGGTGAGTGTGGGGGAATGATGTAGTGGTGCCTGGGATCTGTCTTGTGGGGGTCGGTCTGGTGGTGTCTGGTTGCTGTGGGGGCTGTGGTAGCTATGGTGGTGGATGGTGGTCTGAAGAGGTGGTAGTGGTGGTAGTGGCTGAGGTAGTAGTATGAAGCCAACCGCCGCTTCTTCTTAAGTTTCTCCCATGGGTTTGAGCCATCCGTTTTCCTCCTAATTCCCTTCGAGGTGGATGCTCCCCCTCCAATCCCGCCTGAGGACCCGGAGCATAGTTTGGGTCAGTTTCTGTATCTCCGGAGCCTCTCGGTTGTTCACCAACAACCCGAACCCATGTTCTGTGGGAACACTTTCTTCCCACAGTTTGGGTAAGTGGCTCCTCATCCTTTCATCTCATCCTCCTTGTTAAGAACAAAATCTTGATGAAATCCCGCTGACTCAGTTACTTCAGCAGATGAGACACACGGGGAACAGAATCAGACACAGTGCCTCTGGGTGGAATAGCATCATCCCCACTGTCATCCTCTCTGAGTCAAGAGTGGGTAGGGCTATCTGTTCCACCTCAGAGTCACTATCCTCGTGACGCCACTTTCTCTTTTCCGGTGCAACATAGTCCTCTCTGGCAAGATGACCGAACAACCTCCTGACCGGAGGCTTCACTTGCTTTCCCGGTATACTTTCATCCTTCCAAGGTGGTGTCATCCATTACCTCCAATACCACCAATCCTCCTGTTCTTTTGGCAGGGAAGCTTCTGATCTATTCATTTGCATAAACCGTGGGTACATACAGAAGGCTTCCTTTCCTTTCCTCTCGATGTTCTCCACCAGATAGGTGAAGATCATCTTAGAGAAGCTGAACGGATGGTTCAGCACCAACGCAACGTATGCGTATGCGTTTTGCATGATCCGACAGCTCATCAAACCCACCTTTTCTTGAAGCCATGCACTTGAGCAGCACGTGTGCAAGGTACTTAAACTGAGGACAGAGGTTACTCTTGTGTTTACCCCTGAATTGATGTCCCCAGAGTATTTGGCTCTGAGAAAACATCCTCTGACAGTGAGGGGGTGTAGACGGGCTGGGCAGTCACCGTCATCCCCCAATTGAAGTACAATCCTTAAATCTTCCTCAGAAACGGTAATATCCTCGCCAAATATGGTACTTCTTATGCAGTGAGGTTCCGATGATCTATCAACTGTAGCGCCTTCCCAGAAGGCTTGTTGAATGGATCGGATGTGTGGTAAGGGGTAGAGATGGCATGCGCAATCGTGATCTCAATAGAAACGTGATAATGCCAGAGAATTCTGCAGCATTTCTGGATGTTAAGTCCAGATGGGCACATATATTATGCTTTGTGCTCATAGTCCATCTACTCGCCATCTGTTACACAAAGATAGTAAACATTAGTACCATTTACTAAGAAAGTCATGAACTCATTAAGCTTGAAGAACATCTTTCTGTCATGCGATTGAAGTTGTGCGACTGAGTTCAACAGTGCGATTGAACCGTGTGAAAGGGGTTCAGTCGTACGATTGAATGGTACGAATGGGGTTCAGTCGTGCGATTGACCCATACGTATCTCGAGTGTGCGATTGGGCTCCTACGCATATACCTTCATGCGGTTACATCAGTCATGCGACTGAACTTCAAACGCATGGTTCAGCCATGCGTATGGGCAGTTTGAGCCCTTCAGTCGTGCGACTGAAGTTCATCATGCTGTCCATTCGAATGAAGACCACTGTGCGATTCACATTTTCAGTTTCACAATTTTTTTGTTTTAACCTCTATATCTAGTTCATTTGAGTCGCCATCTCGTCACTAATGACCTAGTAAACTTAATTTTAACATTTAGCTTAGTTTATGTAGGTTATTAGGGCATTTTTCAGTCCGATCAAGTTTCATTCGAATAACCCAAATTGGACTTAAAATCTTCTGATTTCCATAGGTTGAACTGCAATGTACCTGTATTCTTGTCAATCGAAAGTCAGAAGATGAATGGCAATGTGAACAACTATCTCTAGAGATTTTGGCGAGTAACGGTAAAGAGAGCGATTTGGGGTGCGATTGGGAGTGATGATGAGATGCGATCGACTGAAGCCCTTTAAATACTGACCCTAATTTCAATCGGCCGACTGGCCTCATTCGCTCAGTTCATTCGGGCGACTGAGGTTCAGTCGTGCGATTGGTCCAGTCGGTCGCTTTCAGTCGGCCGACTGAGTCTCAGTCGGTCGACTGACTCATTCGGTCTCCTTCATTCGCCTCTTTATTGACCGACTGAGCCTCAGTCAGTCTACTGTTTCATTCTTCCCCTTCTATTCGGTCGAATGGATCATTTTCATGTCCATTCGGCCGATTGGAAGCCATTCGCATAGTTGGTCCATAACATGATCCCTCGTGCGAATGGGTCACACTTGTGAGTTTACAGTCATTTTGAACATTTTACTATTAAGAACCTTTTCACTTTTGAAAATAACACTATAAGCTCTTAACCAATTCAGTCACTTCAGACGTGACCTTTTAAACTTGAAAAACATGTGGCCATCTCAGACATGACCCTTTTAGGTAAGTTAATTCCTTTCTGATTTCCCTGATGTAGTCCGACAGACACACAAATTAAAAGATAACATAAACTTAACTAACTACACAACTAAAGTTTATTTTTGGACTTTTTGTGAGAGATAAAACCCTAAGATGGAAATCTAAGGGATTTGGTTAGGGAGTAGACAGCTTCACTTAGATTGATCATATCTGGACCAATTCAATTTTGGAATCATACAGGAACATCAAATCATTTGGGACTTGTTATTAAACTTTTTGATGCTTAAATTCTCGGTTTCATCCAGAGTCGTTAGCAACTTAAGGAAATCATACTGAAACTCTAGATTTTCACATTGATTTGAACTCTTGAGAATGTAGCCACTAAGATTGTCAGTATGTTTGTCCACTTAAATCCATACACAGACTTTTACGCAGACTGGTGACTGATTTAGTTTAATTATTTAAGCTAACATTTGTGGATCCCACACTTATATGGTAATCAACATTCCTCAGAGGTTTTTGAGCGGTCTACGGGTATTATTACAAGAAGACTATTCTTAGAGCTTTCAAAGAGAAGCCTGTCCTCAGGTCAGTGCCATCGCACAGCAGAGAGGCGGCAAACAACAATGAATTCTAGAATACCTAGGTTATGCTTATCCTCAGGTCAGTGCCATCGCACAGCAGAGAGGCACACAACCTATCTCCTTGTTAGAGCAGCTTATTTTATTTGACACAATATGCACCAACAACATAAGTCATTAGCTTTATTGCATTTGTCTTTCATTTTTTCTTGCTTTGCTCTAATTATGGTCATCCGCACACTTTGTGGCATTTAAATGCTCATTACCCCTTATTGGAATATATTTGATTGTGTTAACCAGTGATAAGATGGAAGCCCACAGTCAGTTGAACAACTTAGTTTGATCTTGAGATCACCAATCAGGTCTAATTGTCTATTGTGTTGAATCTACCAACATATCATTTGTGGTCTAGCACCTCTAAGTCTACTTTCTTTGTGTCCCCTTAGGAGTTGCCAGTTTTCTATCATCTTCCCTTTTTATATTGCTTAGACTACACAGACTTATACTTTGAACTTTTGCATCTTTTCAAACTTAAAATTTTAAAGTCCCTCTTGATTTGTTCCTGTGTACTATCATGTTCCAAAGTATTGAATCGGTATCACAGACATAATCTACCATATTTCAGCTAGTTACCCCTTCTCCCTCATTTTTTTTAATGTTACTTGCTGACATATTCTCCCCCTAAAATACTAAAATCATTTGGATTTAATTTTTTTTGGATTTTAATAAACAGCAAAATACATGAGTTTAAATATAACAGACAAAAAAAAAACAGATAACATAAAATAAAATAAACTTTAACGAAACTACATCGGACTACACATTATTCTCATCAGGAATTACCTCACTTTTCTTTTTAACGCCGTTGCCTCTAGCAAATATTGAAAACTGTTTATCAAAGGCTTTAGTATAGAGGTCAGCACGTTGAAAATCAGTATTATTTTAACCACATCATTAAGTTCTTTTCAAAACAGTCTCTTAAAGTGGTATTTTATACCGATGTGTTTGGTCTTAGGATGTTGAACCGGATTTTTGGTTACTGCAATTGCAGCAGAGTTATCAACAAAAAAAGAGTAGATGAGAATTTTAAACCGTAATCCCGCATTTGCTGTTGAATCCAAATGATTTGTGAACAGCAACTTGCAGCAGCAACATATTCGGCTTCACAGGTTGACAATGCAACCGATGTCTGCTTCTTACACTGCCATGTAACTAATCTTCTCCCAAAGAATTGACACCCCGCTGATGTAGACTTGTAGTTCATTTGCAGCCTCCATAGTCCGAGTCACTATACGCCGTGAGCTCAAAATCATCACAGGATACCACACCCCAGTGTGGGTGTACCCTTTAGATAGCGAAAAATCCTTTTGACCCCGATCAGATGATTGACCTTAGGTTTAGCCTGATATCTGGAACATAAACATGTAGCATACATGATATCAGGTCTTGAGGCAGTGAGATACATGAGGGATCCAATCATTCCTCGGTACATAGTAGCATCTACAAGATCTCCATTCTCATCAGGTGCTATATCATGATTCGTAGCAAGTGGAGTCCCAGCAGCAGAAGCATTCTCCATGTCAAAGCGACTGAGAATGTCTCCTACATACTTGGTCTGATGTAGAAAGATCCCATTAGGTGTTTGATCCACCTGTAACCCGAGAAAGAACTACATCTCCCCCATAGCACTCATCTCAAACTCTTTCTTCATCACTGCTTCAAACTCTTTGCATAACTCTTCATTCTTTGACCCGAAGATTATGTCATCAACATATATCTGTACAAGCAGTAGGTTGCCATCCTTTTCTTTAATAAACAGTGTACAGTCAATGACTCCCCTACGAAATCCGTGTTTCACAAGATGAGTCGAGAGTTTCTCATACCAAGCTCGAGGAGCTTGATGAAGCCCATATAAAGCTTTGTCGAGTTTGTAAACTCTATCCCAATGATAAGGGTCTTCAAATCCCTCGGGTTGACTTACATAGACTGTTTCCCTGATTTCCCCATGAAGGAATGCACTCTTCACATCTAATTGGTAGACTTTAATCTTCATGTACGATGCATAGGCAAGGAAGATACGAATAGCTTCCATCCTTGCCACGGGTGCAAACACCTCATTATAGTCAATCCCCTCGACTTGGCGAAAACCTTGAACCACCAGTCGAGCTTTGTTCCTGATAATGACTCCTTGGTCATCCTTCTTGCATTTTAGTACCCATTTGGTGCCAATGACTTTAGCACCTTTAGGTCTATCAACCAGAGTCCATACACCTAACTTCTTAAACTGCAGAAGTTCTTCTTGCATGGCACTCACCCGCGCCTCATCATTTAGTGCTTCACTGACATATTTTGGCTCCACATGCGAAACAAAACATCGATAAGCACCATCATGAATGTAACCCTTCTCCATAACTGAGGCGTAATCAGCTGAGTATAGCTGATTTCGGGTTTGTACTCCTGATCAGACATCTCCAATAACATTGTCAAGGGGATGATAGACGTTTAGTCGTGATCCTGGAGTAGTCGGCACAGTCACCTCCGAACCAAGTTTGTGAACATTTTGTTCTGCATCTGAGGAAGGTGGAGTTTGAGGTTCCGAAGTCGAGGGTGCATCACTTATAGATGCTTGTGGACTTTCAGGAATGGAACCTGTTCCTCCTGACTGTTTGGTCATCTGCTTCAGTTTCATCTTTAGAGGAGGAGTCACTTTCATCGACTACCCCTTCTGACTGAGTAGATGATTCTCCCTGTGTGCTAGATGGTGTATTTAGAATATCATACATCATCCTAGTAGCTAACTCATCATCCGAGGGAGAGAGAGGGATGTTGAAGGATTGAAGAATCCATCATAATCGAAGAAGTATGCAGGTCCTTTGCCTGTAGGTGGTGTGGTATATCTCTGAACGTTGACATTACACCACACTTCTACAAGACCGTTGAGTTATTGTAAACTCGCTTGTTTGGTATGTTGTATCCTAGAAAAATTCCTTCAACTGCCTTCTCGCTGAATTTTCCTTCTTGTGTCTTCTTCAGAAGTGTACACGGTGCGCCAAAAGGTTCAAGATACTCCAAATTCGGTTTTCGTCTTGGTAGTAGCTCATAACATGTCTTTCCGTGGCGCTTGACTATTAGGACTCGATTCAGTGTATAACACGCATTTGCCACTGCCTCATTCCAGAATTGGATAGGCAGTTTCGAGTCTGCCAGCATAGTCCGTGCTGTCTCTATCAAACTCCTGTTCTTTCTCTCAGCAACGCCATTCATCTGAGGTGTGTAAGCAGATGAATTGATGCACAATTCCCTTTTCCTTGCAGTATGCCTCCATCCCTTGATTCTTGAATTCTGTCCCGTTGTCTGAGCGTATTTGTCGAACTTTTAGCTTGTAGAGGGATTCCAGTGTGGTTACTAATTCCTTGAATGTCTCCAAAGTTTCTGATTTGATTTCAGAATATTACCCAAGTGAACCTTGACTATCATCAGTGACCACATAACAGTACACGTCGCCTGCAATGCTCCTTGTACTTACTGGACCAAACAGATCCATGTAAAGACCTCAAGAGGAAGTTCTATTGAATGAACTTTCTTTTCCTTATGAGACTTCTTTGTCTGTTTGCCTTCTTGCAAGCTACACAAAAGTCAGGAAGTTGGAAGTTCTTGACATTTACTCCTCTTACTAAATCCTTCTGAATCAGATGATTCATCTTCCTTTGACTAATGTGTCCCATTCTCGATGCCAGGAGATTGAATCCTTCTCAGTAGCT
Source organism: Flaveria trinervia (assembly GCA_025506515.1). Taxonomy (NCBI): domain Eukaryota; kingdom Viridiplantae; phylum Streptophyta; class Magnoliopsida; order Asterales; family Asteraceae; genus Flaveria; species Flaveria trinervia. The sequence continues at coordinate 76,576,769 of CM046443.1, forward strand.
TTAGATAAAAAAACCTGAACCTCATGATCCGTTGTGGCAGCTGTTGACAGATCCAAGACATAAAGGTCTTTATATCTTGAAGCAGTCATCAGAACTTGTCCTCTGGGATCATATATCTTTCTTCATCATGTAACACTTCTGGTTAACGAAGGTGACTTTAAATCCTTATCACAGATTTGGGAAACAGACAGTAGTTGTTCTGAAGTTGTTGAACGTAGTTCACCTTATCAAACTTAACTTTCTGATTTCCCACTTCTCCCTGAGCTGTGATATAGCCTCCTTTGTTTCCTGCAAAGGAAACATGCCCTCCTTATTTTGTTTGACGTTAGATAACAGGCTCTATTTCCTGTCATGTGCCTGGATGCTCCGTTGTCTACAATCCGCGTGTTAGTCTCAGCACTGTATCGAACACCCTGCACATACAAAGTAAATGAATTTTTTAGGTTAGGAACCCAAGCTTTGACTGTCTTGGGTTTCCCAGAGGCATCACACATCATAAACTCCACCCATTGACCCTTAGAGGGTGAGGTAGCTCAGGTTCCTTCTTGTCATCAGTATTAGACACGTAGGTGGACTTTTCTTTCCATAAGCCAGATTTGTGCAATGCCTGTTTATGATAAACAGTCGTCTGGCTTACAGGTTGGACTTTAGGTTCACTAGCTCTTCTAGGTGGAGTTAAAGAGCTCCTCTTAGAAGACTTAGGTTTTGAGTCCTGAAGTTCAATCTTCTTCCTAGGTGTCTGATAGACATTACAGTAGGAAGCAATGTGTCCATATTATCCACAGTTGTAGCACGCTCTGCTATCAACTTTATGATTAAACTTTCTTTGTGGAGAGGTACGTGACACTCTAGTAACATCAATCACTTTAGGTTTTGACTCTTGTATGTTTGATGCTTTCTCTGGTTTAACAAAATTTACTGTTTTAACCTGTTTCACTTTTTGGTTAACTGGTTTTGGACTTGAAGCATGTGAAAAAGTAGCATTTAAGTCCTTTTAGGTTCTGATTTGACTCTGTTTGCCCTGACTTCAAGTAACTTTTTCAAATTCATTTTCCAGATTAACACAAGGCAATTTACCCTTTGCCTTTGAAGTGGCCTCCTTTTGTTTCTGACCAGATTCAGTAGATGTACATGAGGTGTCTGGATCAGTAGCAAGAGGAGGTCACCACATGATCCTTGATGGGGTATTATTTACTGGCCTAGACTTAGTGTTCATCAAGGTCTCAGGTGGTGGTGGAACCACTTTGTAGCCTAATCCCTTCCCGTTATTCCTTCTCTCACTACGTGTTGAACTATGTGTGATGACTAGTCCACTATGCAGTTTCTGTTTTAGTGAATTGACTTCTACTTCTAGAACCGCCTTTTGTTTCTTAGTGTCTTCTAGGGAGTTTAGATAGTACCTAATGTCATTTGCTTGGTTAAAAGCCACTACTTCGGTTTCCCTAAGTGTTTAGTCAATAGGTCTATTTTTTCTTTATAACTATGCTCATTTTGTTTTAGTACTCTATTAGCCTCTGCACAGACGTAAATCTTTACTAAGTTATCATTATGATCTAATAACCTAGCAATTTTTCATCTATGCTATTCTAAAAGTATCACAATCAGAACACATGATTATTAAAAATTTGGTCAGTGGTACTTACCTGAGTTGGTTCAGAAGAGTTAGCCATCAGTGCAGCATCAGATGTTTCTGGTTCTGGTGATTCTGACTTTTCTGTCTCTGACGTGAAACTACCTCAATTGGTTTGTAACTGACCTCGGCTGCAGTTTTTCTTCACTATGTGACATTGCTATCTCAACTGCTAGATCACCTTCACTCGCAGAATCATCATCAATATCCTCAACACTGGCATGTTAGATTCTCCTGGTGAGACAAACCTAAAACTCCAATCCTGTCCTTCATCATCATGAGCAGTTAAGGCTTTTGGATCCTTGTTTAATGAAGTAGAACTAGAGGCTTGCTTGTCTTGGCGAGTAAAGGATGAGAACGGGTTCCCATTCCCCGTCTTCTTTGGCTTGACACATTCTCTTTGAAGTGCCCTTCTCACCACAGTTAAAGCAGGTCACTTTACTCTTGTCGAAGCCAAGGTGGTATCCTTAGTAGCAACCAAGTTCTGTCCAGTCTTTTTCACAAATTTCTTCGCCCTCCAGACCGCACTTGCTAAGCCCACATTATATCTATTCTCTCAAGCTCCATCTCATCCACCTGCTCGTAGTCCTCATCTGCCAGATGGCAGTTTCCAATCTTCCCGGCAACAAGTCCATCATATGAATGAACACCTGCTGCTAAAAGATCCATATGCTCTCGAGCTACTTCCACGGTCACATTACCGAGGTTCTCGATCTTCATTTGGTAGCGTTTGCTTCTGATCCAATATAATGGTACATGATGACCCAGACGTGTCTGATCCAAAGGAGAAGCATGTGAAGGACCTGACGAGCTAGACACAAAAGCAGTCTGGAGTGTGCTCCAGATGTCTTAGCTTGAGGCGTGGCGTTGTATAAAGCTGGATTTTATGTGTACAAGACTTCTGAGCTCTATACTTCATCCTTAGTGCTTCTTCTCGCAACTTAAGAATGAAGTCATTTATATCCAGCTTTACAAGTATTCCATTCTGTCTCAGTTAGACACGAATAGCCCACTTATCAAGCAATCCGTCTGCGAAGTTGATTACTTTCTCTTCCATGGAAGTAGCCCCTCCATGTGTATGCCATTCCTCATCAATGGTAGAATCTATCTATGACTTCGTCTAAACTTTCATTACCAATTGATGAGAAGTTATCAAATTCCTTCTTTAACTCCTTTGCCTTGATTGCCTTCAATGATGCATTCCCACCATATCTCTTCTCTAGCTCGTCCCACAATTTCTTGGACTGCTTGTTCTCTGAATACTGGTGGAATATGTCTTTGGGATAGACTAAGTGATCAATGCATAAACTCTTTTCTCTGCATTGTACTTTACTTTCTGTGCGTCTGTCATCCCGCTTAATGTTAGCTTAACTCCATCAGCTCCCACCGGTGTACTATAACCAATCTCAATGGCTTCCCACAGACTAGGATCTACTCCATTAAGGTAGATCTCAAAACGTTGTTTCCAGTGGGGAAACTCATCTAAAGTCAAAAGCTTTGGTGGTTTATTGTGATTTCCCACCTCACTCTCAGCAACAGCAGGTTCTGTATCCTTGAGTCCTTCCCAGTAGTAAAGGCTGACATCTGATCTTCCATGACTAATAAACTTATAATCTAATCAAACAAACTTTCACTGATGCGACTGAAGGATGCGAATGAGCTAATCGTGAGTATAACTCTGTGATTGGTTCAATCGTGCGGCTGAACTGGGCGATTGGTTCAGTCGTGCGAATGAATCTGGTGCGTATGAGCTATGCGAACGAACGGTTCAGTCGTACGAATGAGGGTGCGACTATGTCCAATCGTGCGTATGGGCAATGCGAATGGAGTCCAGTCGTGCGAATGAGTCACTCGTGCGACTGAAGCTGCTGTTTTGCGAAAATTTCTAGGTTTGACGGGTTTCAGCCGTAAAGATTCGAAATTTCACAAGTTCTAATTGCCTAAGTCCGTAGAAACCAAACTTCGATGAGCAGGGTACTTCCAAGATCACTTTTGATGCCAAAGATTGCGTTTTTAGTGCAAAAACACAAACTTTTATGCAATCTTGATTGAATCAACACGTAATCAAGATCCAATAGCTCTGATACCACTTGTTAGGACCTGGTATTTGACCGAAATACCTAGAGATTAACGTGTAAACCAGATCAAATAGTGCGAAATCCTATTTGATTGGCGATCCAATCAGTGAGAACACACGAAGAATCAATCAAGGATTGAAACTAACGTTAGAAATCGATAGGGAATCGATCTAATGTGTTCTATGAACTTGGAGATCGATTTGGAAGGTTTCTGGACGGCTAGGGTTCGTCTGGAATCGTAATTGATCGAGAGTCCTTCTTTTCCACGAATTGAGTTGTATTTATAGGTTGGTATTATTCAATCGTGCGACTGAACCATTAGTCTGGTTCAGTCGTGCGATTGAACCATGCGGTTGATTCATTCGTACGACTGAGTGTTTAGTCGTGCGACTGAGCCAATCTTATATTACAATCGTACGACTGATCCAGTCTCCTGGTTCAGTCGTGCAACCGAGTCAATCGTGTGAAGTTATTTATGCGCATGCTTCATTCGCATGAGCCATTCGCATGAGAACTTCATTAAGTTAAGTTTGAATGTTTTAATTAAAATAACATAATGTGCAACCATTCAAATAATCATAAACCCAATCAATTCACTCACGACTCATTAATGAACTATTAAACATTATAACTAACAGACTATCAATATCATTTCATTAATCATACCAAACAAGATCTATTACATCACATATCATGATCTAGGGACAAACATGTATCACAGTATGCCTTAGATCTTTCCAAGAAAATAGATCTCAGAGGCTATCCTTGCTTATTTTCCAAAGCCTCTTCTCAGAATCTAAACTATGGCACAGAAGGTTAGGCATGTTAATTTCAAAAACATGATCAGCTGATCCACAATAAATTAGTGAGAGGCTTACCAACAAAAGAGTTCCACTGTGATGAAACCTGTATTGCTTGTTTAAAAGGAAAACAGCACAAAGTCTCATTCCCTCCTATTGATGAGCCTAAGTCCACTGCCTGCTTGCAATTGCTGCAGATGGATCTATTTCGTCCTGTGAGAGTGATGAGCATGGCAAAGAAGAAATATTGTCTGGTCATTGTAGATGATTACTCCAGATTTGTATGGACTTTATTTCTGTATTCAAAAGATGAGGTTGCTCAGAAGATTATCAACTTTGTGCTGTATGTTGAGAAGCAGTATTCCTTATCAGTCAAGTGTATAAGGAGTGACAATGGTACTGAATTCAGAAACCATACACTTGATGAATTTTATCTTTCAAAGGAATCAAAAGGCAGTTTAGCATCCCAAGGACTCCTGAGCAAAATGGAGTAGTGGAGAGAAAGAACAGGACTTTAATTGAAGCTGCAAGGTCCATGTTGGCTGACTCTGGACTGCCACTGACCTTTTGGGCTGAAGCTGTTAACGCAGCTTGCTATGTGCAGAATAGAGCCTTAGTAAATCAAAGGTTGATGAAGACTCCATATGCGGCTCTACACCATTTGGCTCCTTTGATTTCATTTTTCAGAGCCTTTGGATGTCCTTGTTTCATTCTCAACACAAAGGATCAACTCCACAAATTTGATCCTAAGGTGGATGCAGGGTACTTTGTTGGTTATTCAACCACTTGCAAGGCTTACAGAGTCTTCAACTGCAGAACAAAAATAGTTGAAGAAACCCTGCATGTGAAATTTAATGAATCACCTAAGGATAAAATTCCACAAAACCCTGTGGAGTTGTTTGATCTGGACATACTGCAATATGCTCCTTATCAAACTCCAACTGTTGCAGATCATGTGGATAAATCATCCTCTGCAGCAAGTCTTCCACCTGGTGGTACTGAAGATGATGATGATGTCAGTACTCACGTTTTCAAGTTTAGTGACCAACTGCCTGAGTCTGCTAAACTTGATGTTCCTGTACCTTCCGCAGCTCCATCCACAACAAATGCTGATGAGATTTCTGATTCTCCACATCATTTGATTTGCCATCCAATACTTGGTTTCAAGAATCTGAATCAACATCTGCTACTGCTGAACCGCTACAAACACTTGCACTGATCTTATTGTGCACCAAGAGCTGAAAGATCACCCTATATCTCAAATCATTGGTGTGTCAATGCTGGCGTCTCAACTAGAAGCAAATTGTCTAACCTGTGCTTCTATGCTCTCTTCATCAGTCAGCAAGAGCCAAAGAACTATCATTTTGCTTTGAGAGATAATGGATGGGTGGATGCTATGCAGCTTGAGCTACTTCAGTTCAAGAAGCAGCAAGTGTGGGAACTGGTTCCTCTACACCCAGGTAAGTGTGCAATAGGCACTAAATGGGTATTTAGGAACAAAACAGATGAAAATGGGCTTATTGTTAAGAACAAGGCTAGACTGGTTGTACAGGGGTTTTCACAAGAAGAAGGTATTGATTATGATGAAACATTTGCCCTTGTAGCTAGACTAGAGGCAATTAGATTGTTCTTAGCTTACGCTGCATTCCACCATCTTAGAGTTTTTCAAATGGATGTCAGAAGTGCATTTTTATATGGTAAAATAAAAGAGGAAGTTTATGTGTGTCAACCACTAGGTTTTGAGGATAATAAACATCCTGAATGGGTGTATAAACTTGATAAGGCTCTTTATGGGTTGAAACAAGCTCCTAGAGCCTAGTATGAGACACTTTCCACTTTTCTTCTTAAGAATAATTTCACTAGAGGCTCCATTGATAAAACTTTGTTTATTAAGAAGGTGGATCAGCATAAGCTACTTGTTCAAATTTACGTTGATGATATTATTTTTGCATCCTCTGATCCTCAGTTGTGTGATGATTTTACCAAATTAATGAAAAAGAGGTTTGAAATGAGTGCAATGGGAGAATTACAGTTCTTTCTAGGCTTGCAAATCAAACAAAAGCTGATGGCACCTTTATTCATCAGTCCAAATATACAAAAGATCTTTTGAATAAGTTTGATTTACAAAATAGTAAAGCCCTGTTCTACTCCCATGTGCAACACCACACAACTAGATGCGATCAGAAGGTAAAGCTGTTGATGAAACACTTTACAGATGTATGATTGGGTCCTTGATGTACTTAACAGCTTCTAGACCAGATATCATGTTTGCAACTTGTGTTTGTGCTAGATTTCAAGCTGCTCCTAAAGAGTCTCATTTGATTGCAGTCAAGAGGATCTTTAGATATTTGCAAGGTACACAATCTCTAGGATTATGGTATTCCACTGGACACTCTTGCAAATTAGTTGCTTTTTCAGATGGTGACTATGCAGGGTGCAAGTTAACTAGAAAGTCAACTTCTGGTGGATGTCAATTCCTAGGCAACTGTTTGATTTCTTGGCAGAGTAAGAAACAAACATCTGTTGCTACATCCACTGCTGAAGCAGAGTACATTGCAGCTGCAAGTTTTACTTCTCAGGTACTCTGGCTTCAGAACCAACTTTTGGATTATGGCATTACAGAGACTAAGACTCCATTCTTAATGGATAGTGCTTCAGCTTTGTGCATTGTCAAAATCCAGTCCAGCACTCTAGGACCAAACATATAGAAATCAGACAACATTTTATTCGGGATTGTTTTGAAAAAGGTCTGATTGATCCTAAGTTTGTGCCTAGTGCTGATGAGCTTGCAGACATTTTACTAAGCCTTTGGATAGTTCAACTTTCCAAAACCTTGTGTTAAGGCTTGTTATGCTGCAGCTAGAATAAGTGATAACTACTGCTGATCTCAGTAAATAAGTACTGATGCTCATGAGTAATCATATCACATATAAGTACTAATTCTGTTCAACTGATAAAGTTACAACTACTAATGTAGTTATCACTACTGATGTTAGTAAGATCAGATAAGTACTGATGTCCTATGAAACAACTGAAAACAACAAAAAGTCTGATGAGTAAGTGTTGAGGACAGTATGAAACAGCTGGAAAGCTATGAATTGATGAAAACTACTGATGAGATAATTTTCTCTTCAGTCGTTTCTAAAACTACTGCTTCATCCTAAACAACTGATGACAAAACCATGTCTTTAGTAGTTTTACAACTACTGATGACTAACACCACGTCGTCAGCTGTTTACAACAACTGATGACAAAACCATGTCTTCAGTAGTTTCACAACTACTGATGACTAAAACCAAGTCTTTAGTTGTTTTCAAACATCTGAAGTCAAAACCATAGTTTTCAGTAGTTTTATAACTACTGATGCCTAAAACCAAGACTTCAGTTGTTTCAACCTCTGAAGGTTTCTGCCACGTCATCAATCTGTTAAAACTACTGATGACTCACATTAAACCTTTCAGTTGCTCTATGAACCGTACCCTATAAATACCCAATACCTAAGCCTTGAGCACTTCATCTTTCCAAACCTAACGTTCAAATCTCCAAAACTTCTCTCTGACTAATGGCGACCATGCAGCTCAAACCACGACATAACTGTGTAGCCTACCTCACCAAATCGCCTTTCTGGACAAAGTTCGATAACGCCATTGATCTTATGGTCCAGTCACCCTACAAAACGGCATTTCTTCTAAATCCCATCATTCATGTCGAATCCCTTCACCAGCTTTGGACGAACATTACTGTTACCACTGGGGAGAACAACACTGAGTCTCTCCGGTCGGTCGTTAACAACCTTCAAGAGGTCATCACTCCGGAAATCATTCGACAAACCCTCAACTTGGATGATGCCACTTTTCCTGCAGGATATCCAAAGGGCACAACTGATTTATCCTTTGCCAACCATGGATATCAGGGAAACCTTAGTGCCTCTACTATTCTGAAGAAACATTTCCATGATGCAGAACGTCTTATCTTTCACATGGTAAATGTGTGTTTAGCTCCTAAGACATCCTCTTGGGATCAAATGTCCACCAGATGGCAGCAGGTACTATTCGCTATCCTTGAGCAACAGAACTTAGACTTCTCTGAAATCATTTTTCTTGAACTTAAGGATATGGCCTCAAAATCTATTTCTAACCGTTGGATATTATATCCTCGGTTCATTATGGCTATAATAGAGAATCAGCTGAAAGCTGAGGGACTTGTTGGCCTTGGAGTCCCTGCAACGGCTGTATTGCCTAAAGTATACTCCAGGCACAACTCTGACCACACACTGAAACAGGCTGCCAAACTGCGAAAACCCACGCAGTTGGAACCCACAGCCACCACCTCCAGAACCAGAGTCCCCACCAAACCCAAATCCAAAAAGCCAAAAACGGCTACTCAGGGAGATGAGTCCCCTGAGGATGCCCCTGTACCACAAACGCAGGAAACACATACTGGTATTAACCCCCCAGTTGTGTCCAAGACTCAACCAGCCACAGCCGCACAGGTATCCTCTCAACAGGATCCTGCTGCAACCTTTATTGGGGAAACCACACTACTGGAACCTGTCTCACTTGAGAGGGTACCATTGAAGCGCACCATTCACCCCGGGTGCAATCCGCTTCTATCCACTCTCCACAGGCAACCGCCCCCAAAGTCCTACATTAATTTTTGCACCAGTGCTGAGTCAGTTGCATTCCTCACCCCCTCCCCAGATACCAATTACAACTAGGCATACCTCTACCATTGAGGGGGAGGATCAAAGTGCATCTGATAACCCACAGCATAGGGGTTACAATGTTTCATTTCCTAGTGTAGAAAAGGAGATTGAACTTCTGGTAAGGCTGCCACTCATCCTGCTTCAGCATATGATCAGGATGTAGTTGGTACCAGTACTAAGACCTTACCAGAGGCAACTGCTGATGAAGGACCTAGTTCTGAGGCAGGCAGTCCCCAGTTCCAAGACAAAGGGGCACATGCAATAACTGATCTACACTCAGTGCATGTTCATCCTAATTACATCAGGAGGTCAGGTGATTCAGTAACCACTAATGATGACCTGGGCTTTTTCTACGATGTGTTAGCCCAAAACACTATCCTGGGAGAGGAGCTGAGCAGACTCAAAGAGCTGCTTGCCAAAACTTTTGAGGATCAAAGACCATCTGCCTCTCAAACCCCACAGATGGCACCTTCATATGAAGGTCTCCCAAACACAGAGCCACTCCCACATATTCAGCCACCAGCCTCTATTTCTGGCACTATTTCTCAGGATCAGAACCCCCCTGGGCAAATAGCTGCTATCTTTCAACATGCCCTACCTCTCATCACACCTATAATCACTGATATAGTGATCAAAACCATTGATGAGAGGCTTCCCTCAGTCATACAACCCTTGGTTGAAGAAGTTGTGATCAAGAAGCTTTCTGACAATCAAACCCTTGCAACCAATGCAACCAAAAAGGGGGAGATTCAGTCAGTGAAAGTAAAGAGGAAGAGGAGTGCAGAAAAAGAGAAATAAACAGAAGTGGTAAAGGAGAAGGAGTTGGATGGGGAGAAGGAAAAAAAGAAGGAAAAAGAAGCTGACATGGAAAAATCTAAGAAAAGAAAGAATGAAAAAGAGAAAGCCTTGGAGATAATGGTAAAAGAGGTTGATGCCGAACATAGCAGATCCATGGACAACATCATTGATCAGCTGTTTAGGCAAGGCCATGACACTGATAAACTTGACTCTGAGATTAGAAGAATAGAGATTGAAGAAATCCAGAATAGATGGGCAAGTTATGATGTGTTAGAAAGAGAAAGGCTGGAGATCATGATTAGATTTATTGCAAAATATCTTGGAAGATCAATGATCGAAATCAAAGCTTGGTCCAGGGACAGCATCTTGGCAATAACCACCAAGATCTGTTCATCTGAAGTATACACAAAGGGACTAGTTATTGAAGCTTTGAATGAAGCTGGTGCTGGGAGCAGGACTGAGCTAGCCAAGCAATCTAAAGCCACACTCACCTCAAAAATGCTAGAACAGCCTGTCAACATTCCCACACCAAAACCACCAAAAAAACCACCCACTAAAACAATCCCTTTACCCCAAAAACCAACAGCCGATGATGTACCCCAGAAGAAGAAGAGAAGGGTATTGAGGCTAGAAGATGATAAAGAAGATGATGACGAGGAAGAAGCTAGGCTGCCAATCTCAGCTGTTATTCAGTTGCCGAAGGCCACAAGTCACCCTCCAACAATTACTCCTGAATCTCAGAGACAAACTATGAAGGTAAAGCTAGAAGAAGAAGGACTTCACCAATAGCATGATGAGGAGTTGTTGAGAAGGGTTGATAAAGCTTATGCAGCCACATCTTCCATCATCAACATGAAGAAGCATGCACTCAGATTATACACTCTCAGGCAGACTTTTAAATATCAGAAGGAGAGAGTGAGGATTTGGCCTGATCCTATGGTGTCTCACAGAATTCACAAGAATAACATTCCACAGAGATACATGGGCCAGGTGAAAAGAATTGTAGACGAAGTGATCTCCCTGGTCTTTGTAGTGTCACCCTGGGAATCCTGGAAGACTTCAAGAAAGCTTATAAAGCCAACCAAACCCCATAAAAGATGCTGGAAAATAAAATGGTGAAAAAGGGGTTGGTTTATAAGAGGCTTAAAGAAGTCAGGAAAAATGAGCTCCAGTTGTTCCTTGAGGGTAATCACCCTGATGAGTTTGCTTATAGAATAATAACAACCGTGGAGCTAAAGAATGGGAAACAGGCTAAATACCTATCTGAGTACTATGGGCCGGAATTTTTATTTGAAGGAGGTGCTGAAGAGCTGACCATGGAGGAACAGATCACCTTCCTAGAGGCCTATACCAGGGAGTCATACAGACTCGTTGTTGGGAAGTAGATCTCATGAATGGGGTAATAGCTCTGTGTCTAGTTCCCCAAAACAGAGTTCCCATTCATACTTTGCCAATCAAATTTTTGAGACTACTTCCAGGCCGGTGCTTACAAGGGTCACTTCTGAGCTGATCTAGAAGACAAAAAGACCAATCATTCTGCATAATAAGTGGGACAACTTCAATAAATTTAGAGGTTTTGGTTGCATTGGTTCAGGGGTAGTTTGTTGGACCAAAAGAACCAATCAGCCGGATCAGAAAAATCTCTAAGTCCCACAGACATCACAACAACTGCTGAAGACTTGATCAGCTGGTTCATAAAGTCTGAAGGTGAACAGCTGAAGAACTAAAGTACTGAAGACAACAGCTGAAGACATCAGCTGAAGACAATAGCTGAAGACATCAGCTGAAGACAACAGCTGAAGACATCAGTTGAAGACAACAGCTGAAGACATCAGCTGAAGACATCAGCTGATGACAACAGCTGACGTTCAAGTACTAGTATTGAACCCTTCAGAGTTTGTTACAACAGCTGAAGAAGCATTCTTCAGTTGTTGTGATGGTTTCCTTTCGGTAGTTTTCTTTTTGATTCAGTATTTGTAAAACAACTGAAGAGCATGTTCTTCAGTCGTTGTAGTTTCAGTAGTTTCTTTTCAGTAGTTGTAGTAACTGATAACATTTAGTATTTTTGTAAGAAGATGTCAGCTGTTTTGACATCTTCATTAGTTGTGTTTCAGTTGTTTAAATAATTCTGTTAGATGTCACTATCGAGTGACATTAGCAGACGTCACATCTCCTATATAAGGAATGTTCCACCACGACATTCCTATATAAGGGATGATTGGCCTGATTGTAAGTGTGACATTTTGCCACCACGAAAGCGCGTTTTGAATGAAATCCTTGATTCGCAGAATTTCTTCTATAACCGTTGCTCTTGCGTTGAATATCCATTATTATCTTGTGAATTGGCTAAATGTTTTGTTAAACTTCCGCTGTAATAATCTCTAATCAATCAAACGTAGATTGGTGATCCTAACATGTATGATTGGGTCCTTGATGTACTTAACAGCTTCTAGACCAGATATCATGTTCGCAACTTGTGTTTGTGCTAGATTTCAGGATGCTCCTAAAGAGTCTCATTTGATTGCAGTCAAGAGGATCTTTAGATATCTGCAAGGTACACAATCTCTAGGTTTATGGTATTCCACTGGACACTCTTGCAAATTAGTTGCTTTTTTCAGATAGTGACTATGCAGGGTGTAAGTTAACCAGAAAGTCAACTTCTGGTGGATGTCAATTCCTAGGCAACTGTTTGAATTCTTGGCAGAGTAAGAAATAAACATCTGTTGCTACATCCACTGCTGATGCAGAGTACATTGCTGCTGCAAGCTGTACTTCTCAGGTACTTTGGCTTCAGAACCAACTTTTGGATTATGGCATTACAGAGACTAAGACTCCATTATTAATGGACAGTGCTTCAGCTCTTTGCATTGTCAAGAATCCTGTCCAGCATTCTAGGACCAAACATATAGAGATCATACACCATTTTATCAGGGATTGATTTGAAAAAGGTCTTATTGATCCAAAGTTTGTGCCTAGTGCTGATGAGCTTGCAGACCTTTTTACTAAGCCTTTGGATAGTTCAACTTTCCAAAACCTTGTGTTAAGGCTTGGTATGCTGCAACTAGAATAAGTGACAACTACTGATGATCTCGGTAAACAAGTACCGATGATCATTAGTAAACGTCACAAATAAGTATTGATTCTGTTACAAACTACTAATGTTGTTATTACTACTGTTGTTAGTAAAAACAGATAAGTATTGTTGTCCTATGAAACAACTGAAAACAGCCAAAAAGACTGATGAGTAAGTGTTGAGTAAGTGTTGATGAGTAAGAATTGACGAAAACCACTGACGGGAATTTTCTCTTCAGTTGTTTCTAAAAATGCTGTTTCATTTTAAACAACTGAAGCAAAACCAATGTCTTCAGTAGTTTCACAACTACTAATGACTAACACCAAGTCTTCAGTCGTTTACAACAACTGATGACAAAACCATGTCTTCAGTAGTTTCACAACTACTGATGACTAACACCAAGTCCTCAGTTGTTTCCAACATCTGAAGTCAAAACCATGGTTTTTCAGTAGTTTTATAACTACTGATGACTAAAACCAAGACTTCAGTTGTTTCAACCTCTGAAAGTTAATACCACGTCATCAGTCGTTTAAAATTACCGATGATTAACACCAAACCCTTCAGTTGCTGTATAACCCTTACCCTATAAATACCTAATCTTATAGAGCTTCATCATCTCAAACCTAACGTTCAAAAACTCAGAACCTTCTCTCACATTAATGGCGAACATGCAGCTTAAACCACGACACAACTGTGTTGCCTACCTTACCAAATCACCTTTCTGGACGAAGTTTGATACTGCTATTGATCTAATGGTCCATTCTCCATACAAAACGGCCTTCCTTATCAATCCTACCATTTATGCCGAATCCCTAAAACAGTTCTGGACCAATGTCACCCTTACCACTGGGGAGAATGACACCGAGTCTCTCCAGTCGTTCGTCAACTCCAGAAAGGTGGTCATCACTCCGGCAATCCTTCGCCAAACCCTACACCTGGATGATGCCACCTTCCCCGCTGGATATTCAAAGGGCATCACTGATCTATCCTTTGCCCAACATGGATACCAGGGTAACCTAAGTGCTTCTACCATCTTAAAGAGGCATTTCCATGACGCAGAACGCCTTATTTTTCATATGGTGAATGTCTGCCTAGCCCCTAAGACTTCGTCTTGGGATCAAATGTCAACCAGGTGGCAGCAGGTATTCTTCTCTATCCTTGAGCAACAAAACTTAAATTTTTCTGAAATATTATTCTTGAACTTAAGGATATGGTCTCAAAACCTATTGCTAACCGATGGATATTATATCCACGGTTCATAATGGCCATAATAGAGAACCAGCTGAAAGCTGAGGGACTTGTTGGCCTTGGAGTCCCTGCCATGGCTGTATTGCCTGAAGTATACTCCAGGCACAACTCAGACTAGTCACTCAAACAAGCTGCCAAGCTGCGAAAACCCACGCAGCTGGAACCCACAACCACCACCTCCAAATCCAAAGTCCCCACCGAACCAAACACAAGAAACCCAAAAAGGCTGCTCAGGGAAATGAGTCCCCTGAGGATGCCCCTGCAACACAAACGTAGGATATATCTACTGGCCATAACCCCCCAGTAGATACACGTACTCACCCACCCTCAACCGCTCAGGCTTCCTCTCAATAGGAGCTTGTAGCAACCACATTTGGGGCACCTATACATCTGGAACCTTCCTCATTTGAGGATGTTGCCATTGGAACGCACCACTCTCCCCGGTGCATACTGCTTTCACACCATCTCCAACTGCAACCGCCCCCCAAAGTCCTACCATAATAGTTGCAAAAGTGCTGACTCAGTTGCATTCCTCACCCCCTCCCCAGATACCAATCAAAACTGGGATAGCCTCAACCATTGAGGGGGAGGACCAAAGTGCTTCTAATAACCCACAGCACAGGGGTTACAATGTTCAATCCCAAGTGTAGAAAAAGAGATTCGAACTTCTGGTGAGGCTGCCACTTCTCCTTCTTTAGCAAATGGTCAGGATGAAGTTGGTACCATCCATAAGACCTCCCCAGAGGCAACTGCCGATGAAGGACATAGTCCTGAGGCAGGAAGTCCCCAGTACCAAGAACAAGGGGCACATGCTACTACTGATCTACACTCAGAGCATGTACATCCTGATTCAATCAGGAGGTCAGGTGATTCAGCACAGACTGATGATGACCTGGGCTTTTTCTACGATGTTCTAGCCCACAATACCATCCTAGAGAATGAGGTGAGCAGACTCAAAGAGCTGCTTGCCAACATGTCTCAGGATCAAAGACCATCTACCCCACAAACCCCATAGATAGCACCTTCAGTTGAAGGTTTACCAAACACTGAGCCTACACATATAACTAAGCCACTAGCCTTTGCTTTCGGCACCATCTCTCAGGGACAGAACCCCTCTGAGGAGATGGTTGCTATCTTTCAAAACTCCTTACCTCTTATCACTCCCATCATCACTGACATAGTGCATAAAGCCATTGATGAGAGGATTCCCTCAAATCTACAAACCCACATTGATGATGCTATTCATAAATCTCTTTCTGCCTTCCAAACCCCTGATGCCAATGCAACCAAAAAGGGGGAGACTGCAAAGTCAAAGGCAATGAAAGACAAGAAAAGAAAGAGAGTTAATGCTGAGAAAGAGCCTGAAAAAAAGAAACAGCCTGAGAAAGAAAAGGAGGTTGAGAAAGAACTGATCTCAGAACAGTTAATTACATATAAAAGAAAGAAAAGTGATGAGTCAAGAGCTGATGAAGAAAAATCATTAGAAGACCTTGTTAAAGATGCTGATGAAGCTCATAGCAGATCAATGGATACAATTATAGATCAGCTATTTAGACATGGTCATGATACAGCCACATTAGACTCTAAGATCAGAAGGCTGGAAATAGAAGAGATACAATCAAGATGGGCCGGTTATAGTGTGATGGAAAGGGAGAGATTGGAAATCATGATCAGGTTCATAGCTAAATATCTTGGAAGATCATTGATTGAAATCAAGTCATGGTCCAGGGACAACATCTTGGCAATAACCACCAAGATCTGTTCGTCTGAAGTATATACCAAAGGGCTAGTCATTGAAGCTTTGAAAGAAGCTGGTGCTGGGAGCAGGACTGAACTGGTTAAATAATCCAAAGCCTCACTTACATCTAAAATGCTAGAACAGCCTGTCAACATTCCCACACCAAAACCACCACAACCACAACCACTAAACCAATTCCCTTACCCACAAAACCAATAGCCGATGATGTACCCCAAAAGAGGAAGAGAAGGGTACTGAGGCTAGAAGAGGAAGAAGAAGATAATGATGAAGATGAAGATAGGCTACCAATCTCAGCTGTTATACAGTTGCCTAAGGCCATAAGTCACCCTACAACAATTACTCCTGAATCTCAAAGACAAATTGTGAAAGTGAAGTTAGAAGAAGAAGAGCTTCACAAACAACATGATGAGGAATTGTTGAAAAGAGTCGACAAAGCATATGCTGCCACATTTTCAATCATCAATATGAAGAAACATGCTCAGAGATTATACACTCTCAAAAACACATTTCAATATCAAAAAGAGAGAGTGAGGATTTGGCCTGATCCCAGGGTGTCTTATAGGATTCAAAAGAAAAATATTCCACAAAGATACATTGGCCAAGTAAAGAAGATTATAGATGAAGTGATCTCTCTGGCCTTTGTAGTATCACCTTGGGAGATCCTAGATGACTTCAAGAAAGCCTATAAAGCTAAACTAACCCCACAAAAGATGCTGGAGAATAAGTGGTGAAAAAGGGGTTAGTGTATAGGAGGCTTAAGGAAGTTAGAAAGAATGAGCTCCAGTTGTTCATAGAGGGTATTCACCCAGATGAATTCGCATATAAAATCATAAAAACTGTGGAGCTAAAAAATGGGAAGCAGGTCAAATACCTATCTGAGTACTATGGGCCTGAATCACTCTTTGAAGGAGAAGGAGAAGAGCTTACCATGGAGGAACAAGTAACCTTCATTGAGGCCTATACAAGGGAGTCTTATAGACTCATATTGGGAAGTAGATCTCATGGATGGGGTAATAGCTCTTGTCTAGTTCCCCAAGACAGAGTTGACAGGATCAGCGATCACAAGTTTGATGTATTAGAGTTCAAAGCAGCAGAATAAGAACAGGAATTAGACAAATTGTAGCAAGAAATCGATACTTGTATGCATTAAGAGCACATACGGTTATAGTGAGAGAATATACTTCTGATTCAAGGAAGTTTATAGATATGGAATATTTCTTATCAAATCATTCAATCATTCAATTATTACAATAGGTTGACACTCCTTATATAGAGTGCAACAACCACTCTGCTGTTATCACGGAAAGTGACAACTGGCAGATCTATTACAAAAATAACTAAATCTTAACAAACTACTGAAATGTTCACAACTACTGAGAACATATCAGAGTGTTAAGTACAGAATATAAAACTACTGATTAGAAACTACTGAAACTACAACGACTGAAGAACAAGCTCTTCAGTCGTTTTACAAAACTACTGAAACTAGAAATATAAAACTACTGATATCACAACTACTGAAGAAGTACTCTTCAGCAGTTGTGACAAACTACTGACGCTTCAGTACTTGATCTTCAGACTTTGACCTTCAGATGTTTCATCAGCTGATGTCTTCAGTAGATATCATCAGCTGATGTCTTCAGTCTTTGTCTTCAGACTTTGTACATCAGTTGTTGATCTTCAGCACTTGTAAACTCTTCAGCTGTTGTACTTCAGTACTTTGGTCTTTCAGCTTCAGCACTTGTGTTCTTCAGCTGTTGTACTTCAGCACTTTAGTTCTTCAGCTGTTGAAGTCTTGAGCACTTGATCTTCAGCTGTTGAAGTCTTCAGCACTTGTCAAACTGCTGATGAAGGTTTCAGCAGTTGTTGTGATACCATGTGGGACTTAGAGGTTTTCTGATCTTGGCTCATTGGTTCTTTTGGTCCAACAAACTCCCCCTGAACCAATGCAGCCAAAACCTCTAAATTATTTATTATCCCACTTATTGTTGCCAAAGTGTTGGTCTTTTTCCTTCTTGATCAGTAGAGAAGATAACCCATGTAAGCTCCGGCCTGGGAAGAAATCTCAGATATTTGTTGGCAGGGTATGAATGGGAACTCTGTTTTGGGGAACTGGACACAGAGTTGTTATCCCATTCATGAGATTTACTTCCCCATAATGAGTTTGTATGACTCTCGAACATAGGCCTCAAGGAGAACAACTTGTTCCTCCTGAGAGAGTTCTTCTACTCCTCCTTCGAAGAAGAACTCTGGACCATAGTAGTCTGATAAGTACTTCATGGTCCTGTCATTTTTCAGCTCCACCGTAGTTACCTCCCTATATACAAATTCATCAGGATGGTTGCCTTCAAGGAGTAACTGGAGCTCATTCTTCTGGATGTCTTCAAGCTTTTTATATAACACCCCTTCTTGATCATCTTGTTTTCTAGTAAAGCTTGAGGGGTCATCTTTGCTTGGTGAGCTTTCTTGAATTCATCAATGATTTCCCAAGGTGAGACTACAATGGCCAACATGATGGTAGAATCTATTGTTTTTCTGACCTGGCCATTGTATCTGTGTGGAATAGTTCTTTTATGGATTCTAGAACTCACCCTGGGGTCTGGCCATACTCTCACTCTCTCCTTCTGATACTGAAAAGTGTGCCTGAGATGTACAGCCTTTGAGCATGCCCTTTCATGGCTTGAATAGATGATGACTGAGGAAATTCCTTGTCAACCATCTTCAACAGTTGCTCATCATGCTGTTTCTGCTGTTCTTCATCTTCTATCTTGACTCTGACCATTTCCCTTTGAGAGTTAGGTGTGATCATGGGTTGACTTCGGGTTTTTGGTAGCTTTAGAACAGCAGAGAGTGGCAGACTATCATCTTCATCCTCCTCTTCTTCTTCTTCTTCCATCCTCAGCACCCTTCTCCTCCTTCTAGGTGCATCACTGGATGATGGTTAGGTTGGTGAAGGAATTGGTTTTGAAGAATGAGGATGTTTGGATTTTGGCTTAGAGATTGGTTGGGAGATTTGAGGGTAGGCTCTGTTTGAGTGGTGGAAGGGAAGGTTGATCCAGCATCTTTGTAGTAAGTTTCGCCTTTGTGAGTTTAGCCATCTCCAACCTTTTACCAGCCCCAGCCTCATCAAGGGCTTCCACAATAATCCCTTTGTTGAATTGCTCAGACAGACAGATTCTGGTGGCTATAGCCAGAATGTTGTCCCTGGTCCACGCGCGAATCTCCATTAACGATCTTCCTAAGTATTTTGCAATGAAGTGGATCGTTATTTCCAATCTCTCTTTTTAAGAGCATCATACCCAGCCCATCGGGTTTGTATCTCTTGCACTTCCAACCTTCTGATCTCACTATCCAGTGTGGCTGTATCAAACCTTGCCTGAAGAGTTGTTCAATTATTTTATCCATGGATCGGCTGTGTGTAGTATCAGCTTCTTTTACCAGCTCCTCCAAGGATTTGTCTTCAGCATATGATCATCAGCACTTTTCTTTCGCTTGTAAGTGAGCAGTGGTTGCTTTTCTTTCTCCTCCTCTTGGGCGTTGCTTCTCTTCCTTGTTTTCCTCTGTTCTTTTCCTCTTGTTTTCTTTCACTGCAGTACTCTCCCCCTTTTTGGATGCATTGGAGGAAGGGGTTTGTACCGCAGAAAGAGTCTTTTGCACAGCAGCATCAATCAAGGGTTGTAAGTTGAGGAAAGCCTCTCATCAATGGCTTTAGTCACAATATCAGTGATTATGGGTGTGATGAGAGGGAGGGAATTTTGAAGTACAGCACCTATTTGCTCAGGAGGGTTCTATTCCTGAGAATAGGGCCTGAAGCAGAGGCAGGTGGTTGAGTTTGGAGTGGCTCAGTGTTTGGGGACCCTTCAAGTGAAGGTGCCATCTGTGGGTTGGTAGAGGCAGATGGTCTTTCTCCTTGTGAGAGTTGGTCAAGTAGGTTTTGCAGCCTACTGACTTTCTCTTCAAGGATTGTGTTCTGGGCAAGAACATCGTAGAAAAAGCCCAGGTCATCATCAGCCGAAGCTGAATCATCTGACCTCCTGCTTGGAGCAGGATTTACATGCACTGGGTGTAGACCAGTTGTTGCATGTGCCCCTTCTGCTTGGTACTGGGGACTTCCAGCCTCAGGACAATGTCCATCATCAGCTGTTGCCTCTAGTGAGGTCTTAGCAATGTTACCAGCCTCATTCTGATCATGTGCTGATTCAGAAGAGGTGGCAGCCTCACTAGATATTCTAAGCTCCTTATCTACACCAGAAGATAGAAGTGGGAAACCCCTGTGCTGTGGGTTCTCAAGTGCACTGTGTTCCTCCCCCTCAATTGTAGAGGTGTCCCAGTAGTAAGTGGTTTCTGGGGAGGGGGTGAGGAGTGCAGTTGAGTCAGCACTTGTGCACTATTAAAGTTAGGCTGTGAGGGGCGGTTGTTTGGGGTGAAGGGATAGAAGCAGTGTGCACCTGGGGAGGTTGGTGCTTTTCAATGGCAATCTCCTCAAGTGAGGAAGATCCCAGATATGTAGGTACCCCTTGTGTGGTTGCTGCAGGTTCCTGTTGAGAGGAAGCCTGAGCGGCTATGGCTGGAAGAGTCATTGTATCCACTAGGGGGTTTGGACTAGTGGATATATCCTGCGTTTGTGGTGCAAGGGCATCCTCAGGGGACTCAATTCCCTGAGTAGCCGTTTTGGGTTTCTTTTTGGTGGGTTTGGTGGGGACTTTTGGTTTGGAGGTGGTGGCTGTGGGTTCCAGCTGCGTGGGTTTTCGCAGCTTGGCAGCCATTTTGAGTGTCTGGTCAGAGTTATGCCGGGAGTATACTTCCGGCAGAACAGCCGTAGCAGGGACTCCCAAGCCAACAAGTCCCTCAGTATGAAGCTGGTTTGTAATGATGGCCATTATGAACCGTGGATATAGTATCCAACGTTGGCAGTTAGTTTTTGAGCCATATCCTTGAGCTCCAAAAATATTATTTCTGAAAAAGTTTAGCGGTTGTTGTTCAAGAATAGAATACATTACCTGCTGCCATTTTGTCGACATTTGATCCCAAGACGACGTCTTAGGAGCCAAACATACATTCACCATGTGAAAAATTAGGCGTTCAGCGTCATGGAAGTGTTTCTTCATGATAGTGGAGGCACTGAGATTGCCTTGATATCCATGTTGGGCAAAGGATAGATCTGTGGTGCCCTTCGGATATCCAGCAGGAGAAATAGCATCATCCAGATGAAAATTTGGGCGGATAACTGCAGGAGTGATGACTACTTCTTTGTTGTTGACGACCGACTGGAGAGATGGTGTGTTGTTTTCCCCAGTGGTAATAGTAACGTTCATCCAAAATTGTTGCAGGGATTCGGCATGTAGTATGGGATTCACAAGAAATGCCGTTTTGTATTGGGACTGAACCATAAGATCGATAGCAGTATCGAACTTAGCCCAGAAGGCGATTTAGTAAGGTAGGCAACACAATTGTGTCGCGGTTTAAGTTGCATGGACGCCATTGAGAAGAGAGAAGTTTTGAAGAGGAACGTTAGGTTGAAGATGAAGCATTGAAGGATTAGGTCAGGGATATATTATAGGGTACGGGTAAGAAAACGACTGAAGGATGTGGTGTTAGTCATCAGTAGTTTTAAACGACCGTTGACATGGTATTATCCTTTCAGACGTTGAAACAGCTGAGGTCGTGGTGTTAGGCATCAGAAGTTAGGAGACTACTGAAGACCGTGGTTTTGACTTCAGATGATTGAAACAACTATGGACTTGGTGTTTGTCATCAGTAGTTATGAAACTACAAGACAGTGGTTTTGTCATCAGCTGTTGTAAACAACTGAAGACTTGGTATTAGTCATCAGTAGTTAGAAAACTACTGAAGACATGGTATTGCTTCAGTTGTTTAGAATGAAACAGCAGTTGTACAAACGACTGAAGAGAAATTCTCATCAGCTGTTTTCGTCAATTCTTAGCTTTTCAGCTATTTCATGCTGTCCTCAACACATTCATCAGCCTTTTTGGCTGATTTCAGTTGTTTCATAGGACATCAGTACTTATCTGTTTTTACTGATTTCAGTAGTTGTAACTGCATTAGTAGTTGTAACTACATCAGTATTTAGAACAGATGAAGTACTTCAGTACTTGTGAGACATTTAGCCTTCAGTAGTTATAAAAACTGCTGAGGGAAAAAGAACTCATCAGTACTTATATGTGACATAGTTACCAATGATCATCAGTACTTATTACTAAGATCATCAGTAGTTGTCACTTATTCTAGTTGCAGCATACCAAGCCTTAACACCAGGTTTTGGAAAGTTGAACTATCCAAAGGCTTAGTAAAAATGTCTGCAAGCTCATCAGCACTAGGCACAAACTTAGGATCAATCAGACCTTTTTCAAAACAATCCCTGATAAAATGATTTCTGATCTCTATGTGTTTGGTCCTAGAGTGCTGGACTGGATTTTTGACAATACACAGGCTGAAGCACTATCCATTAACAATGGAGTCTTACTCTCTGTAATGCCATAATCCAGAAGTTGGTTCTGAAGCCAGAGTACCTGAGAGTGCAACTTGCACAGCAATGTACTCTGCTTCAGCAGTTGATGTAGCAACTGAGGTCTGTTTCTTGCTCTGCCAAGAAATCAAGCAGTTGCCTAGGAATTGACATCCACCAGAAGTTGATTTCCTGGTCAACTTACACCCTGCATAGTCACTGTCAGAAAAAGCAACTAATTTACCAGAATGTCCAGTAGAATACCATAAACCTAGAGATGGAGTGCCTTGCAGATATCTAAAGATCCTCTTGACTGCAATCAGATGAGACTCTTTAGGTGCAGCCTAAAATCTAGCACAAACACATGTAGCAAACATAATATCTGGTCTAGAAGCTATTAAATACATCAAGGACCCAATCATACATCTGTAAGTTGTTTCATCAACCACTTTACCTTTCTGATCTGTATCCAGTTGTGTGGTGCTGCACATGGGAGTAGAAAGGCTTACAGTTTTGTAAATCAAACTTTTGCAAAAGATCTTTTGTGTATTTGGACTGATGAATGAAAATTCCATCAGCCTTTTGTTTGATTTGCAACCCCAAAAAGAACTGTAACTCTCCCATGGCACTCATTTCAAACTTCTGTTGCATCAACTTTGTAAAGGCATCACACAACTTTGGATCAGAGGATGCAAAAATGATGTCATCTACATAAATTTGAACAAGTAGATTATGCTGCCCAGCTTTCTTAATGAATAAAGTCTTATCTATGGAGCCCTCTGAAATTATTTTCCAGAAGAAAGTTTGATAATGTCTCATACCAGGTTCTAGGAGCTTGTTTTAACCCATAAAGAGCTTATCAAGCTATACACCCATTAGTGTTTATTGTCCTCAAAGCCTGGAGGTTGACATACATGAACCTCTTCTTTAATTTTCCATACAAAAATGCACTTTTGACATCCATTTGAAAAACTTTAAGGTTTTGATAAGCAGCATAAGCTAAAAACAATCGAATTGCTTCCAGCCTGCTACAGGGGCAAAGGTTTCATCATAATCAATACCTTCTTCTTGTGCAAA
Organism: Flaveria trinervia; assembly: GCA_025506515.1. Classification (NCBI taxonomy): domain Eukaryota; kingdom Viridiplantae; phylum Streptophyta; class Magnoliopsida; order Asterales; family Asteraceae; genus Flaveria; species Flaveria trinervia. The sequence continues at coordinate 76,600,403 of CM046443.1, forward strand.
CCCCTGAACAACAGTCTGGCCTTGTTCTTAACAATAAGCCCATTTTCATCAGTTTTGTTCCTAAACACCCATTTAGTGCCTATTGCACACTTACCTGGAGGTAGAGGAACCGGTTCCCACACTTGCTGTTTCTTGAACTGAAGAAGCTCAAGCTGCATGGCATCAACCCATCCATTGTCCTTTAAAGCAATGTGATAAGTCTTGGCTCTTGCTGACTGATGAAGAGAGCATAGAAGCAGAAATTTGACAATTGACTTCTTGTTGATACTCCAGCAGTGATATCACCAATGATTTGAGACATAGGATGATTCTTCAGATCTTGTTACACAATGAGATCTATGCAAGTGTTTGTAGCAGGCTCAGCAGTAACAGATGGTGATGGTGAATCATTTCCTTGAAACCAATTAGTGGATGGTAATTCAAAGGAAGTTGAATTCGAGGAGATCTCATCAGCATTTGTTGTGGATGGTGCTACTGAGCTACAGGAACATCAGGTCTAGCTGAATCAGGCAGTTGATCACTAAACCTGAAGAGGTGAGTACTGCAATCATCATCATCATCAGCACCAGCAGTACCACCAGGTGGTGAACTGTTGACAGAGCACCAGCTGGTTTGATAAGGAACATATTGCAGTATGTCCAAATCAAATACTCCACAGGGCTTTGTGGAATCTTGTCCTTTGGAGATTCATTGAACTTAACATGTAGAGTTTCTTCAACCATCTTTGTTCTGCAGTTGAAGACTCTGTATGCCTTGCAAGTAGATGAATAACCAACAAAATACCCTGCATCCACCTTGGGATCAAATTTATGGAGTTGATCCTTTGTGTTGAGAATAAAACAGGGACCCCAAATGCTTTGAAAAATGAAATCAGAGGAGCCAAATGATAGAGGACTTCATATGGAGTCTTCATCAACCTCTGATTTACTAAAACTCTATTTTGCACATAGCAAGCTGTGTTAACAGCTTCAGCCCAAAAGGTCAGTGGCAAACCAGAGTCAGCCAGCATGGACCTTGCAGCTTCAATGAGGGTCCTGTTCTTTCACTCCACTACTCCATTTTGTTTTGGAGTCCTTGGAATGCTAAACTGCCTTTTGATTCCCTTTGAAAGATAGAAGTCATCAAGTGTATGATTTCTGAATTCAGTTCCATTGTCACTCCTAATACACTTGACTGGGAGGGAATAACTGCTTCTCAATATACAAACAAAGTGAATAATCTTCTGAGCAGCCTCATCCTTTGAATTGTAGAAAGAAAGTCCATACAAATCTGTAGTAATCATCCACAATTACCAGACAGTATTTCTTCTTTGCCATGCTCATTACTCTCACAGGACCAAATAGATCCATATGCAGTAATTGCAAGCAGGCAGTGGACTTAGGCACTTCAATAGGAGGAGAATGAGATTTGTGGTTTCCTTTTAAAAAAGCAGTGCAGGTTTCATCACAGTGGAACTCCTTTATTGGTAAGCCTCTGACTAAACTATTGTGGGTAAGCTGATTTATGTTTTTGAGATTAACATGACCACAGCCTTCTGTGCCACAGTTTAGATTCTTGAGAAGAGGCTTTGGAAAATAGGCAAGGATTGCCTTTGAGATCTTTTTCTTGGAAAGATCTAAGGCATACACTCTTCCTGTCCTGTTGGCTTTCAGGAGAGTGTGATCATCCAACACCTTATCGATCAAATGCAGAACTTTGGATGACAGAATCCTGCAGTTCTGACTGGTGAAAAGAGCAACATGGCCTTTATCACACATTTGACTGACACTCAAGAGATTGTACTGGAGATTCCACATGATTAACATCATCAAATTTGATTTCTCCATTGGAGACAAAGCCCTTACCAATGATGTAACCCCTAGCATCATTGCCAAAAGAAACAAATCCCTTCTTTCCTTGAGAGTAGTCATGAAGAAGAGAGCTGTTCCCAGTCATGTGCATAGATCCCCCACTGTCTACATACCAGATGCTACTGGCATGTTGAAGAACCCTGCAATAATAAACATCAGTTAGTTTTGGAGACCAAAACCTTTTTGGTTTTGGGCCTGGTCTCATCAATAGATGGTAAACTAACAGGTTTATTTGGAACAACAGCCTGAGAGGAAGAGAGGTGAAGAAGAGGAAACCTTTGGCTTGGACCTCCTTTTCTGTGGTTTCAACATAGGAGCATCTAGTTGGTTAACTCTACCCAACAGATGTTGAACCATCATGACCAGCTGTGTCTGATTTTGTGATAAAGCTTTCAGCTCATCAGACACATTGCCAGTGGAGTTTGATAAGTTCCTATGTTGCACCTTCTTCTTCTGAGCACTCTCAGCTGTCACCTGTTTAACCCCTTCCTTTTTGGATTTCTTTGAGGACTTAAGGGTTACAGGATTTGATGTTGCTAATACAAATATGGCCTCAAACTCAGTTTTCATTTTTACCATTTTCTCTTAATTTCTTCTTTTTGTTTGAGTTTGGAACCTCTTTTGTACCAACAATCATCTGTAAGATGATTGAACAAACCACATACTTCACATGGTTTCTTCTTCATCTTAGGTTGATCATCAACTAAAGAGGGTGAAGCAACTGAAGACTTGTTATTCAATGCTTTGGAAGCATTGTTTGCTTTCTTGACTGCCTCTTTAGTAGTCTTCAAACTCTTTCTACTGGCAGTTTTCTTCTCTTCAGTACTGACAGCAGTTGAAGTTTGAACTTCAGGTGTTAAATCCTGCTCTCTAGTCCTTTCAGGACCTTCAGAATTAACTCCTGAGTTGATCAACTCATTGATCATGTGAGTGTCAGCATTTGAACCATCAACATCAGCTGATAGGTTCAAAGAGGGCTTGATGCTGACTGCTACTTCTGATTGTGCTATATCAGAAGGTAGATCACATGATATGATGGATTGGTTATCACTCTCACCATCAGATTCTACCTCTGCTCTTGGGGTAAAATCTGTAGGTGGAGCAGTGTGATTGTAACCAATGCCAAACTTCACATTGGAAGCAGATTGCTTACTAAGAAGCATTTCAAAACCTTTGCATGATTGTACCCATCTATCACACTCTACCTGGGTAACTGCAAGGTTTCTTTGAGATCTTTGTACTTCTCTAGAAGTACCTCTTCTCTAGCCTTATCATCATTATTTGGCATTTCAGTTTATAAATCTCATCATTTTTATCTTTAAGCACAGACTCAAACTCAGCTTTGTTTTTGGAAATTATTTGTTCTAGCTCAATGTTCTTATTAATTAAAGCTACATTTGCTTCTCTAATGGAAGCAAATGCTGCTATGCATGGTTCAGAACATAATTTGGCTTTTGCCTCAGAGGATACCTATGATACCTGAGGTGTAGAGGCATTAGAAAATGAAGTATCAGCAGACTCCAAAGCCATAAGAGCTAGATTCCCAAAGGACTGTCACCACCATGTTGACCAGCACCTGAGAACAGTTGTTCATGACCAGACATGTCATCTGGTAAACTACTCCAGTCAACAACTCCTGGGGTGAAGAAGCTGTGTTGTTGAGGTTGAGTTTGTTGATGAGATTGGGATGGCTGAGGTTCTGGTAGGGCATGAGGTTGTGGTGCCCTAGGAACTTGAACTTGATTTGACTGTGGCATGTATAACAAGGGTAAGGATATGGCATTTGACCCTGAGGAACAAAATATGCCGGAGATTGTTGTTGAGGATGATGACTAGAAGTGACAGGATGTTGCCCTCTGTGTTGTTGACTATTGCCAGGAAAAGTCACAAGGGTGCAGTGGAGTTAGATCCAGTTGATCTACACTCTCTTGCAAAGTGTCCAAGCCTTTGGCATTTGTGACACCTCAACTTGCTCTTGTCAAAACCAACTTTGGTTTTGCCAGAGAGTCCTGGGAATTTTTTTCCAATTCTTTTGTAGAACTTCTGAGATCTGATATTTATCAAGGCCTTTGGCTCAAAATATCCATCTCTTCTAAGTCGTCATTAGGAATCCCCTTGAGATCATCCATAATGAAGCATAAATTGTCATTATTACACCCAGTAAACGACCATCAACACTCACAAATGCAGAATCAGAAGTGTTTGAAGAGAATTAATATGCTCATCATACTGGCATTCAGATGAAGCATATTCTGACTCATGACCAACCAAGGCAGTGTTGCCTGGTACAAAGTCTTCAGTGAGCTTTCCAGATGAAGACAGCTTTCTGTTCTGTTCTTCTCTCTCTCAAACGTGAGCAGTTTCCCATGGAGTTGGGTGAGAGATAGTTTGTCCAAACTTGCACTGGAGCGTAGGACAATAGTATATGTGTCCCATCTCTCAGGCAGTGATCTGAGAAATCTGTTATCATCTGAATATTTGTGTACTCAAGTTTGACCATTTTTAATTCAGAGATCAAACAGAGAACCGCTCATATTGTTGAGTCAGTGTCTCACCCTTTCTATGAGAGAATGTCTCATATTGTTGGGCAAGGATTTCTCTATTATTTGCCAAGACCTCATCTGTTCCTCCAAATTGTTCTTTAGGCATTCCAGAGGTCATGGGCAGTTTCTGATGCATTAGCCCAGAATAGATTTCATTGGGCAGTGCCATGGCCAAAATTCCATGGGCTTTTGCATCAATTTCAAGCAACTTCTTATCCTCATCTGAGTATTGCTCCCTCCTCTTCGGAACCATTTGATTGGTTTCTGGGTTATTCACCATAGGCTTGTGTGGACCATGTACCACTGATGTCCAATAACCTGCGCTGTTAACAGACAGGTGATGGAGCATTCGTCGTTGCCATATGTTATACTCATTCCTAACCAGCATTGGTGGCTTGGTTGAGGAACCAGTATTGTGAGGATCATTGGAGGGAGTAGTCATTTTTAGTTCAAAAACAATTTAATTCAAGCTTTTAAAAGTTTTACACAGACCACAACAAACTCAATGAAAACCGAGAAAAGATCTCAGGATGAATGACCAGAAATACAGAAAATTCAATCTCTATAACCGTTTCTTGCAAAAACAAAAGCTAATTCAATCAAACTTAGATCTTGAATAGCAGTTTCATGATCAATTGTTAGATCGATCAATGATCATCCTGCTCTGATACCATTTGACAGGATCATCGCAATCATAAGTTTGATGTATTAGAGTTCAAAGCAGCGGATAAGAACAGGAATTACACAAATTGTAGCAAGAAATCGTACTTGTATGCATTAAGAGTACATACGGTTATAGTGAGAGAATATACTTCTGATTCAAGGAATGTTTATAGATATGGAATATTTCTTATCAAGTCATTCAAATCATTCAATTATTACAATAGGTTGACACTCCTTATATAGAGTGCAACAACCACTGCTGTTATCACGGAAAGTGACAACTGGCAGATCTATTACAAAAATAAAATCTTAACAAACTACTGAAATGTTCACAACTACTGAGAACATATCAGAGTGTTCAGTACAGAATATAAAACTACTAATTAGAAACTACTGAAACTACAATGACTGAAGAACAAGCTCTTCAGTCGTTTTACAAAACTACTGAAACTAGATTATAAAACTACTGATATCACAACTACTGAAGAAGTACTCTTCAGCAGTTGTGACAACTACTGACGCTTCAGTACTTGATCTTCAGACTTTGACCTTCAGATGTTTCATCAGCTGATGTCTTCAGTAGATATCATCAACTGATGTCTTCAGTCTTTGTCTTCAGACTTTGTACATCAGTTGTTGATCTTCAGCACTGTAAACTCTTCAGCTGTTGTACTTCAGTACTTTGGTCTTTCAGCTTCAGCACTTGTTCTTCAGCTGTTGTACTTCAGCACTTTAGTTCTTCAGCTGTTGAAGTCTTTAGCACTTGATCTTCATGTTGTGAAGTCTTCAGCACTTGTCAAACTGCTGATGAAGCTTTCAGCAGTTGTTGTGATACCATGTGGGACTTAGAGGTTTTCTGATCTTGGCTCATTGGTTCTTTTGGTCCAACAAGAGTTCCCATCCATCCTTTGCCAAACAGATCATTGAGACTTCTTCCCATGCCTGTGCTTATAAGGGTCACTTCTGAGCTGATCTAGAAGACAAAAAGACCAATCTTTCTGCCATAATAAGTGGGATCTCTTCAATAAGTTTAAAGGTTTTGGCTGTATTGGTTCAGGGGGAGTTTGTTGGACCAAAGAACCAATAAGCCAGATCAGAAAAACCTTTAAGTCCCACAAGACATCACAACAACTGCTGAAGACTTGATCAGCTGTTTGACAAAGTCTGAAGATCTCAACAGCTGAAGACTAAAGTACTGAAGACTTCAACTGCTGAAGACCAAAGTCTGAAGATCAACAGCTGAAGACTAAAGTACTGAAGACTTCAACTGCTGAAGACCAAATTCTGAAGATCAATAGCTGAAGACCAAAGTCTGAAGATCAACAGCTGAAGTACAAAGACTGAAGACATAAGCTGAAGACAACAACTGAAGTTCAAGAAGTCAAAGTACTGAAGCCTTCAGAGTTTGTCACAATAGCTGAAGAAGCATTCTTCATTGTTGTGATGGTTTCCGTTCAGTAGTTTTATTATTTATTTCAGTACTTGTAAAATGACTGAAGAGCATGTTCTTCAGTCGTTGTTGTTTCAATAGTTTCTTTTCAGTAGTTGTAGTGATAGTTAACACTTGGTATTTTTGTAAGAAGATGTCAGCTGTTTGACATCTTCAGTAGTTGTGTTAACTTTCAGTAGTTTGAATAAATCTGTTAGATGTCACTATCAAGTGACATCAGCAGACGTCATATCTCCTATATAGGAGATGTTGACCTAATTGTACGTGTGACATTTTGCCACCACGAAAGCATATGAATGAAATATTCTATTTGTAGAATTCTCTCTCTCTATAACCGTTTACTCTTACATTGAATATCAATTGTGTTCTTGTGAATTGTCTAATTCATTGTTCGAATTTCGTTGCGATACTCTCTAATCAATCACTTACATCACTGATTCTAACAAAGGTTGAACCATTTGAGACAACACAACCTGAATCTCCTGCTGAGCCTCAGCAAGTTTCCACTTTTGATCCATAGCAAGGTTCTGTCCCCTCTCAATCTGACCCTGTGAGAGAGGAAAACCAAACTGAGAAAGATAAAGAAGATCAATCAGGTGTTGCAGTCCAGTCTTCTTAGTAAAAGGCTCAAAAAGGAGAAAAAGATGGTTTCCAAACCAAAACCAATGAAGAAGAAGAAAGAAGCATCCATCTCCAAATCTCAGGATGAGTCAGAACATCCAGAGGGTGTGCAAATAAAGGATACTACATCAACTCACATTCAAATAGTTGCTCTAGCATCAGGAAGACCCATCTTGTCCTGGACATACACTACAAATCTGAAAAGATGGCATGTCATCAGAGATCAGTGTATTGAAAATATTTACACATGGCAGGATATGTTTACTCTGCCTTTGTATGATCTCGTTGACATGAGAAGATACTTTAAGAGTCTGAGTGATCCTGATCATCTTACGAAGAAAGGGATGTCATTATCCTGATGAGGACTGTAAATATCTAAAGTCTTCAAGTGTTTTGGTAGCATCAGGCTAGGGGGATTTTATAAGAATTAAATGTAAAGGCTGATGCAACCCAAACACCCGAAGTTTCTCCTGTATGCATGCACAAGTGTACTAAGTAGAATGCTTCGAAAGTTTCACACCAGCATTAGATAATACACTAAGTGTGAAATCTTTTGAAGCCCAGACCAATATCTTCCAAAGCCAAAGATGAAGTCTTCGGAAGCTTTAAAGACAAAATCTTCCAAAGCCAACACTTGAAGACAGAGTTCTTCCGAAGACTTTTGAACACATGCTTTATCTGATGTACCTTTTCCATCAAGCTGGACCCCTTTTCGCTACAACTCTATAAAGTCACCAACTTTCATAAGTTGGTGTAAAGGTCCATGTTTTTGGTAACTATACATTGAGTTGTTGAGTCTGTAACTTTCTACTTTATGTATTTTATCCTTTTGTAATATATTAGGATATGAGCCATGGCATGTCATAGTCACTAGTCAAAAGGCAACCTGCCTTTTGACTCTTCATTTAATTTTGTTTGTAGTCTAGTCAATTGTATCCAGTTGGCCTTCAAAGTATGGCCGACTGCAGGATGTGGTATATGTTTCTCAAGTACTTGTAACTTTCGGATATGCTTTGTAACATTGTAATAGAACTTGAGAAAACAATATACTACAATCTTAAAAACAACTCCTCGTGTGTTTTGCTATCTTGTTCTGTTTCATATTTACTTGTGTTCTAAGTATCATTATAAAGGTTAACCAGTTCCCTGTTTGATCTGTTAAGTGTTCTTAGCAACTCTCCTCACTCTGCTATTTGTTGTAAGTGCACACCCTTCACCAGTCCTGCAGAAGGAGTCCTTAAGCCTCAGAAGAAGTAGCCTCTTCTGAAGTATAAGTGGCTTCAGAAGAACTTGTTCTTCCGAAGACAACTAATCATCAGAAGACACTACTGTGAACCAGTGGACATAAATATGGTCTCTCTGACACTCCACTGCAAACCTCTGAGATACTGCATGGTATTTTCTCAAAAGCCCTATAGTTGACCATTCTTTATTCCACTGTTCACCTTTATTAGTTAGTATAGTTGCCATCTTTAGTTGGTGATAAAAGGTAAGTCATGGACATGTCATGACTACCATATCTTAGATAATACTTTATCTAAGATAATACTTTATCTAAGATAATACTTTATCTAAGATACCTTAACTTTAGCATTGTAGTTTATGCTTTAGTCGTAGGTTTCCAGCTGGTATCAAAGTATATCCGGCTGTAGGTAGTAGTATATATAGTTTCTCATTGTAACTCATGTAATATGTTTGTAAGAGTCTTGTAATACTTTGAGTTGTGAAATAATATATACAAGTACCTTAAAATTATTTCTTTGTGCTCTTTGCTACTTATTATATTATTATCAATTATCAGTAGAGACTCTACTCCATCTGATCTAAGTGTAGTATAAGTGAGTTCGAGAGAAATCCAAGTGTTAAGTAACAAAACCAATCCTGTTGGAGTTGAGCTACTAGCGTAGGTATCACCACTCCTAATTGTTGAGTCACTATTTGAGAAATTATTTCATTCTTATTTGCAGTGGTATTTACTGGCAGAGTTTCTTCTCCTAATCTAGTTCTTGGTCATCCAACATGTGTTGTCCTTCGTACAGGGTGAATATCTCTCCTTGGTGGAATATTTAACTACATATGAATTATACTAATATCACACAAAAATTTCATTCAATTTATAACTTAAAAATCTTATAATCATAACAAAGTATTCCATTACATTCTTATTTTACATGTTCTAAAATAGTCACATAATAAATCGGGTCTTCCATAATCTTATTTTCCCTAAATCTAGTTCCATATCTTGGTGTGGTTATTTGGTTTCCTTTCTTCATCTCCTTGACATCTATTTGGAACATCGGGATTTCCGTTGTATCTTCTTAATTTTCTTAAGAATCTGGTTGATTGTTTCTGTCTGCCATTATTCCAACCTTTGTCTCTTGGATCTTCTTTCTTCAGTTTCAGAGGCATTGGTTGTATTATGGGTGAAAGCCTAATGTTAAGTGAAGGATTTTTGAACTTTTTTTTCTGGCTCCTGAATTTTCTTAATTAGAAACTTCTTACCCGGTCATACACTCTTCCTAGGGGTCTCGATTGTATAACCCTCGAATGAAAAACTTTGCCTTTATGTTAGTTCTGACCTCGGCTTAGAAGACTTTTGCATTGTCCTGAGGCTCTATTTCGAGTGTTGTTTCTTTATGCTTGTTATGATCGTAAAGATCAGTTTCATTATAGTAGCTATCAGAATTACCGGTACTCGTACTATAATAAATCTTACAAAATTCCAATTTATGCTATTAGTAGTTCTAGCACTAGTCAAATATGCTCACAAAATTTCACATTCACACATTAGTCATATACATGTCATATATAAAATTTCATTATTGTCAAGCATAGACATGTTCATACAAAGTCATGGAAAGAATATATATATATATATTATATATATATATATATATATATATATATATATATATTATATATATATATATACATACATACATACTAGGTTATTAGCCTGTGTATTACACATGCTATAAGTTATAAATGTATAATTCAAATATGTAAACAAAAATATTTAAACTCTATCATTTTTATTTTAAATCTATTATATCAATAAGTGCAGGATCGGTGTTTGTCACTTAAACACAAATGTTTTCTCTCAAACTCACCTAGAATCACACTCTGGTAAGAATCAATAAGAGTTGACCACAATATGAAAAGTAACTAAGAACACATAAAGATAATTTTCAAAATACTTTTATATATTGATTCTCAACTCAAGATGCAAAGACTCTTACAAGCAGATGATAATCTTTTTTATGAGTTACAAGGAGAACCTATATTCAATACTATCTACAGCCGGATATACTTTGATACCAGCTGGGATCCTTTAGCTAAAGCCTATACTACAAGACTATAGTTAAGGTATCTCAGATAAAGTCTTATCTGAGATTTGGTAGTCAGGATATTTCCTTGACTTACCTTTTGTCACTAACTAAAGATGGCAACAGTACTATCATGAAAAGGTAAAGAATGGAATAAAGTATGGTCAACAACATGGTTCTTTAGGAAGAAGCCATGCTGTATCAGAAGTCTGCAGCGGATTGTCAGAGACCATACTTGTGTCCACTGGTTATAGCAGTGTCTTCCGAAAGTTAAATGGCTTTGGAAGAGTAAGTACTTCCGAAGCTACTTTATACTTCGGAAGAGGCTGCTTCTTCCAAGGCTTGGAGACTTCTTCATTTCATCATACTTCGGAAGTGGTCTTAACTTTATTCTTCCAAGTCTTGAACTTCAGAAGTATGCATTTGTCTTCGGAAGTAGAGTTCTGTCTTCGGAAGTTGGACTTTTCCTTTGTCTTCGGAAGAACTCTACAACCATCGGAAGTACCATGATAAGCTTCGGAAGCCTTTGCATGCAGTACCAAAATAACTTAAGTGATTTAGGTTTTTTTTGCATTAGCCTTCTTCTTGATCCAACAATAAGGGTTTATGATCATTAGGTTTAAAGCGTTAAATAATCTTTGAGATGATTGATATTTTAGATTCAAAATTCCTAATATGGTTGGTGGTGATTGAGGTAGTTAAAAAAAATAAAAAACTTCATCCTTGTCGTTTAAAAAAATCAAATTAAAATAAAAACTTCAATTAAGAAATATAGCATGATTTGTGGATGTTTGTTAACGAAGTTTAGGCGGGAAAAGTTTTGTGAGGTGAAATCTGGTGAAAACATGTGTCATTATATGTAATCATTTTTTAGTGTGTGTGTGTGTGTATATATATATAATATATATATATATATTGTTAATATAGATATTGAAAGGACAATATAGTAATTTCACAAAAACTCTTAAAATTTAGAACCTTACATGTTAAGAAGCTGATTGTACAACTATTGAATCACATGAACATAATCTGATTGAACAAAATTGAAAATCTCAATCCTTCTCCTTCCAAAGAGGATATATTTCTACTTTATTTTCTTCCACTCTAAACCCACAGTTTTCTCCTTATAGCCACTCATACCAAAGGAGGGGTCGGCCTCTTTTTTACTTTCTTGATGAGTAATAGTGTTGAGTGTGTTGTTCTGTGCACAAATAGCGTACAAATGAAAGCTCAAAGCTCCTATAATCAAATTTTAAATCTTGGCTACACAGTCATATCATCTACATTCGATTAATGTTTTGAACTTTGAGAATGAGACCTCAGGTAAATTTATGTTTTCATAGACATAATTGTAGACCTCAGATTTCTTTTGTGCTGTAATTTTCCCCCTTGATTTATTTGCTTGTAGAACAAAGAAATGAAGAACCGTAAGATTTAGAGCCACTGCATGAAAACCGAAGAAGGAATTATAGGATGAGATGATGAAGTTCAAGTGTCAAGTTTGACCATGGAGAAGATGACCGCTACTAATTATTTATAGATAATCGCTTCAAAAACCACATGAAAAATATTCAAAAACATAAAGAAATGTCATAAATTATAACAAGTTTTAAAATTTTTTTTTAATCGATGTTTTGATTCTAGATTCATATACTCTACCTTAATGCATTTGTTTATCAGTTTATGTCGTTATCGGCAGATATTGAAGATTAAATTTTGGTTTACTAATATATTACTTTTTACATTGCATGGGTCTTCTTTTGTCAAATATGCAGGTGAGCAAGAAATTAAAATAGTGAGGTCATCTTTTATGTGTGGAAACATGGTAATTTGCTTTGATTTTGGGGGTTTTATGTTTGTGTCTGCAAGGGGATGATTTCTGAAGGAATGTGAAATCATTTTGAGCCATATCCACCAAGCCATCTCTTGTGTCTCAGCACTAAGTAGTAAGCCACACCCCTAATCATTTTGACAAGCATTTAACACATGGTTCATCAAACAATTTTATTCTTTGCTTGATTGAGTTAAGTGTGCAGTTTGCTTGATCTGAACAAAATCAAAAGATGTAGGTGGCCCTCGAGATTTCGGGCGGTAGAGATTTCAGTGACAGTCGAGGGTTCATCGTTCATGGGCAGGTGGTTAAGGTAGCTTTTTAGAGTGGTGTTTAAACGAGTTGTTTTCCTTATAGATGTATGTTACTTGATGTACTAGCCTCCTATTATTAGATTGAATATATACACACATCAAGGTTCTTTATTTGGAAAGCTCCTTTTGTATAGGTATGCTAAGAGGAAGTCGGACAAATAAGTTTTTGACAGGAGTTGACTTCAAGTATCATATGCGCAACAATATGAAAGCCTTAGTGACACCAAAGAGGTATTAGGAAAAAGAAAAGATGTTTAAGCTTGACATAACCGTAAGACATTTATAAAAACTTGTTTTATGCTGCAACTATGATTTGTATTTATTGTTTTAGCTTCAAAAAGTAAGAGTTGTATTCCATATCACAATAATTTCACATCCCGGACATTAAATATCGAACAATATGTCCCAAGATGTTTCACGGAATCATTGAATATCAACCTTATAGTTTGCCGTTGTATTCTGCACTTAAGCATCATTTTTACATTATGTTATCTAATCACCTTTTAATTCTAATATGTTTTAATGCTCAAGAGGGTAACACTAATTATCATGTTATGATCCAGTTGATTAACAAATTATGAAGTATTCTTACCTCAGTCCTTTAGTTCTCTTATTGCTCGTATTGTGCCAACCTAGATATGAAGATGCTGGGGGATATTTTCACTATTTGTTTTAATGTTCTTTGCTATATTATGGTTGGCACCAAGTCATATGGAATCACTTTGCTATTTGTATTACAAAAGAGAAGATTGTGTCGCAACTATCATACATTCTACATAAATTTGTGTAAATTAATCCAGAGGCTAACAACAATATTTGTGAGTGTTATAAGTTGTCTCTAACTAATTGGTAGATAAATCATCTCAAATGAGGTTTAGGAATTATGTTTTGGATTAGGTTACGTTGCATCATGGATACATGATTTTTTATGTGGTTATTAGATAACATATATCAACTTCTTATTCTAACTACTACGTTTTTTATATATGGAATAAAGAGATAGTGCCTTCAAATGTATAATAGTTACTATATATTTGAATGTAACTATTTTTAATAAGATGTCGGATGAAACTATTCTAAAAAATAAATAAATCTTTTAAATATGGCAGCAAGAATTTTGTAAGTTGTTGATCTTTTTCATATGAAAAAGGGTTGCTCTGTTGTTGTCTGAAAAGAAAGAAATACTTGAGCAAGTGATGCATGCATGTTTATACTAGCACATAAAATTGTTGTTTTCTAAAAGCATATTTACAGTGACATGTTTTTTATAGTTGTGTAGGGTGAAAGGAACATTTAACATATTTGAAGGTGCTTATGAAAAAACATTACAATTTAAAGAATATATGCTCCGGGAATAAAATTAAATATTAGAGGTGATGGCTACAACTCTTTGAAATCACTTGCATAATTTTATTTGTATATATATATATATATGTATATATATGTATATATATATGTAATATATATGTATATATATATGTACATATATATATATATGTATATATATGTATATATATATGTATATATATATTACTTATATATATATATACTTATATATATATACATGTATGTATATATATAATATATATGTATATATATATCTTATATATATATAAGTATATATATATATATGTATATATATATATATATGTATATATATATATATATATTATGTATATATATATATACTTATATATATATATAAGTATATATAATATATATATATATATATATGTATGTATCTATGTATGTATGTATGTATGTATATTTATGTATGTATATATATATATATACTTATATATATATATATATATATAATATATATATATATGTGTGTGTGTATATATATACATATATATATGTGTATATATATTTATATATATATTGGAGGATCGGTTTGGGGTCACTTAACACTTTTTTTTCTCTCAAACACACTTGAACAACACTTGGATGAAGATAGAGTCAATAAAAGTTGATCACAATATAGTAAGTAATAAAGAACACATAAAACATTTTCAAGGTACTTGCATATATTGCTTCACAACTCAAATATTACAAGACTTACAAGCTTGTGTTTTTGAGTTACAATGAGAAACTATATATAATACTACCTATAGCCGGATATACTTTGATACCAACTGGGATCCTATAACTAAAGCCTATACTACAAGATTATAGTTTAAGTTATCTCGAATAAAGTCTTATCTGAGATATGGTAGTCAGGACATGTCCCTGACTTACCTTTTTTCACCAACTAAAGTTGGTAACATGTACTATCATAAAAGGTAAACAGTGGAATAAAGTATGGTCAACTGCATGGCTCTTTGATAAAACGCCATACAATATCAGAGGTCTGTAGCAGAATGTCAGAGACTATTCTTATGTCCACTGGTTCATAACATTGTCTTCCAAAGGTTAAATGGCTTTGAAAGAACAAGTACTTCCGAAGCCACTTATACTTCGGAAGAGGCTGCTTCTTCCGAGACTTGGAACTTCTTCTTTTCTTCATACTTTGGAAGTAGTCTTCTGAGTGTTCTTCTAAGATTTGATCTTTGGAAGCATGCTCTTGACTTCAGAAATAGAGCTCTGTCTTCGGAAGCTGATCTTTCACTTTATCTTTTAAAGAACTCTACCACTTTCAGAAGTTCCATGCTAAGCTTTGGAAGCCTTTGCATGTAGCACAAAAATTATCTAAGTGATTTGGTTTTGGTTGCACCAGCCTTCTTCTTGATCCAACAAACTCCCCCTAGCCTGATGCTACCAAAACCTCACTTGTTTCTGCTTCTCAAAACTTTCAGAACCAAAGAGAGTAGATATTTATCTATTTCCTTGTTTTTTTCTGATGTGGTGCTCAGAAGTTTGTACAAATCATTGGTAGACAGGAAGTCCAGTCTGTCACTTTGGATGATGTGTACCCTCTGTTGTTGCCCTCTAAAAAGAGTTAGTTGATAGGAATTGTAATCATATTATCATCTAACTATAGGTTCCAATTCAGGACCCTCTACCATCTGTAGAAAGGCAGTGCCCTTGATAGGAGGTCTTTCCTTGTCTTCCTATCTTCTCAACTTCAATTCTTCTTCAATCTTGGCTTTTGCAGTTAGCTCGGCTAAATGAATACTGCTGAGATGATTTCTAATGAGTGCAGCAGCTTCAGAGTTGGAGGGGTTAGAGAATGGCTTTTCTGCTAACTCAGCAATATCAAATCTGCTAGAGTGTAAACAGAGAGGTTGCATTAAGTCTATGGACTTCGCCATTCTCCCTTTCGTAACAAAATTGTGAGAAGTTTTATCGAACCTCCACTGGATTATTCTCTTTCTAGGCACAAGAGTCTGACTAGGAATCTTGTCCTCTTTGTTGGATCAAGAAGAAGAGGCTAATGCAACCAAAACTTTGTCACTTAAGTTATTTTGGTGCTGCATGCAAAAGGCTTCTGAAGCTTAACATGGAACTTCCGAAAGTTGTAGAGTTCTTCCAAAGACAAAATGAAAGATCAACTTCAGAAGACAGAACTCTACTTCCGAAGACAAGTGCATACTTCCCAAGTTCAAGACTTAGAAGAATAAAGTGAAGACCAATTCCGAAGTAGGAGGAAAAGAAGAAGTCTCCAAGCCTTGGAAGAAGCAGCCTCTTATGAAGTATAAGTGGCTTCGGAAGTACTTACTCTTCCAAAGCCATTTAACCATCGGAAGACACTGCTATGAACCAGTGGACACAAGCATGGTCTCTGACAATCCGCTGCAGACTTCTGATACAACATGGCTTCTTCCTAAAGAGCCATGTTGTTGACCATACTTTATTCCACTATTCACCTTTTCATGATAGTACATGTACCAACTTTAGTTGGTGACAAAAGGTAAGTCAGGGACATGTCCTGACTACCAAATCTCAGATAAGACTTTATCCGATATACGTTAATCTTTAGTCTTGTAGTATAGACTTTAGCTATAGGATCTCAGCTGGTATCAAAGTATATCTGGCTGTAGATAGTATTATATATAGGTTCTCCTTGTAATTCATTGGTAGACAGATCATCTGCTTGTAACAGTCTTGCATTTTGAGTTTAGAATCAATATATAAAAGTATCTTGAAAATTATCTTTGTGTGTTCTTAATTACTTTCTATATTGTGATCAACTTTTATTGATTCTTCATATCCAAGTGCTGTTGTAGGTGAGTTTAAGTGAAAACACTGTGTTTAAGTGACAAACACCGATCTTGCAATTGGTATCAGAGCTTCTCAAGCTCTTGATTGTGTGATCTTACCATCCAAATCAACCTGTTTTTGCTCCTCCCTACCACTCACTCACTCAAATAGACCTTAATAAATCCGAGGTAGAGATGGGAACAATGACAAAAGCTCCCATCATTACCCCTGAAAACTTCAGGTCTTGGAGTAGAAGAATAGAAGGCTTCATTAGATACCAAGACAACAGACTATGGAACTCCATTGTCAATAGGCCATACAAGCCAAAGGTGGCATCACCTTGTGGAAACGGTGCCATGATAGAGAAGGCTGTCGAGGACTATTATGATGAAGACAGAAAGAAGATGGACATCGATAGCAATGCTATGACTATTCTCATGACTGCAATACCGAACTCTATTATGGTGGGGTTCGAGCATTGCAAGACTGCCAAAGAATTGTTTGATGCACTTGCTCAGATGTACTCAAGCTCCAACGACTCAAAGAAGGACTTACTGAAGCAGCAGTTCGAGAACTTCACTCGTATTGCTGGAGAGACCCTCAGCCAGCAGTACTTCAAGTACATGGATCTTATCTCCTCCCTTCAGTCTGTAAAGATCACTCCTGAACTCAGAGATCTCACCAGAAAGTTCATGAGTGCTCTTCCAAATGAGTGGACATTCTACTGTGTCTCCATCAAGAGAACAGAAAACTTGCACACTCTTTCCATGACTGAACTCTACGGCATCCTTGATGGATATCGCCTAGAGATGGAGAGTAAGAAAGGCCACCCATCAAGCAGATCCATGAGTCTTCCTGCTAGCAATGCTTTAATGGTTGTTGAAGGCTCATTAACCCTCAATCTCAGTAGCCATCCTGCTCTTCTGGACCTTACATCACTTTTCTGAGACTCCAAGGTCTCAACAGGCTCAACACAACTCCTTCCAGGAAAGTTGAGCCTTTGTTTCAGGAAGTGGACACTCGGGAGATTTTCAATACTGTTTTGATGATCTTGAGTGTTTTAGTCCAGATGATGTAGAGTACGTGGACATTGTCCAGCAGATGGCCCTCTTAACTTACAGAGTGAAGAAGTTCTTTAAGAGAACTGGAAGGCATTTCCCTCAAAACCCAACTACCAGCAAGTTCGGGTTCGACAAGATCAATGCAAAGTGTTACAACTGTAACCAACTGGGTCATTTTGCAAGGTAATGCAAGGATCCCAAGACCAATCCGGGAACCCTATAGGCCTCCACACATCCCTCAACCTCAAAGCCCACTGAGAGGTCAACTGAAACAGCTGCAATGGCTCAAGAAGTTGACTAGAGCTTCATGGTACACGATGCGACTCCTGCTCAAGCTCTCATGGCCGGAACAGATCATGCCCAGGTATATGAACATCTCTGTACTCCAGCCTGTATAGCTAAAGTTAAACTTTATCAGGACTACAATATGGAAATCAGATTTGATATTGAGTCTTTAAATATTCTAAAATCTGATTTTAAAAGAGCTGAATCTGACTATCAAAAGAAAATTGGTGAGTTAGAGAAAACTGTATCTCTTTTAAAACGTGAACACACCAACTACAAGACTCAAATCAAGGATCTGATATCCAAATTGTCTGCGGCTCAAGCCGAACTTGTCACTGCTGAGGCTCAGGCCAGGAAGCATGCTATTTCTGAGCAGAACTTCCAAGCTATTCTTGCATTATCCTCCCACTCCAAACTCTGTTATCAAACCAAAGAAGGTTTGGGAACCAATGAAATCGCTCCACCATATTCCTATGATTCTATTAGACAACCTAGATGTGGAACTAAAGAGCAAGAGGTTCCAACTGCTGACCCTTCCTTTCTAGAGTTGAAGGATGAGGCATCAATAGTGGCCACCACAGGGAAGGAATAGGTAGATGCACCCATCTCCTCCTGTGAAGATCAAATCCTATCCACTAAATCCAAAATAAGTAGAGCTAAAGCTGCTAGAAGAACTACCAAGAAGGTGGCTGAGTCCAAACTGAAGATTGACCCCAAGCAGAAGGGTATCTTTATCTCAGCTGGATTCCAAGTGGTAGGTACTTCTGATTCAGGAAAGGAATGTAATACCAGCATTCCTATCCTACCAAAGGATCAAATGTTGTAGGGAAAATTTGTTGATGAAGAAAAGAAGCCCAAGAAACAGCAACCCTCACTTTCCTAAAAGACTAACATTGCATGCATCATGTGTGGTCTGGAAAATCACTTGGCAAAAGATTGTTACTACAATCCTGCAAGCACACATTATGCAAATAATGTTAGGAAAGAAGTAGTCAAGGAAGGTTTCATATTTGGACCTTTTCAAACGGTTCAAGTAATGAAAAAGGGAAGGCTCGTCTTGGAAGCCATGTTTCTTTTGGAAGAAACTCCATATTCCGAAGGGAAAATGGCTTCGGAAGCTAGAGCTAGTAAGGTTCGGAAGAACAAGAAAACTCCCTTGAAACCATCCAAGAAGAAGACTGCTTTGGAAAAAAAGGTGGTGAAGGCTTCTTCCGAAAAGAAAAAAGCTTCAGAAGTAGGCCATGCTACAAAAGCTTCAATAAGCTCATCCTTCATGGCCAGCCAAAGGGTGGACTAGAAGATCAAGGAAGATGCTACAACCCGAACAACTTCTTCAAAGACCTCTATTGAACCCCCATGCATAACTTTTGGTTCAATTATGTCATTAACCTTGGAAGAACCAGACACCAGCAAGGCTTGGGCTTCCAAACAAAACTAACAATCTCATCTCATGTGTAGGGACATCCATTTGACAAGAACAATCATGTATGAATTGTAGATAGTGGATGCTCCAGGCACATGACAGGGAACAGATCTCTACTTCAACAGTTTCAAAACTATGATGAGGTCCTGTCCAATTTGGAGGTGAGGCCGGAGGACATATTTCTGGCAGAGGGAGTATATCCAATGGTAAATTAAAAGTTGACAAAGTCCACTTTGTCAAGTAGCTTGAACACAATCTTTTATGTGTTTCTCAATTCTGTGATCAAAAGCACCAGATGCTTTTCATAGAACATAAGTGCATTATCCTCAAACCAGGGATGACAATTCCTATGGAATTGGTGCTTCTTAGATCTCCCAAGAAAGGGGATATGTACAAGCTAGATATGAACAATGCTTCCCCAATGGGTGAAGTATCATGATTTTTTTCCAAAGCTGATAGTGATGAGTCAATACTGTGGCATAAACGTATGTGTCATGTAAATTTTAAGACAATGAATAAAATGGCTAAAAATAACTTGGTACATGGTTTGCCTACAAAGGAGTTTTTCTACAAAGATAACTGTGTTGCATGCCTGAAAGGGAAACAACACAGGACATCTCATAAATCCAAATGTGTTAACTCTATCACTACTCCATTGCACTTATTGCACATGGATCTTTTTGGTCCCACAAGTATAATGAGCATTGGAAGGAAATCATACTACCTTGTGATAGTTGATGATTTTACAAGATTCATATGTGTATTCTTTTTAAGAACTAAAGACGAAACTGCTAAAACATTAAAATCTTTTATTCTTAAAATAGAAAATCAAATTGATCACAAGGTTAAAATCATTAGAAGTGATCAAGGGACTGAGTTTAAGAACTTCGTTCTTGACTCATTCTGTAACTCAAAAGGGATTGGCAGATAATATAGTGCTCCCCGAACTCCTCAAAAAACGATGTTGCTGAGAGGAGGAATAGGACACTTATTGAGGCTGCTCGAACTATGTTAGCTGATTCAAAGCTACCTCTAACATTCTGGGCAGAGGCAGTCAGCACTGCATGCTATGTGCAGAACAGAGTTCTTTTAGTTAAGCCACATGGAAAAACCCCTTATGAGCTGTGGAACAAGAGGCCACCGTTCATTGGCTTTCTAAGGTCCTTTGGTAGCAGGTGTACCATACTTAACACAAAGGACAATTTAACAAAATTTGCTGAAAAGTTGGATGATGCTATTTTTGTTGGATACTCTTCTAGCTCCCAAGCTTACAGAGTATACAACATTAAGAATAAAAAATTTGAGGAGTCATCCAATATAGTTGTTAATAAGCATACTCCTTATGTTAGAGGGAATGGCCCTGATCATATTCTTTACTTAGAATTGTTTCCAAACTATTCTAAGCCATCTTGTGAGAATGTTTCAGTTGCAACAGGTGCTCAAAATGATGCTGATGCCACTGCTAATGATCAACTGTTTGAGCTTCCCAGACCTAGTCCAAATTCTCCAAGTGATATAATACATCAGGCTTCCATTATTCACAGATCTGATAGTTTAACTATAACAAGGAACAATGAAGCTTCAACAAGTGAATCACTTACTGAGCCTCAAAACTCATCAGGTGATCCACCACAGCACCAGACAGAAGGAAGTAGTATTTTGAAGGAACAGGCAACTGTTAATACTACTTCATCGCCAACCATTGATGATGTTTCTCATTCATTCAATCACTCCTCATTGAATGACTTTGAAACAACAGCTGAACAGAGTGCTCCAGTTCCTGAGTAGAATATGTCCAACCTAGACTTATCTCTGTTAGGAACTGGTATTTGACCAAACACCAACTGATTAATATGTTAAACCAAACCAAATAGTGCGGAATCCTATTTGATTGGTGATCCAATCACTGAGAACGCACGTAGAAACAATAATGTATTGAAACTAACGTCAAGAATCGATTGAGAATCGATCTATAACATTCTATGAACTTGAAGTACGAACTTGGAGGCTTCTGGACGGCTAGGGTACGTCTGGAGTCGAAGTGGATTCAATCATTTTGTTTTTTCATGAATTAGGTGGTATCGATAGGTTAGGATTCCTCATTCGGGCGATTGAACCATTAGCATGGTTCATTCGTGCGATTAAGCCATGCGGTTGATCCATTCGCACTACTGAATTGTTCAGTCGTGTGTCTGAGTCAGACGCATGAAGTTTTTTAGGCGTATGAACTATTTAGGCACATGGACACTTAGTCGTATGGCCATTCGGACGCATGACAACTGTTGGGGCGCATGGTCCAGTCGGACGCATGAGAACATCACTTTATCAAGTTTGAGTGTATTCAATATTCTAACATTATGTATAACACTTCAAACAATCACAAATGTATATAATTAAGTCAATATGCGTTAAACAACTCATTAATGAAATATTAAACATTATAAACATAACCAAACAATTTGTATTTTATTAAGTACCCAATAGTTACATAAGTGTAAGACATATTATTTTCAGATCATTATCTAGGTACATATATGTATCAACAAACTCCCCCTTGGACCTAGATCTATCTATTGTCTAACATCTTTCATGATTTCCTCAAACTTTTTGTACTTAGCTTCTTTGGAAACTCCTGTGTTTATCTCAAAAACAAAACAGAGTCTTATTACCTTTTGGAACTGTAAAGCTTGTACAATATCCTGAGGGTTGTAGAACAGTGGCCACTTGTATAAAGTATAAACATCTTGTGCAGACAAGTTGGTGAGCCACATCGGGTCAAACACCCTTATGGTTTCCATTATGCCATTCCTGTTCAAGACTGTCACCGCCTCTCCTGTTCTCCAATCGTAGTACCACCATTTGAAATTGGAGTGAAGTCCTGTGGCATCTCACGTAGTGGGATCTTAGACATTGTACGTGGTGGACTCCACTTCAGCACTACTCTAGGTTTACCAGTTATGGCATCAACCTCAGATCTTCTGATGTACCTCATTGTTGTTGAGGTTTGAAGTTGACCCATCTGGTGTGGTACTCCCTCTTTAGAGCAGCTTCAAACCAGCCTGACATCTTACAAGGGTCAGCATATAGCAAGTTAACTTAGCTAACTGGTTGATCTCAAAACCTGGAAGAGTCTTCAGATCATGTGGAAATCTGAAGTACTTTATTCCCTTCTCACCTTTATCTGCGTAAACATTGAGGTCTGCAAAATGTGCCCACGCTATGATCCTGCCTGCCACCTTTTGATGTTTCTTGACCTAATACAGTTTGGTGTAGAGTGTAGACATTGTAGCATTGTGTTGGGCTCTTTTCTTCAAAACATGCTGCCCATTCAGCCTTTTTGATGTTTACTTTGGTGTCTGAGGCTTGGGCCTTCTCTTTGTCCTTTTCTGACTCTTTCTCCATCCTGTCTAGGGTCGCAAAAGTGTCACTGACAAGAGTGTCTCCCAGATTGGAATAGCAGTTCCCTCCTTGTCAGTGCACTCAGGATAGTGTTGAGCCGTGACTTCTTCTATCGCAATCTCATCTACATTCTGAAGCTCATCGTCACTTTCTGTTTGCACAGTTGGTGCATCTTTCACAATCTCATCAGCGTTTAGTTGGAAATTTCGGCTATCTGGTCGTCAGTGAGATTGTGAATGATTTCTCCTTCTTCAGGAGTATACATTACCGATCTCCTAACAATGCCTTGCACATCAAGAATCAATGTCAGTTGAGTCTTGATCTGTTGGAGGGGAGCAATGTCATATTCATCTCTTTGGGAATCAGGATCGACTTGATTTAAACATTCAACACAGCAATCATTAGCTAATAATCAAGGCATAATCATTTACATTACATATAAACATTCATTTCATTAATTTTACTCATGATCCAAATACAAGTGATTTTAAATAACAATAAGACATCTAAGCATTACTCTTGTCCTGGAGCATCGGCTCTTCTACTGGAGGGGCTGATATGGAGGCACCTTGATCTTGTGCTCGTTTGGTTCTCCTTTCACTGGCAGATGTGGCACCCGCAGCATGTGAGTCATCATCATCATCATCTCTAACATTATCTCCAACATCACCAGTAGCATCAGTATCATCATCACCATCATTATCTTCATCATCACTATCATGATCACTATCATCCCCCTCTCCCTCCTTGATCTTAAGTGGCTCTTCCTTGGATCCTTTTAGGTGTAGCATGATGGTCTTGTTAGTAGTCTCCAATCCTCAAATTCTTTGCTGATAGAACATTTTACTCTTGGAGTTGGGACAACTCTGCACATTGATTCTCCATCTGTTGTGCCTGCTGAGATATCTGCTGAGCTTGGGCAGCACTAAGATCTACAAGCTGTCGCAGCTGAGCAGTCTTCTCTTTGTCTACCACTAACAGCCCCAGCACCATACGGTTAAGTGCCGAGAGCTGTTCCTCTACCCTATTGGGAGGCAGAGGTGATCTTGATGGATATGGAGAGAAAGAGGATGGTTCTGTAGGATGGCTAGTGGTGGTGGTGGTAGTGATGAAGATTGGTGGCGGTATAGATGATGGTGGTGGTGATATAGGTGTGAATGGTGTGGTGGTGGATGGAAGGGTGGTAGTGGTGATAGGTGGAATGGTGGCTGTGGTGGTGATAAAGGTGATTCTTCGTTTCTTCCTTTTCAATCCATGGGGCTGAGCCATCCTCTTCTTCCTCGATCCTGTCGAGGAGGATGCTCCCCCTAGTAGACGGTTTGGCGGATCGGGGCATAAGTAGGGTCAGCAGCAGTCTCTCCCGTTCCACCTGGGCGTTCACCAACCGCCCGGAGCCCTCGTTCTGTGGGAACGACTTTACTTCCTACATTCCGAGTCAGCGGCTCCTCATCTGACTCATCTTCTTCCTCACCAGGCATGAAATCCTGGTGGAACCCAGTAGTCTCCACTCCTTCTCCAATGGGGGCAAATGCAGGAGATGGAATATCAGCAATGGGTCCTACATTTCCTTCCTTCCCGCTATCATTGTCATCCGAGTCATGCTCTGGGAGCAGTAGCTGCTCATCGTCGGAGTCATTATTTGTGTGACGCCACTTACGTCTCCCGGCACTACATAACTCTCATTGGCCAGATGGCCTATCAGTCTCTTCACTTGGGGCTTTACTTGCTTACCCTTGTAAACTCTCATACGACCCAGTGTCGTATCATCCATGATCTCTAGAACCACAGTATCACGGCTTTCCTTGGAAGGGATGGAAGCTTCTCATTGAATATCAGCTGTAAGAATCTGGGGTACATGCAAAAACCCTCCTTACCCTTAGCTTCCAGATTCTCCACAAGGTAAGAGAAGATCATGCTCGATAAGCTGAAAGGATAATTCAGCACCAGTGCCACGTAGGCATTCTGGATCTGGTCTGAAAGATCATCAAATCCACCTCTTCTGGAGGCGATGCACTTCAATATAACATGTGCTAAGTACTTGTACTGAGGACACAAGTTGCTTTTATTGAGCACACCTGAGCTGATGTCCCCAGCATACTTAATCCTCATAAAGCATCCCCTTACGGTCAGTGGATGTAGCTTGGTAGGATGATCAGTATCGTTCCCCAGCTCAAGTACTCTCTAGATATCGGCAGCAGTGTCTCGATAGCCATCCCACAGATAGAGCTTCGTATGCTATACGGCTCTTGGGATCGATCTACAGAAGCATTCTCCATAATGCCTGATGTAGAGACTTGTAGGGCGTGCAAGGAGTAGAAATGGCCTTGTAGATCCTTGATCGCCTAAGAAATGTGATGATCTCTGTAAACTCGGCTCCATTCGGGTAGTATGATCTAGATGCTTAGGGTTGATTGACCATCTAGCAACCATCAATCTGAAACACAAGACACATAATCATCAAATACTCACATAACACAATCAGTTCTAAGTATCTTGTTTGATTTCATTCTGAATCATTCATGCGAATGAATCATGTGACTGAGTTCAATCGGTTGGCTCATCCTGCGATTGATTCAGTCGGCGACTGAGCTCATTTGCATGTCCAATTCGGCCGATTGAGCTATTCTTCCGGCTCAATCGTGGAATTGGAGTTCATCCATCTGACCAGTCGCATGACTTACTGTTTGGTTGACTAAGGTTCGAGTCTTGACACAGTCATGAAATTAACCTTATGAAACGGTTCGTTAGACTCGCAATCCTATAACTAATAACCTAATAACCTTATTTTTAACATTTTACAGGGTTTCAGTGGGTTATTAAGCCATTTATTGGTTCGCTTCTTGTTTCATTCAAACATCCCAAAATAGGGCACCATTTCTCATGATTTCTATGAGATTTCATCATATTATACCTGTATAATCACACACAATCATCAGAAAATCAATGGAAGTATGAAATCTTGGTCTGATGAAAATTTGGCAGAATAACGGTAGGCTATGCGAAATAAGGGCGATTAGGAGTGATGAGAAGAATGCGATCGACTGTGGCCCTTTATATACTGACTCTACTTTCAATCGGCCGACTGGACTCATTCGCTCAGTTCATTCAGGCGAATGAAGCTCAGTCGGGCGATTTTCTCAGTCGATCACATTCAGTCGCCCGACTGAGGCTCAGTCGGTCGACTGACTTAGTCGCACGTTCCCAATCGGACGAATGACCCATTCTGATAATCCATTCGGGTGAATGGGTCATACTCATGTCCATTCGGCTGTTTAATGCATGAGTATGGTCCATTCGCATGATTGGTCCATACTCAAAGTCCAGTCGTGCGAATGGGTCATACACTTGACATTTGACTTTTAAACCCTTTTAACCTGTTAATTTACCATTATGAACATTTGATCATCTCAGACATGATCATTTTAACTTGAAAAACCTTTGATCACCTCAGACGTGATCATCTTAAATCTTTTTGTCAGCTCAGACGTGACCCATTTACTTGAAAGCACGTGTGGTCACCTCAGACGTGACTTTTTCGATGATAAGGTCCCTTATCAACTTCCATGACATAGTCCGATACTACACATACTGAATATGACAAACTTTGTATAGAAATAAAAGAAATAATACTGAAAATTTAAATATTTAGACATGTTTTTGTGTTTTTATGAGAGTTAATTCCCAAGATGTAGTTATAGGAATAATTATTCTGAGAGAGGAACCACAATCATTTGAGCTATACATGGACCAATTTAAGATGAAATCATACAGGATATTCAAATCATTCAGGACAAGTTATTAAAAAAACAGCTTTGATGCTCTTTCCTTGTTGTTCATCTGGAGTCATTTAGCAAATTTAGGAAATCATACTAGTACTATTAGGTCCCCACACTGATTTGAACTTTCAAGAATTGTAGCCACAGTGATTGTCCGTATACTTGTTCTCTTAAATCCAAACATAGACTCTCAACATAGTTTGGTGATCGTTGTAAGGTTTGTTTATTTCAACAAGCATTTGTGGGTCCCACACTTATATGGTAATCAACATTCCTCAGGAGATTTTTGAGCGGTCTAAGGTGACATGATCAGTGATCTCAAGTTTGATGGATTAGAGTGTAACGCAGCGGAATAAGAACAAGAATTAGACAAATTATAGCAAGAATTTGATATTCGTATGCATTAAGAACAAATACGATTGTAAAGAGAGAATATATTTCTGTGAAAAGAATGTTTCAATAATATCAAATATTCTGCTCAATCATTCCCCATACAATAAGGTGGACACTCCTTATATAGAGTGCAATCACTGCTAATATCACGGGATAGTAACATCTGGCAGATTTGTTACAAAAATAACTAAAACTTAAAAAACTACTGAAATGTTCACAACTACTGAGAACATATCAGAGTGCTAAGTATAAAACATAAAACTACTGATACGAAACTACTGAAGCTACAACGACTGAAGAACACTCTTCAGTCGTTTTACAAAACTACTGAAAGAAAACATAAAACTACTGAATGAAAACCGTCACAACTACTGAAGAAGACCTCTTTAGCTGTTGTGACAACAACTGATACTTGGTCTTCAGCACTTGTCTGCAGACTTTGTCTTTAGCACTTGTCTTCAGACTTTGTCTTCAGTACTTGTGTCTTCAGACTTTGTCTTCAGCACTTGTGTCTTCAGACTTTGTCTTCAGCACTTGTCTTTAGACTTTGTCTTCAATATTGTGTCTTCACTTTGTCTTCAGCACTTGTGTCTTCAGACTTTGTCTTCAGCACTTGTGTCTTCAGCTGTTGTGGACTTCAGCAGTTGTTGTGACGTCTGTGGACTTAAGGTTTTTATGATCGGCTCATTGGTTCTTTTGGTCCAACAAACTCCCCCTGAACCAATGCAGCCAAAACTTAACTTTATTGAGGTCCCACTTATTGTTGGCAATAAGATTGGTCTTTTTCCTTCTTGATCAGCTAGGAAGATGACCCAATAAGCACTGGCCTGGGAATAGATTTCTGAAATTTGGTTGGCATAGTATGGATAGGAGCCCTGACTTTGGGGAACTGGACACAGGGCTGTGGTCCTATCCATGAAATCTACTTCCTATGTATAAGCCTGTAGGATTCTCTGGTGTATGCTCTGAGAACATAATTTGTTCTTCCATGGTAAGATTTTCAGCTCCACCATCAACAATCCTTCACGCCCATACAGCTCTGAAATGTACTTAGCCTGTTTGACATTTTTGAGCTCAACTGTTGTGATCTGTCTGTATGCAAACTCATCTGGGTGAGTCCCTTCAAGTAACAGACTGAGTTCATTTTGTTTGAAGTTCTCAAGCCTCTTGTAGACTAACCCCTTTTTAATTACTCTGTTCTCTAACATCTTTTCGGGTGGCTATTTAGTTTCATAGGCCTTCTTGAAATCTTCTAAAATTTCCCAGGGTGATACTACAAGGACCACTGTGATCTCTTCATCTACGATCCTTTTTACTTGGCCCTTGTATCTCGAAGGAATGTCTTTCTTCATAATTCTGTGAGCCACCCTAGGATCAGGCCATATTCTCACCTTTTCCTTTGATATTGAAATGTGTTAGCAAGGGGTACAATCTCAGAGCTTCTTTCTTCATACTGATTATTGATGAAGAAGCAGCATAAGTTTTGTCTATGCTTTTCAGCATCTTATCATCATGAAGCTTTTGCTGCTTGTTCTTCTTCTATCTTTACTCTCACAGCTTCCATCTGTGAAGTGGGAGTGATGGGCATAGGTTTGGCTTTAGGCAAAGTTAGGACTGCGGAAAGAGGAAGCCTTCTTCTTCCTCATCATCCTCTCTTCTTCTTCTAGCCTCAACACCCTTCTCTTCTTCTTCTTGGGTGCATCATCAGCTGTTGGTTTTGAGGGTAAAGGAGTTGGTTTAGAGGGTTGTGGTAGTGGTGATTTTTAAGTGGGAGGTTTTGCAGGTTGTTCTAGCATTTTTGTAGTGGGTGAGGCTTTTGAGTGTTTTGCTAGTTCCTTTCTGTTCCCAGCACCTGCCTCATTTAGTGCTTCAATCACCAATCCTTAGTGTATGCTTCAGACGAACAGATCTTTGTGGTTATTGCCAAGATACTGTCCCTGGTCCATGACTTAATCTCGATCAATGATCTCCCAAGGTACTTTGCAATGAATCTGATCATGATCTCTAGTCTTTCTCATTCTAATGCATCATAACTTGCCCATCTGAGTTAATTTCTTCAACTTCAAGTCTCCTAATCTCTTAGTCAAGCTGTGCAGTATCGAACCGTTGTCTATACAGTTGATCAATAAAGGAGTACATTGATTTACTGTGTGTAGCATCTGCCATTTTGATCATCTCATCGAGTTTGAGTTCTTTTTGTTTTCCTTCAACCTTCCTCTTCTTATATGTGGCATGAAAGTCTTTATGACTTTCACCCACTTGATCAATGTCAGCTCCCTTCACAAACTCCTCTTCCTTCTCAGTCTCCTTTTCTTTCTTCCCCCTATGCTCTTCCTCTTTGCTTTCACTGACTGACTCTCCCCCTTTTTGGTTGCATTGGTTGCAAGGGTTTGAGTAGCAGAAAGCCTTGTGCTCACAATCTCCTCCACCAGGGGTTGTATGATTGAGGGAAGCCTCTCATCCATGGTTTTGATTACAATGTCTATGATCATTGGGGTGATGAGAGGTAGGGATTGCTGAAAGATAGCAACTATTTGCTCAGAGGGGTTCTGTCCCTGAGAAGCAGTGCCAGAAATAGAAGCTGGTGGCTCGGATGTTTTGAGTGGCTGAGTGTGTGGGAGACCTTCAGGTGAAGGTGCCATCTGTGGGTTTATGTTGGTGGCAGATGGACTTGCTTGTTGAGAGAATTGGTCAAGTAGTCTTCGTAGTCTACTGACTTCTTCCTCAAGAATTGTGTTCTGGGCCAGAACATCATAAAAGAAGCCCAGGTCATCATCAGCAGATGCTGAATCACCCGACCTCCTGCTCGTAGCAGGATGTACATGCACTGGGTGTAGACCAGTTTTAGCATGTGCCCCTTTTTCTTGGACTGGGGACTTCCAGCCTCAAGACGATGTCCTTCATCAGCTGTTGCCTCTGGTGAGGTCTTAGCAATGTTACCAGCCTCAGTCTAATCATGTGCTGATTCAGAAGAGGTGGCAGCCTCACCAGATGTTCTGGTCTCCATATCCGCACCAGGAGATAGAACAGTTAAACCCTTATGCTATTAGCTGTCAGAAGCATGTTGATCCTCTTCCTCAATTGTTGTGGTTTTCCCCTTTGTAGGTGTTTGTTGGGGAGGAGGAGAGGCATGCAGCTGAGTCAGCACGTTTGCAATAATGAGAGTAGGACTTTGTGGGGCGGTTGCAGTGGGAGATGGGGTAAAAGCAGTATGCACCTGGGGAGAATGGTGCTCTTCAATGGCAATCTCCTCAAATGAGGAAGATCCCAGATTAGTGGGTACCCCTTCTTTGGTTGTTGCAGGCTCCTTTTGAGAGGAATCCTAAGCGGTTATGGCTGGTGAAGTCCTTTTATCCACTAGGGGGTTATAACCAGTGGATATAGCCTGCGTTTGTGTTGCAGGGGCATCCTCAGGGGACTCATTTCCCTGAGTAGCCTTTTTTGTCTTCTTTTTAGTGGGTTTGGTGGGGACTTTGGATTTTGAGGTGGTGGCTGTGGGTTCCAGCTGCGTGGGTTTGCGCATCTTGGCAGCCATTTTTAGTGATTGGTCAGAGTTGTGCCGGGAGTATACTTCACTCAATACAGCCGTAGCAGGGACTCCCAGGCCAACAAGTCCCTCAGCTTGAAGCTGGTTTTCAATTATGGCCATTATGAACCGAGGATATAATATCCAACGGTTAGCAAGTTTTTTTTGGGCCATATCCTTGAGCTCTAAAAATAGTATTTCAGAAAAATTTAAAGGTTGTTGCTCAAGGATGGAGTACATTACCTGTTGCCACCTTGTGGACATTTGATCCTATGATGAAGTCTTGGGGGCAAGGCAGACATTTACCAGGTGAAAGATGAGACGTTCGGCATCCTGGAAATGTTTCTTCAATATGGTAGATGCACTCAGTTACCCTGGTATCCATGCTGGGCAAATGATTGATCAATTGTGCCCTTTGGATAACCAGTTGGGAAAGTGGCATCATCCAGATTGAGGGTTTGGCGAAGAATGTCTGGAGTAATGACCACTTTTGACGATGGACAAACGATTGAAGAGACTCTGTGTCATTCTCCTCAGAGACAAGAGTGGCGTTTGTCCAGAATTGGTTAAGAGATTCGGCATATATGGTGGGATTTAACAGAAAAGCCGTTTTGTAAGGTGACTGAACCATTAAATCAATGGCGTTGTGAAACTTGGTCCAGTATGGCGATTTTGTGAAATGTGCGACACAGTTGTGTGAGGTTTTAGTTGCATGGTCGCCATTGATGAAGAGAGGTTACAGAGTTTTTGAACGTTAGGTTTGAGAAGTGAAGAAAGTAAAAACTCTGAAGGTGGGATAAGGTATTTAAAGGGTAGGGTTAGAAAACGACTGAAGGTTTTGGTGTTAGTCATCAGTTGTTGAAACTACTAATGACGTGGTATTAACTTTCAGAGGTTTGGAATGACTGACCGTATTGGTGTGATCAGCAGTTGTTATAAAACAACTGAAGACTTGGTTTTAACCGTCAGACGTTGAAACAGCTGAAGTCTCTGATTTAGTCATCAGTAGTTATAAAATTACTGAAGATTTAGTCATCAGTAGTTATAAAACAACTGAAGATTTAGTCATCAGTAGTTATAAAACTACTGAAGATTTAGTCATCAGTAGTTATAAAACTACTGAAGACAATTTTGACTTCAGGTGATGAAACAACTGAGGACTTGGTATTAGTCATCAGTAGTTGGGAAACTACTAAAGACTTTGGTTTTACCATCAGTTGTTGTAAACAACTAAAGACTTGGTGTTAGTCATTAGTATTTGTGAAACTACAGAAGACATGGTTTTGCTTCAGTTGTTTAGAAAGAACCAGCAGTTGGGAAACTACTGAAGGCAAAGAGGCTCATCAGTAGTTGTCGTCAATTCATTGCTTTTCAGCTGTTTCATATTTCCTCAACACATACTCATCAGACGTTTTTTCATCTGTTTTCAGATTTTTTTAGAGGAGATCAGTACGTATTTGTATTTCTGACAACAGTAGTTGTAGCTACATCAGCTGTTGTAACTACATCAATTGTTTTAACAAATAAAGTACTTGAGTACTGAGAAGTTAAGCTCTAGTAGTTTAAAGAAAACTTCCGGTGGAAATAACTTCAGTACTTATAATATGACAATAATAAACTAATGATCATCAGTACTTGTGAGCTGAGATCATCAGTAGTTGTCACTTATTCTAGCTGCAGCATACCAAGCCTTAACACTAGGTTTTGGAAAGTTGTGCTATCCAAGGGCTTAGTGAAAATGTCTGCAAGCTCATCCACTAGGAACAAGTTTTGGATCAATCAGACCTTTTTCAAAACAATCTTTAATAAAATGGTGTCTGATTTCAATATGTTTAGTCCTAGAGTGCTGGACAGGATTCTTGACTATACAAAGAGCTAAAGAGCTGTCCATTAACAATGGGTCTTAGTCTCTGTTATGCCATAATCCAATAATTGCTTTTGAAGCCAGAGTACCTGAGATGTACAGCTTGCAGCAGCAATGTACTCTGCTTCAGCAGTTGATGTAGCAACTGAGGTCTGCTTCTTACTCTGCCAAGAATCAAGCAGTTGCCTAAGAATTGGCATCCTCCAGAAGTGGACTTTCTTGTCAACTTACACCCTGCATAGGCACTGTCAGAAAAGCAACTAATTTACCAGAATGTCTAGTAGAATACCATAAACCTAGAGATGGAGTGCCTTCCAAATATCTAAAGATCCTCTTGACTGCAATCAAATGAGACTCCTTAGGTGCAGCCTGAAATCTAGCACAAACACATGTAGCAAACAAATATCTGGTCTAGAAGCTGTTAAGTACATCAAGGACCCAATCATACATGTGTAAAGTGTTTCATCAACCACTTTACCTTTCTGATCTGTATCCAGTTGTGTGGTGTTGCACATGGGAGTAGAACAGGGCTTACCCTTTTGTAAATCAAACTTTTCCAAAGATCTTTTGTGTATTTGGACTGATGATGAAAATTCCATCAGCCTTTTGATTAATTTGCAAACCCAGAGAGAACTGTAATTCTCCCATGGCACTCATTTCAAACTTCTGTTTCATCAACTTTGTAAAGGCATCACCAACTGTGGATCAGAGGATGCAAAAATAATATCATCTACATAAATTTGAACAAGTAGATTATGCTGCCCAGCTTTCTTAATGAATAAAGTCTTATCTATGGAGCCTCTAGTGAAATTATTTTCTAGAAGGAGTTTGATAATGTCTCATACCAGGCTCTAGGAGCTTGTTTCAACCCATAGAGAGCCTTATCAAGCTTATACACCCAATTAGGATGTTTATTGTCCTCAAAACTTGGTGGTTGACATACATAAACCTCTTCTTTAATTTTCCCATACAAAAATGCACTTTTGACATCCATTTGAAAAACTTTAAGGTTGTGATATTCAGCATAAGCTAAAAACAATCGAATTGCTTCCAGTCTGGCTACAAGGGCAAAGGTTTCATTATAATCAATACCTTCCTCTTGTGAAAACCCTTGTACAACCAGTCTGGCCTTGTTCTTAACAATAAGCCCATTTCATCAGTTTTGTTCCTAAACACCCATTAGTGCCTATTGTCACTTACCTGGAGTAGAGGAACCAGTTCCCACACTTGCTGTTTCTTGAACTGAAGAAGCTCAAGCTGCATGGCTTCAACCCATCCATTGTCCCTTAAAGCAATGTGATAGTTCTTTGGCTCTTGCTGACTAATGAAGAGAGCATAGAAGCAGAAATTTGACAATTGACTTCTTGTTGAAACGCCAGCATTGATATCACCAATGATTGAGACATAGGGTGATTCTTCAGATCTTGGTAGACAATAAGATCTGTGCAAGTGTTTGTAGCAGGCTCAGCAGCAACAGATGGTGATGGTGAAGCATTTCCTTGAAACCAATCAGTAGATGGTAATTCAAAGGAAGTTGAAGTTATAGAAATCTCATCAGCATTTGTTGTGGATTGTGCTACTGAAGCTACAGGAACATCAGTCTAGCTGAATCAGGGAGTTGATCACTAAACTTGAAAAGGTGATTACTGATATCATCATCATCATCAGTAACACCAGATGGATGACTAGCTATAAAAGATGATGGATTCATATGATCTGCAACAGCAGGTGGTTGATAAGGAACATATTGCAGAATGTCCAGATCAAACAGCTCCACAGGGTTTTGTGGAATTGTATCCTTAGGGGATTCATTGAACTTCACATGCAAGGTTTCTTCAACTATCTTTGTCCGACAGTTGAATACTCTATAAGCCTTGCAAGTGGATGAATACCCACAAAATACCCTGCATCCACCTTAGAATCAAACTTTTGGAGTTGATCCTTTGTGTTGAGAATGTAACAGGGACACCCAAATGCTCTAAAGAACGAAATCAAAGGGGCTAAATGATGTAAACTTCATAAGGAGTTTTCATCAACCTCTGATTTACTAAGGCTCTATTCTCTAACATAGCAGGCTGTATTGACAGCTTCAGCCCAAAAGGTCAGTGGCAGACCAGAATCAGCCAACATGGACCTTGCAGCTTCAATGAGTCCTGTTCTTTCTCTCCACTACTCCATTTTGCTCTGGAGTCCTTGGATGCTATACTGCCTCTTGATTCCCTTTGACAAGTAAAACTCATCAAGAGTGTGGTTTCTGAGTTCAGTACCATTGTCACTCCTCACACACTTAACTGGTAGGGAATACTACTTCTCAACGTGTAACACAAAGTTCATAATGGACTGAGTAGCCTCATCCTTTGAATGCAAGAAGAAGGTCCATACATATCTAGAGTAATCATCCACAATTACCAGACAGTATTTCTTCTTTGCCATACTCATTACCTTCACAGGATCAAAAAGATCCATGTGCAGTAGTTGTAAGCAGGCATTAGACTTGGACTCTTCTATGGTTGGGAATGAAACTTTATGTTGTTTTTCCTTTTTAGCATGCAGTGCAGATTTCATCATAATTGAACTCCTTTATTGGAAGACCTCTCACTAAACTCTTGTGGATCAGCTGATTCATGTTTTTGAGATTAACATGACCCAGCCTTCTATGCCACCATTTAGATTCTTGGAGAGAGGCCTTGGAGAACAAGCATGGATGGCCTTTTAACTCAATTTTCTTTGATAGATCCAAGGCATATACTCTTCCTATCCTGTTAGCCTTCAGGAGAGTATTATCATCCAGTACTTTGTCAATCAGGCTCAGAACCTTGGAAGACAGAATCCTACAGTTCTGGCTTGTGAAAGAGCAACATGTCTTTTGTCACACATCTGACTGACACTCAACAGATTGTATTTGAGATTCTCCACATGGTTGACATCATCAATATATATCTCCATTAGACACAAATCCCTTTCCAATGATGTAACCTTTAGCATCATTTCCAAATGAGACAAATCCCTTCTTTCCCTGAGAGTAATCATGAAGAAGAGAGTGCTCCCAGTCATGTGCATGGATCCTCCACTGTCCACATACTAGATGCTTCTTTGGCATGCTGAAGACCCTGCACAATCATAAGAAACTAGTTAGCTTTGGAGACCCAAACCTTTTTGGTTTTGGGACTGACTTTATCAACAGATTTAACCATAGCTGGTTTCTCATGATTAACAGCTGATGAAGATGGAGATGGTGCTGAAATGGATTTGGCCTAGAATTCCTCTCCAGTGGTTTGATCACATGGGCTTCAAGTTGGTTAACTCTCCCCAACAGATGCTGAACCATCATAACAGCTGTGTCTGATTTGAAGCTCGAGCTTTCAGTTCATTTGACACTCCAGAGCTTGTTTTTGATGAGTTCCTGTGACCCACCATTTCCTCCTTCTTAGACTTCACAGACTTAGTCTTATGTTTATCATGAGGAACATATCTGTCTTCTGATAAACCGCATCCTTCTTTGTGGATTTGGCTAAGGCCTTGAGTTTATCAGGTCGAGATGATTGTGGTACAAACTTGGTCTCAAACTCAGTTTTCATTTTATTTATTTCTAGTTTAATGAGCTCATCCCTTTGGAGCTTTAAACCCTTTTTATACCAATATTCATCAGATAGATGATTGGAATTTACCACAAATTTCATATGGTTTATTCTTCATCTTGGACATCTTTACTGCTGAAAGGAAACTACTGAAGGTGTGATCTTCAGTACTTTCCTCCTATCAGTACTAGGTACTAAAGGATTTGTAACAGCTGAAGACTGGTAATTCAACTGTTTTCCATCCGTCCTAATAGACTGTTTGATGGATTCCTCAGAAATTGTTAGGCCTTGTATTTCAACTGATTTGAAATGCTTTTCAGATGTTGGGTCTCTTTCAGTACTTGAGGTACATTGAGGAACAACATCTGAAGTACTCAACTTCATATGAGTCTCAGTAGTTAGACCATCAGTCAATTTATTTGTTGAGATCTTAACACTGGTTTCATTCTCTAATCTTAGATTAGCATTGGAGAATGACTCACACGATAATGTGGTTTGGAGATTGCTTTCACTTTCAGACTTAACTATGGAGTTAGGAGTAAAGTCTGTTGGTGGAGCAGTATGGTTGTAACCAATGCCAAACTTCACATTTGAAGCAGTTTGCTTGCTAAGAAGCATTTCAAATCCCTTGTATGATGAGACCCAGCGTTCACACTCAACTTGGGTCACTGCAAGTTTTTCTTTGAGACTCCTGTGGTCTTCCAGAATAACCTCTAGCTTGGCCTTTTCATCATTTAATTGGCATTTAAGCTTATAAATCTCATCACTTTTATGTTAAGAGCAGACTCATACTCAGCTTTTCTTTTGACAATGGTTTTCTCAAGCTCAAGTTCTTTATTTATTAATGCTACATTTGCCTCTCTAATAGAGACAAAGGCAGCTATGCATGATTTAGAACATAACTTGGCTTTAGCCTCTGAAGATACCTGAGTTACCTGTGAAGATGATGCATTTGAACAGGAACCCTCAGTAGACTCCAGGGCCATGAGAGCAAGATTTCCAAAGGGTGTTCACCACCATGTTGACAGCACCAGCATAGTATTGCTCAGTGTGACCAGACAAGTTATCAGGTAAGCTACTCCAGTTAACGACTCCAGGTGTGAAGAAGCTGTGATGAGGTTGTGATTGAGATGGAGATGGTTGAGGTTCTGGTAGTGCATGAGATTGTGGTACTATAGGAGCTTGAGCTTGATTTGACTGTGGCATATAATAGCAGGGATAAGGATATGGCATTTGACCCTGAGGAACAAAATATGCAGGAGATTGAGGGTGTGATGAATGACTAGAACCAGCAGAATGTTGCCCTTTGAATTGTGAATTGGTATTTGAAAAGTCAAAAAGGGTGTAGAAGTGTTAGATCCAGTTGATCTACACTCTCTTGCAAAGTGTCCAAGCCTGTGGCATTTGTGACACTTCAACTTGCTCTTGTCAAAACCGACTTTGGTTTTTTCAGAGAGTCCAGGAAATTTCCTGCCAGTTCTCTTGTAGAATTTCTGAGATCTGATATTGATCAAGGCCATTTGGCTCAAAATATCCATCTCTTCTAAATCATCATCAGCAATGCCCTTCAAATCATCCATGATAAAGCATAGATTGTCACTATTATTACCAGAATGACAATCAACACTCACAAAGGCATGATTAGAATTGTTTGAGGTGAAATCAATATGCTCATCATAGTGGCATTCTGATCCTGCATACTCTGACTCATGACTTACCAAGGCAGTGTTTCCTGGTACCAAATCATCAGTGAGCTTTCCAGATGATGACAGTTTTCATTTCTGTTCTATCTCTCTCTCAAATATGAGCAATTTCCCATGGAGTTGGGTGAGAGATAGTTTGTCCAAATTTGCACTGGAGCGTACGACAATAGTATATGTGTCCCATCTCTCAGGCAGTGATCTGAGAAATCTGTTATTCATCTGGCTATTTGTGTACTCATGTTTGACCATTTCTAATTCAGAGATCAAACAAGAGAACCGCTCAAACTGTTGAGTCAGTGACTCACCCTTCCTATGAGAGAATGTCTCATATTGTTGGGCAAGGATTTCTCTATTATTTGCCAAGACCTCATCTGTTCCTCCAAATTGTTCTTTCAAGGCATTCCAGAGGTCATGGGTAGTTTCATAATGCATTAGCCCAGAATAGATTTCATTGGGCAGTGCCATGGCCAGAATTCCATGGGCTTTTGCATCAATCTCTAACAATTTCTTATCCTCATCTGAGTATTGCTCCCTCCTCTTCGGAACATTTGATTGGTTTCCGGTTATTTCCCATAGGCTTGTGTGGACCATGTACCAGTGATGTCCAACAACCTGAGCTGTTAGCAGATAGGTGATGGAGCATTCGTCGTTGCCATATATTGTACTCATTCCTAACCAGCATCGGAGGCTTGGTTGATGAACCAGTATTGTGAGGATCATTGGAAGGAGTAGTCATTTTAGGTCCAAATACAATTTAATTCAAGCTTTTAAAAGATTTTACATAGACCACAACAGACTCAATGAAAACCAAGAATAAATCTCAGGATGAATGACCAAAAACACAGAAAATTCAATCTCTATAACCGTTTCTTGCAAAAATGCTAATTCAATCAAACTTGGATCTTGGATAGCAGTTTCAATGATCAATTATTAGATCGATCAATGATGAACCATGCTCTGATACCATTTGACAGGATCAGTGATCTCAAGTTTGATGGATTAGAGTGTAACGCAGCGGAATAAGAACAAGAATTAGACAAATTATAGCAAATTTGATATTCGTATGCATTAAGAACAAATACGGTTGTAAAGAGAGAATATATTTCTGTGAAAAGGAATGTTTCAATAATATCAAATGTTTCTGCTCAATCATTCCCCATTACAATAAGGTTGACACTCCTTATATAGAGTGCAATCACTGCTGATATCACGGGATAGTGACATCTGGCAGATTTGTTACAAAAATAACTAAAACTTAACAAACTACTGAAATGTTTGCAACTACTAAGAACATATCAGAGTGCTAAGTATAAAACATAAAACTACTGATACGAAACTACTGAAGCTACAACGACTGAAGAACAAGCTCTTCAGTCGTTTTACAAAACTACTGAAAGGAAAAACATGAAACTACTGAAAGAAAACCGTCACAACTACTGAAGAAGACCTCTTCAGCTGTTGTGACAACGACTGATACTTGGTCTTCAGCACTTGTCTTCAGACTTTGTCTTAAGCACTTGTCTTTAGACTTTGTCTTCAGTACTTGTGTCTTCAGACTTTGTCTTCAGCACTTGTGTCTTCAGACTTTGTCTTCAGCACTTGTCTTCAGACTTTGTCTTCAGTACTTGTGTCTTCAGACTTTGTCTTCAGCACTTGTGTCTTCAGACTTTGTCTTCAGCACTTGTGTCTTCAGCTGTTGTGGACTTCAGCAGTTGTTGTGACGTCTGTGGGACTTAAGTTTTTTCTGATCTGGCTCATTGGTTCTTTTGGTCCAACATAAGGGTAGAAATTCAAGAAGAGACTATTCTTAGAACTTTCAAAGAGAAGCCAATCCTCAAGTCAGTGCCATCACATAGTAGAGAGGCGGCAAACACAATGAGTTCTAGAATATATAGGTTATGCTTATCCTCAGGTTAGTGCGACCACACAACAGAGAGGCACATAACCTATTTTCTTGTTTGAGCAATTTTTCTTCTTTTTGCATAGATCTCACCAACAACATTGGTTATCAGTTTGATTGTATTTGCATTTCTCATGTGCTTTTGCTCATGCTTTGGTCTTACGCACACTTTTGTGGCGTTTATTTTGCTCGTAACCCCTTATTGGAATCCTGTTGATTGTGTTAACCAGGATAAGGTGTTTCTGTTGGACCAAAAGAACCAATGAGCCAAGATCAAAAACCTCTAAGTCCCATATGATATCACAACAACTGTGAAAGGCTTCATCAGCAGTTCGACAAGTGCTGAAGACTTCAACAGCTGAAGACTAAAGTGCTGAAGCTCAACAGCTGAAGAACACAAGTGCTGAAGCTGAAGACTAAAGTGCTAAAGTCCAACAGCTGAAGAATACAAGTGCTGAAGCTGAAGACCAAAGTACTGAAGTTCAACAGCTGAAGAGTCCACAAGTGCTGAAGATCAACAACTGATGTACAAAGTCTGAAGAAAAAGACTAAAGACATCAGCTGATGACATCTACTGAAGTCATCGGCTGATGAAACGTCTGAAGTTCATGTCTGAAGACCAAGTGCTGAAGTTTCAGTAGTTTGTCACAACAGCTGAAGAGTACTTCTTCAGTAGTTGTGTTTATCAGTAGTTTTATGTTTTTACTTTCAGTAGCTTTGTAAAACGACTAAAGAGCTTGTTCTTCAGTCGTTGTAGTTTCAGTAGTTTCTTTTCAGTAGTTGTAGTAACTGATAACACTTAGTATTTTTGTAAGAAGATGTCAGCTGTTTTGACATCTTCAGTAGTTATGTTTCAGTTGTTTAAATAATTCTGTTAGATATCACTATTGAGTTACATCAGCAGACGTCACATCTCCAATATAAGGAATGTTCCACCACGACATTCCTATACAAGGGATGATTGACCTGATTGTAATCGTGACATTTTGCCACCACGAAAGCGCGTTTTGAATGAAATCCTTGATTTGCAGAATTTCTTCTACAACCGCTTGCTCTTGCGTTGAATATCCATTATTATCTTGTGAATTGGCTAAATGTTTTGTTAAACTTCCGCTGTAATAATCTCTAATCAATCAAACGTAGATTGCTGATCCTAACAATTGGTATCAGAGCCGGTTAATCATTGATCGATCTAACAATTGATCATTGAAACTGCTAATCGATATCTGCATTTGATTGAATTAGCTTATTTGCAAGAACTGGTTATAGATTATTGATTTTCTGTCGCTTTCGTTTTATTGCTCTCTGTGCTCTCTTGGTTCAAATTGGTCTGTTGTGTTTTGTTCTAAACCGAGTAAAACTTAATTGATTTTGGTTGATTCTGAGAATGACTACTCCTTCTAATGACCCTCACAATACCGGTTCCTCAACCAAGCCTCCGATGCTGGTTAGGACTGAGTATAACATATGGCAACGAAGAATGCTTCATCACCTGTCTGTTAACAGTTCAGGTTGTTGGACATCAGTGGTACATGGTCCACATAAGCCTATGGTGAACAATCCAGAAACCAATCAAATGGTTCTGAAGAAGAAGGAGCAATACTCAGATGAAGATCGGAAACTGTTTGACCTTGATGCAAAGCCCATGGAATTCTGGCCATGGCACTGCCCAATGAAATCTATTCTGGGCTAATGCATTATGAAACTGCCCATGACCTCTGGAATGCCTTGAAAGAACAATTTGGAGGAACTGATGAGGTTTTAGCAAACAATAGAGAAATTCTTGCCCAACAATATGAAACATTCTCTCATAAGAAGGGTGAGACACTGACTCAACAGTTTGAGCGTTTTTCTTGTTTGATCTCTGAGCTAAAGATGGTCAAACATGAATATACCAATAGCCAGATGAATAACAGATTCCTCAGATCACTGCCTGAGAGATAGGACACATATACTATTGTTCTACGCTCCAGTGCAAATCTGGATAAACTATCTCTTACCTAACTTCATGGGAAACTGCTTACATTTGAAAGAGAGATAGAGCAGAAAAGGAAACTGTCATCATCAGGAAAGCTCACCGATGACTTTGTACCAGGGAACACTGCCTTGGTTGGTCATGAGTCAGAATATGCTGCATCTGAAAGCAATTATGTTGAGCAAATTGATTTCTCTTCAAACAGTCCTGATCACGCTTTTGTTGGTATTGACAGTCATTCTGGCATAAATAGGGACAATCTATGCTTCATCTGGATGATCTGAAGGAATTGCTGATGATGATTTAGAAGAGATAGATATTCTGAGCCAAATGGACTTGATTAATATCAGATCTTAGAAATTCTACAAGAGAACTGGCAGGAAATTCCCTGGACTCTCTGGCAAAACCAAAGTTGGTTTTGACAAGAGTAAGTTGAGGTGTCACAAATGCCAAAGGCTTGGACACTTTGCAAGAGAATGTAGATCAACAGGATCTAATTCCTCTGCACCCTTTGTGACTTTTCCTAGCACTAGTCTACAAAACAGAGGGCAACATCCTGCTGGTTCTGGTCATCACTCACACCCTGTATCTCCTGCATATTTTGTCCCCCAGGGTCAAATGTCATATCCTTTTCCCTGCTATTACATGCCTCAGCCAAATACGGTTCAAGCTCCAATTGCACAACAACCACATGCATTACCTGAACCACAGCCTTCCCAATCTCATCAACAAACTCAACCTCAACAACACAACTTTTTCACCCCAGGAGTTTTTGATTGGAGCAGTTTACCAGATGATCTGTCTGGTCATGAACAATTGTTCTCTGGTGCAGGTCAACATGGTGGTGACAGTCCCTTTGGAAATCTAGCCCTCATGGCTTTGGAGTCTGCTGATACTTCATCCTCCAATGCCTCTACCCACATGTATCACAGGTATCCTCTGAGGCAAAAGCCAAACTATGTTCTGAACATGCATAGCCGCATTTGCATCTATTAGAGAAGCAAATGTAGCTTTAATTAACAAGAACATTGAGCTAGAACAAACAATTTTCAAAAGCAAAGCTGATTTTGAGTATGTGATTAATGATAAGAATGATGAATCTACAAACTTAAATGTCAAATCACTGATGTTAAGGCTAGGGAAGAGATACTTCTAGAGAAGTACAGAGACCTCAAAGAAACACTTGCAACTACCCAGGTAGAGTGTGATCGATGGGTAAATTCTTGCAAGGGTTTTGAAATGCTTCTTAGTAAGCAATCTGCTTCCAATGTGAAGTTTGGCATTGGTTATAATCACACTGCTCCTCCTACAGACTTTACTCCCAGAGTAGAGGTAGAATCTGATGGTGAAAGCAATAACACATCCTTTTCATCATATGATCTACTTTCTGATACAACACCATCAGAAGTAGAAGTCAGCATTAATTCCTCACATGCTGATGTTGTTGGCTCAAATGCTGACACTCACATGATCACAAAGTTGATCACTCCAGGTGATATTTTACAATGTACTGAAAGCACTAAAAGGAATGTCATAACACCTGGAGAACAAGCCCAAACTATTACATGCACTAAAGGAAAGAATACTCCAAGTAGAAAGGGTGGGAAAACTACTGAAGAAGATATCAAGAAAGCAGGTACTAAAGCAAAGAAAACTGCTAGTACTGATAGAAAACTACTGAAGAACAAGTCTTCAGTAGTTTCATCTTCTTCAGCAGATGATCAACTTAAGATGAAGAAAAAGCCATGTGAAATATGTGCTTATTCAATCATTTTACTGATGATTGCTGGTATAAAAAGGGCTCCAAACTCAAACACAATGAAAACATTAAAGAGAAAATTGACAAAATGAAAACTGAGTTTGAAATCAAGTTTGTACTAGCAACATCAAAACCTGTAACCCCTAAATCCAAAAGGAAATCCACAAAGAAAGGGGTCAAACAGGTAACGGCTGAGGTTGCTCAAAGAGAGATGGTACAACACAGGAATCCATCAAACTCAAGCACTAATGGGTCTGATGAGCTGAAGGCTTTATCACAAAATCAGACACAACTTGTTATGATGGTTCAACATCTATTGGGGAGAGTTAACCAATTAGATGCTCCTATGTTAAAACCACAGAGAAGAAATCCAAGTCAAAGGATTCCTCTTCTTCACCGTCTCCAACTCCTCAGGCTGTTATTTACAACAAGTCTGTTAGTTTACCATCTAATGATATGAACAGACCCAAAACCAAAAGGTTTGGGTCTCAAAAACTAACAAAGTGTTTATGATTGCAGGGTTCTTCAACATGCCATAGTAGCATCTGGTATGTAGACAGTGGGGATCTATGCATATGACAGGGAACGGCTCTCTTATTCATGACTACTCTTAAGGAAAGAAGGAGTTTGTTTCTTTTGGCAATGATGCTAAAGGTTACATCATTGGAAAGGTTTTGTCTCCAATGGAGATATAAAGTTTGATGATGTTAATCATGTGGAAAATCTCAAGTACAATCTCTTGAGTGCTA
The DNA here is from genome assembly GCA_025506515.1 of Flaveria trinervia. Lineage (NCBI taxonomy): Eukaryota > Viridiplantae > Streptophyta > Magnoliopsida > Asterales > Asteraceae > Flaveria > Flaveria trinervia. The sequence goes on from CM046443.1 coordinate 76,644,535, forward strand.
GTCAAATGTGTGATAAGGACATGCTGCTCTTTTCACCAGTCAGAACTGCAGGATTCTGTCATCTAAAGTTCTGAACTTGATTGATAAGTGTTGGATGATCACACTCTCCTGAGGGCCAACAGGACAGGAAGAGTGTATGCCTTAGATCTTTCCAAGAAAATAGATCTCAGAGGCTATCCTTGCCTATTTTCCAAAGCCTCTTCTCAGGAATCTAAACTGTGGCAGAGAAGGTTGGGTCATGTTAATTTCAAAAACATGAATCAGCTGATCCACAATAGATTAGTGAGAGGCTTACCAACAAAAGAGTTCCACTGTGATGAAACCTGTACTGCTTGTTTAAAAGGAAAACAACACAAAGTCTCATTCCCTCCTATTAAAAAGCCTAAGTCCACTGTCTGCTTGCAATTACTGCATATGGATCTATTGGTCCTGTGAGAGTGATGAGCATGGCAAAGAAGAAATACTGTCTGGTAATTGTGGATGATTACTCTAGATTTGTATGGACTTTCTTTCTGTATTCAAAAGATGAGGTTGCTCAGAAGATTATCAACTTTGTGTTGTATGTTAAGAAGCAGTATTCCCTATCAGTCAAGTGTATAAGGAGTGACAATGGTACTGAATTTGGAAACCATACACTTGATGAATTTTATCTTTCAAAAGAATCAAAAGGCAGTTTAGCATCCCAGGACTCCTGAGCAAAATGGAGTAGCGGAGAGAAAGAACAGACTTTAATTGAAGCTGCTAGGTCCATGTTGGCTGACTCTGGTCTGTCACTGACCTTTTGGTTGAAGCTGTTAACACAGCTTGCTATGTGCAGAATAGAGCCTTAGTAAATCAAAGGTTGATGAAGACTCCATATAAGGCTCTACACCATTTGGCTCCTTTGATTTCATTTTTCAGAGCCTTTGGATGTCCTTGTTTCATTCTCAACACAAAGGATCAACTCCACAAATTTGATCCTAAGGTGGATGCAGGTACTTTGTTGGTTATTCAACCACTTGCAAGGCTTACAGAGTCTTCAACTGCAGAACAAAATAGTTGAAGAACCCTGCATGTGAAATTTAATGAATCACCTAAGGATAAAATTCCACAAAACCCTGTGGTTGTTTGATCTGGACATACTGCAATATGCTCCTTATCAAACTCCAACTGTTGCAGATCATGTGGATAAATCATCCTCTGCAGCAAGTCTTCCACCTGGTGGTACTGAAGATGATGATGATGTCAGTACTCACCTTTTCAAGTTTAGTGACCAACTGCCTGAGTCTGCTACACTTGATGTTCTTGTACCTTCCGCAGCTCCATCCACAACAAATGCTGATGAGATTTCTGATTCCTCCACATCATTTGATTTGCCATCCAATACTTGGTTTCAAGAATCTGAATCAACATCTGCTACTACTGAACCGCTACAAACACTTGCACTGATCTTATTGTGCACCAAGAGCTGAAAGATCACCCTATATGTCAAATCATTGGTGGTATCAATGCTGGCGTCTCAACTAGAAGCAAATTGTCTAACCTGTGCTTCTATGCTCTCTTCATCAGTCAGCAAGAGCCAAAGAACTATCATTTTGCTTTGAGAGATAATGGATGGGTGGATGCTATGCAGCTTGAGCTACTTCAGTTCAAGAAGCAGCAAGTGTGGGAACTGGTTCCTCTACCCCCAGGTAAGTGTGCAATAGGAACTAAATGGGTATTTAGGAAAAAAACAGATGAAAATGGGCTTATTGTTAAGAACAAGGCTAGACTGATTGTACAGGGTTTTCACAAGAAGAAGGTATTGATTATGATGAAACATTTGCCCCTGTAGCCAGACTAGAGGCAATTAGATTGTTCTTAGCTTACGCTGCATTCCACCATCTTAGAGTTTTTCAAATGGATGTCAAAAGTGCAATTTTATATGGTAAAATAAAAGAGGAAGTTTATGTGTGTCAACCACCAGGTTTTGAGGATAATAAACATCCTGAATGGGTGTATAAACTTGATAAGGCTCTTTATGGGTTGAAACAAGCTCCTAGAGCCTGGTATGAGACACTTTCCACTTTTCTTCTTACGAATAATTTCACTAAAGGCTCCATTGATAAAACTTTGTTTATTAAGAAGGTGGATGCATAAGCTACTTGTTCAAATTTATGTTGATGATATTATTTTTGCATCCTCTGATCCCTAGTTGTGTGATGATTTTACAAATTAATGAAAAAGAGGTTTGAAATGAGTGCAATGGGAGAATTACAGTTCTTTCTAGGCTTGCAAATCAAACAAAAGCTGATGGCACCTTTATTCATCAGTCCAAATATACAAAAGATCTTTTGAATAAGTTTGATTTACAAAATAGTAAGCCCTGTTCTACTCCCATGTGCAACACCACACAACTGGATGCGGATCAGAAAGGTAAAGCTATTGATGACACTTTACACATGTATGATTGGGTCCTTGATGTACTTAACAGCTTCTAGACCAGATATCATGTTTGCTACTTGTGTCTGTGCTAGATTTCAGGCTGCTCCTAAAGAGTCTCATTTGATTGCAGTCAAGAGGATCTTTAGATATTTGCAAGGTACACAATCTCTAGGATTATGGTATTCCACTGGACACTCTTGCATGTTAGTTGCTTTTTCAGACAGTGACTATGCAGGATGTAAGTTAACCAGAAAGTCAACTTCTGGTGGATGTCAATTCCTAGGCAAGTATTTGATTTCTTGGCAGAGTAAGAAACAAACATCTGTTGCTACATCCACTGCTGAAGCGAGTACATTGCTGCTGCAAGTTGTACTTCTCAGTACTCTGGCTTCAGAACCAACTTTTGGATTATGGCATTGCAGAGACTAAGACTCCATTATTAATGGACAGTGCTTCAGCTCTTTGCATTGTCAAGATCCTATCCAGCACTCTAGGACCAAACATATAGAGATCAGACATCATTTTATCCGGGATTGTTTTGAAAAGGTCTGATTGATCCTATGTTTTGTGCCTAGTGCTGATGAGCTTGCAGACATTTTTACTAAGCCTTTGGATAGTTCAACTTTCCACAACCTGGTGTTAAGGCTTGGTATGCTGCAACCAGAATAAGTGACAACTACTGATGATCTAGTAATAAGTACTGATGATCATTGGTAACCATGTCACATATAAGTACTGATGAGTTCTTTTACCCTCAGTAGTTTTTATAACTACTGAAGGCTAAATGCCTCACAAGTACTGAAGTACTTTATCTGTCTCTAAACTACTGATGTAGTTAAACTACTGATGTAGTTACAACTACTGAAATCAGTAAAAACAGATAAGTACTGACGCCCTATGAATCACCTGAAAAGCAGATGAAAAGTCTGATGAGTAAGTGTTGAGGACAGTATGAAACAGCTGAAAAGGTAAGAATTGACGAAAACAGCTGATGAGTAATTTCTCTTCAGTTGTTTCTACAACTGCTGTTTCTAAACAACTGAAGCAAGACCACAGTCTTCAGTAGTTTCACAACTACTAATAACTAATACCAAGTCTTCAGTTGTTTACAACAACTGATGGCAAAACCACTATCTTCAGTAGTTTCACAACTACTGATGACAAACACCAAGTCCTCAATTGTTTACATCATATGAAGTCAAAACCACGACCTTCAGTAGTTTCATAAATACTGATGGTTAACACCAAGACTTCAGCTGTTTCAACGTCTGATGGTCAAAACCAAGTCTTCACTTGTTTTATAACACCAGATGACAATACCACCACTGTCAGTCGTTTTAAACCTCTGAAGGTTAATACCACGTCATCAGTAGTTTCAAACAGCTGATGACCACACCAAAACCTTCAGTAGTTTTCTTTCAGCCTTTTCCTATCCCAACCCTATAAATACTTGTCTTCTTCTCAAACGTTCCATTAGCCGTTCTTCTGACCTTCATACTCTCAAAAATGGCAACCATGAGTCTAAAACCCAGACATAATTGCGTCGCCTACCTCACGAAATCGGCCTTCTGGACAAAGTTTGATCACGCCATAGACCTAATGGCTGATTCTCAGTATTGTACTGCTCTGCTCTTAAACCCGACCATCTACCAGAGAGTCACTACGTCAGTTTTGGTCCAATGTCTATGTTCACACTGATGTGCCTTCCGGCCAGTTTCTGTTCGGTCATTGGTCAACCAAAAACGAGTAGGGGTCACACCTGATAGCATTCGTCGAGTGCTAAATTTACAAGATGCTACTGCTGTGACTGAGATCCGAAGGGCACAACTGATATGTCCTTCATCAACAATGGGTACGATGGAAATCTTCGAGCTACTACCATACTGAAGAAGAACTTCCCTGATGCTGAACGACTGATATTTCATATGGTGAATGTTTGCTTAGCCTCGAAGACATCCTCATGGGATCAAATGTCTTCCCGGTGCAACAGTATTATATTCAATTCTAGAACACCAACCTTTAAATTTTCCCAAATTGTGTTTCTAGAAATCAAAGATCTGGCACAGAAACCTGTGGGAAAAAGGCTATTATATCCTAGGTTTCTGATGGCCATAATTTTAAATGAATTACAACTGATGGCCTTGTTGGCCTTGGAGTCCCTGCACCAGCTGTTCTAGCTGAGGTATACTCCAGGCATAACTCCGACCAATCTCTCAAAGAAGCTGCCCGTTTGCTCAAACCCAAGCAAAGGGAACCCACAGCTTCAACTGCTAGATCCAAAGTCCCCACCAAGCCAAAATCCAAACCAAACAAGCTAATCAGGGAGATGAGTCCCCTGATGATGCTCCTGTACCACCCAACAGGATAACCTACTGGTTCAAACCCTCCAGTAGTCTTAAAGACTCCACCAACAACAGCCGCACACGTATCCTCTCAAAAGGATCCTGTTGCAACCACTTCAGGGGAACCACATTACTGAGACCTCTCTCACTTGAGGAGGTTATCATTGAAGAGCATCCCTCTCCCCGGATGCAATCAGTTTCTATCCCCTCTCCCCATGCAAATGCCCCTCAAAGCCCAACCATTATAATGCCAATGTGCTGACTCAGCTGCATGCCTCTCCTCCTCCCCTACACCCACCAACAAAGGGGAGAACAACAACAATAGAAGAGGATACACATGCTTCTGACAACCCACAGCACCGGGGTTTAAATGTTCTATCTCCTGGTGCGGATATGGAGATCAGAACATCTGGTGAGGCTGCCACCTCTTCTGAATCAGCATATGATCAGACTGAGGTTGGTAACATAACTAAGACCACACCAGAGGCAACAACTCATGAAGGACAAAGTCCTGAGGCTAGAAGTCCCCAGTTCCAAGACAAAGGGGCACATGCTACAACTGGTCTACACTCAGTGCATGTACATCCTGCTACAAGCAGGAGGTCAGGTGATTCAGCATCTGCTGATGATGACCTGGGCTTCTTTTATGATGTTCTTGCCCAGAACATAATCCTAGAAGAGGAAGTCAGTAGGCTGCAAAAACTACTTGACCAACTCTCTCAGGGAGAAAGACCATCTGCCACCATATCAACCCAACAGATGGCACCTTCCTCTGAAGGTCACTTAAACACACAGCCACTCAAAGAATCTCAGCCACCTGCCTCTGTTTCTGGCACCATTTATCAGGACCAAAACCCCCCTGGGCAAATGGATGCTATCCCTCAAAATCCCCTATCTCTCATCACACCGCAGATAACTGAACTTGTCATTAAAACTGTTGATGAGAGACTTTCTTCTGTCTTACAACCTATGATGGAGGATGTACTGAGCCAAAAGCTTTCTGCTGATCAAACCCTTAGTACCAATGCACCCAAAAAGGGAGAGATTCCAGCAATGAAAGCTAAAAGAAAGAGGATGGAGAAGGAGAAAGAGAAAGAGAAGGACAAAGAAGTGGAAATAGAGAAGGACTGTGTGTATGAGACCGAGAAAGAGAAGGAGAATGAGAATGAGAAGGGAGCTGAAAAGGAGAAAGTACATGAAAGTCAAAAGGACTTTCATGTCACATATAAGAAAAACAAAAGTGCTGAAAAAGAGAAAAACTTGAATGAAATGGTTAAAGAGGCTGATGCTGAACACAGCAGATCAATGGACAATATCATTGATCAGTTGTTTAGGCAAGGTTTCAATACTGAAAAGCTGGACTCTGAAATAAGAAGATTAGAGATCGAAGAGATTCAACAAAGATGGGCCAGCTACAGCACAATGGATAGAGAAAGACTTGAGATCATGATCAGATTTATCAGCAAATACCTTGGGAGATCATTGATCGAAATAAAATCATGGACCAGGGATAACATCTTGGCCATAACCTCCAAGATCTGTTTGTCTGAGGCATATACTAAGGGATTAGTAATAGAAGCTTTGAATGAAGCAGGAGCAAGGAGCAGGACTGAGCTAGCCAAACACTCAAAAGCCACACTCACCTCCAAAATGCTAACTCAGCCTGTCAACATTCCCTCTCCAAAACAACCACAACCACAACCCACAAAACCAACTCCCTACCCTCAAAACCAACAGCGATGATGATGCACCTAAGCAGAAGAAAAGAAAGGTGTTGAGGCTAGAAGAAGAAGAAGATGATGATGAAGACAGGCTGCCGATCTCAGCTGTTCTGCAGTTGCCTAAGGCCAAAGATCTCTCTCTTGCAATAACTCCTGAGCAACAAAGAGATGCAATCAAAGTGAAATTGGAAGAAGAAGAACAACACAGATTGCACGATGAAGAGTTATTGAGGAGAGTAGATAAAGCATATGCAGCCACTTCCTCCATCATTAATATGAAAAAACAAGCTCAGAGGATTTATACTCTTAGACATACTTTTCAGTATGTGAAAGAAAGAGTAAGAATTTGGCCTGATCCCAGGGTGGCTCATAGAATACAAAAGAAAAATATCCCTCAGAGATACAATAGGCAAGTGAAAAAGATTGTAGATGAAGTGATCTCCTTAGCCCTTGTAGTCTCACCCTGGGAAATCCTGGAAGAATTCAAAAAGGCCTACACCTCAAACATGCCCCCACAAAAGATGCTGGAGAACAGAATGATCAAAAAGGGGCTGGTGTATAAGAGGCTGAATGAGATCAGAAAGGATGAGTTAACATTGCTGTTAGAAGGTCATCATCGTGATGAATTTGCTTACAGACAGATTACAACAGTGGTACTCAAAAATGGAAAACAGGTCAAATTCCTGTCTGAGTACTATGGGCCAGAAGGATTCTTCGATGGTGAGGCAGAGGAGCTCACCATGGAGGAACAAACTGTATTTTTGGAGGCCTACACCAGGGAATCCTACAAGCTCATAGTTGGGAAGTGAGTCTCATGGATGGGGGAACAGCTCAGTGTCCAATTCCCCAATACAGAGCTCCCATCCATACATTGCCAACCAAATCATCAGAGACTCATTCCCAGGCCAGGGCTTATATGGGTCATCTTCTCAACTGATCAAGAAGGAAAAAGACCAACCATTCTGCCAACAATAAGTGGGAAAATAAATCAATTAGATGTTTTGGCTGCATTGGTTCAGGGGGAGTTTGTTGGACCAAAAGAACCAATTAGCCAAGATCAGAAAACCTCTAAGGCCCATATGATATCACAACAACTGCTGAAGGCTTCATCAGCAGTTCGACAAGTGCTGAAGACTTCAACAGCTGAAGACTAAAGTGCTGAAGCTCAACAGCTGAAGAACACAAGTGCTGTAGCTGAAGACTAAAGTGCTGAAGTCCAACAGCTGAAGAATACAAGTGCTGAAGCTGAAGACCAAAGTACTGAAGTTCAACAGCTGAAAAGTCCACAAGTGCTGAAGATCAACAACTGATGTACAAAGTCTGAAGACAAAGACTGAAGACATCAGCTGATGACATCTACTGAAGTCATCAGCTGAGAAACGTCTGAAGTTCAAGTCTGAAGACCAAGTGCTGAAGTTTCAGTAGTTTGTCACAACAGTTGAAGAGTACTTCTTCAGTAGTTGTGTTTATCAGTAGTTTTATGTTTTTACTTTCAGTAGTTTTGTAAAACGACTGAAGAGCTTGTTCTTCCGTCGTTGTAGTTTCAGTAGTTTCTTTTCAGTAGTTGTAGTAACTGATAACACTTAGTATTTTTGTAAGAAGATGTAAGTTGTGTTGACATCTTCAGTAGTTGTGTTTCAGTTGTTTAAATAATTCTGTTAGATGTCACTATCGAGTGACATCAGCAGACGTCACATCTCCTATATAAGGAATGTTCCACCACGACATTCCTATATAAGGGATGATTGACCTGATTGTAATCGTGACATTTTGCCACCACGAAAGCGCGTTTTGAATGAAATCCTTGATTCGTAGAATTTCTCTATACCGTTTCGCTTTTTGCGTTGAATATCCATTATTATCTTGTGAATTGGCTAAATGTTTTGTTAATCTTCCGCTGTAATAATCTCTAATCAATCAAACGTAGATTGCTGATCCTAACAGTTTCCCACAGCTTGTCAACATTTTAGTTTAATCTTGAGATCACCAACCGGTCTAGACATCTATTGTGTTCGATCTACCAACATATCAGTTGTGGTCTAGCAACCTCTAGGTCTACTTTCTTTGTGTTACCTTAGTAGTAGCTAGCTTAACTATGATATTTCCTTTTATATTGCTCAGACTGCTCGACTTATACTTGAACTTTGCATCTTTTTCAATTTTGGATTTTTAATGTCCCAAATGGTTTGTACCTGTGTACTATCATCTTCCACAAGTTAAATCGGTGTCACACGTATGATCTTATTTATTTCATTCGGCTTGCCTCTCCTTTTCCCTCATTTTTTATATCTATTCTCCCCCTAAAATACTAAAACCTCTAAGGATTTGTGTTATAGAATTTTAATGGCAAGAACCGACACTAAGTGTGATTAACAAACTAACAGTAAACAAAACAAGAGAATTAAACTTGAAAAATACTATAATTTAAGAAATTTTAAAAAAACACTAGACGCGACGCATCAGACTATACATGGTCATCTTCAGGAATGACCTCACTCTTCTTTTTAACACCATTGACCTCTAACAGATATAGAAAACATGGTTTATCAAAAGCCTTTGTATAGAGGTCTGCGCGTTGAAAATCAGTGTTTATTTTTATCACATCGATAAGTTCTTTTCAAAACAGTCACATATGAAGTGATATTTGATCCTGATGTGTTTGGTCTTGGGATGTTGGACCGGGTTCTTAGTGACTGCAATCGCAGCAGAGTTATCAACAAATATAGGAGTAGAAGTGAATTGCAAACCGTAATCCTGCATTTGCTGTTGAATCCATATGATTTGGGAACAGCAGCATGCAGTAGCAACGTATTCTGCTTCACAGGTTGACAAGGCAACCGAGGTCTGCTTCTTACCTGCTAGTTCCACCAATCTTCTCCTAAAGAACTGACACCTGCTGATGTAGACTTGTAGTTCATCTTGTAGCCGCCATAATCTGAGTCACTATATGCTGTAAGTTCAAAGTCATCATCATGAGGGTACCACAATCCAAGTGTGGGGTGCCCTTCAGATAACAATATCCTCTTGACTCTAATTAATGGTTCACCTTAGGCTTTGCCTGATATCGGAGCATAAACTATAGCATACATGATATCTGGTCTTGAGGCCGTGAGATACATGAGGGATCCAATCATCCCTTGGTACATAGTAGCATCTACCAGATCACCGTTCTCGTCGGGTGCTACATCATGGTTTGTAGCCAATGGAGTGCCAGCTATAGAAGCATTTTCCATGTCAAACCGACTGAGAATATCTCCTACATACTTGGTCTGATGTAAGATGATTCCATTTGGTGTCTGATCTACTTGTATCCCGAAAGAACTTCATCTCCCCCATGGCACTCATCTCAAACTCAGCCTTCATTACTGCTTCAAATTCTTTGCATAATTCTTCATTCTTTGAACCAAAGAGTATGTCATCTACATAGATCTGTACTAGCACTAAGTCTCCATCTTTTTTCTTTGATAAACAGTGTGCAATCAATGACTCCCCTGCGAAATCTGTGTTTCACAAGATGAGTAGAGAGTTTCTCATACCAAGCCCGTGGAGCTTGATGAAGCCCGTATAGAGCCTTGTCGAGTTTGTAAACTCTATCCCGATGATATGGATCTTCAAATCCCTCGGGTTGACTGACATATACTGTTTCTCTCTGATTTCCCCATGAAGGAATGCACTCTTCACGTCAAGTTGATAAACTTTGATTTTCATATAAGATGCATAGGCAAGGAAGATGCGGATGGCTTCCATCCTTGCCAAAGGTGCAAATACTTCATTGTAGTCGATACCTTAAAGTTGTCTAAAACCCTGAACAACAAGCCAAGCCTTGTTTCTGATGATCACACCTGATCATCTTTCTTACATTTCAAAACCCATTTGGTACCAATGACTTTAGCACCTTTAGGTCTATCCACTAGTGTCCATACACCTAACTTCTTAAACTGAAGAAGTTCTTCCTGCATGGCACTGACCCAAGCCTCATCATTTAGTGCTTCACTAACATACTTTGGCTCAAACTGAGACACAAAGCAGCGGTAGGCATCGTCGTGAAGATATCCTTTTTCCATCTCAGAGGCATAATCAGCTGAATACAGTTGATTTCTAGTTTGTACCCCTGATCTCACATCTCCTATAATATTATCCAATGGATGATAGATGTTTATACGTGAGCCAGGAGTTGTCGGAACAACCACCTCAGAGTCAAGATCATGAACATTTGGTTCTGGATATGAGGCAATAGGAGTCTGAGGTTCTCAAGGTTCAGAAGCATCACCAGTTGGTGCGTGTGAACTTGTGGTAGTCGGTACCTGTACATCCTGGTTGTTCTGATCATTTCCTTCATTTTCTTCATCAGAAGAAGAATCACTCACATCAACTGCTCCCCCTGAGTTGGTAGGATCATGACATGTTGAATCTTGAGATGGTGTGTTCAAGACATCGTACATCATCTTGTTTGCCCACTTGTCTTCTGAAGAAGAGAGAGATATGTTGAAGGACTTAAAGAATCCATCATAGTCGAAGAAGTAAGCAGACCCCTTTCCAGCAGGTGGTATGATATATCTATGAACATCAACATTGCATCACACCTCTACTTGGCCTGTTGAGTTATTGTAAACTCTCTTGTTCGGTATGTTGTATCCTAAGAAGATCCCTTCATCAACCTTCTCACTGAATTTTCCCTCCTGAGTCTTTTTCAGTAGGATGCACGGAGCGCCAAACGCCTAGAGATATTCCAAGTTAGGTTTACGTCGCTGTAATAACTCGTAGCACGTTTTTCCATGGCGTTTTACTATCAGAACTCGATTAAGAGTATAACATGTATTTGCCACTACTTCATTCCAAATGTGTATAGGTAGTTTCGAGTCTGCAAGCATTATTCATGCTGTCTCTATCAAGCTGCGGTTCTTCCATTCAGCAACACCGTTCATCTAAGGAGTATAAGCCAAGGTGAACTGATGCACAATTCCCTTTTCCTTGCAATAGTCCTCCATCCTCTGATTCTTGAACTTGGTTCCGTTGTCTGAGCGCATCTGTCTTACCTTCAGCTTGTATAAGGATTCCAGAGTAGTTACCAAATCCTTGATGGATTCAAATGTTTCTGATTTGAATTTCAGAAACATTACCCAAGAGAACCTTGAGTAGTCATCGGTCACTACATAGCAGTACAAGTCGCCTGGGATGCTTGTTGTACTCACTGGACCAAATAGATCCATGTGAAGAAGCTCAAGTGGAAGTTCTATAGAATGAACTTTCTTTTCCTTATGAGATTTCTTCGTCTGTTTTCCCTTTTTGCACGCAACACAAAAATCTGGGAGTTGAAAGTTTTTGACATTTACTCCTCTCACAACATCAATTTAGATCAAGTGATTCATTTTCCTTGGATTTATGTGTCCCATTCTCCTATGCCAGGAGATGGATTCCTTCTTAGTAGCTTTGGACAAGAAACATTGGACTTCACTATCTGTTGTGGATGTCTTTGAGAGATCCAAAACATAAAGATCATTATATCTAGAAGCTGACATAAGGATCTGATCCTCCGGAATCACATAGTCCTTCTTTAGAACGTAACACTTCTTATTGTCAAATACTACCTTGAATCCTTTATCACAGATTTGATAAACATAAAGTAAGTTATTTTGTAATTGTTGGACATAGTTTACCTTATCAAATTTACTTTCTCATTTCCCACTTCTCCTTGGGCTGTGATATACCCGCCTTTGTTTCGAGCAAATGAAACATGCCCTCCTTTAATTTGTCTGACATTTGATAAGAGAGCTCTGTTCCCTGTCATGTGCCTAGATGCTTCGCTATCAACTGTCCACGTGTTAGTTTCAGAACTATAGCGAACACCCTGCACAGTCAATGAAAACATTAGTTCATGTCAGGAACCCAAGCCTTAACCGGCTTGGGTTTCTTGAGGCATCACATATCACAAACTCAACCTACTGACCCTTTGAGGTTAAGGACTGATTAGAATTTTGTTTCTTCTTATTTTCAGACACTAAGGAGGTTTTTTCTTTCCATAGACCAGATTTGTGTAAGGCCTGTTTGTGATAAACAGACGACTGGCTGATGGATTGAATTTTGGGTTCACAATCTCTTTTAGAAGGCCTCACTGAGTTCCTTTTACAAGATCTTGATGTAGATGTAGAAAGTTCAACTTTCTTCCTCGGTGTCTGATAATAAGGACAGTAAGATGCTATGTGACCATACTCTCCACAATTATAGTAGGATCTGCTTTTAACTTGATGGTTTCTATTTTTTGGTGGAGATGCAGATGTCACACAGTTCACCTTATTATGTTTAGATTGGGACACTTCTTTGTTAGATGTATGAGTTGGTTTTACAAACTTAATTAGTTTACCTGGTTTTACATCTTTGATCTCTTGTTTACCTGGACTGTGACATGATGCACGTGATTGATTAGGTTTTATAGTCTTTTTAGGTTCTTGTTTGACTTTGTTTGACCCTAACTTAAAACTAATCTTTTCAAATTCTTGTTCCAGATTAACACAAGGCATTTTTCCTATTGCCTTTGAAGTGGCCTCCTTCTGTTTAGTGTCTGATCCAATTGATTTACTTAATGAATCTGGATCACTCACCAGAGGAGTGGACACCACGTGATCCTTGATGGGGTTATTGTCAATTGGTTTACATTTGGTGTTCATCAAGGTCTCAGGTGGTAGTGGAACCACTTTGTATCCCAGTCCCTCCCTATTATTTCTCTCTCTTACTAAGTGTTGGACAATGTGTGATGAGCTTGTCCAACTATGCAGTTTTTGTTTTAATGAATTGACTTCTACTTCTAAAACTGCTTTTTGCTTCTTACTGTCCTCAAGAGAGTTCAGATAGTACCTAATGTCATTTGCTTGGTTAAAGGCAATTACCTCAGTTTCCTTAAGCTGTTTATTTAATAGGTCTATCTTTTCCTTGTAACTGTGCATGTTTTGTTTCAATACTCTATTAGCTTCTGTGCATAGTTCTAGGTCCTTTACTAGGCTATCATTATGATCTAATAACCTGGCAAATTTTGAATCTATACTTTCTCTAAATTTATGACATTCTAAGCAAGCATGATTATTAACAGTTGGTCAGAAGTACTTACCTGAGATGTAGTAGAAGAATCAGCCATGAGTACTGGCTCGCTTTTCTCTGGTTCGGATGATTCAGATGATGATGCATTTGCAGATTTTTCTTCCTTAGGCAGGTAGTTGACTACATTTGCAGTATCTTCAAAATTTGACATTGCGATCTCTGTTGCTACATCACCTTCACTTGCAGAATCGTCAACAATATCCTCCACACTAGCTATATTTGACTCTTCTGGTGAGACGAACCGAAAGCTCCAGTCCTGTCCTTCATCTTTGTTGGCAGTTAAGGCTTTTGGATCCTTACTTGATAAGTCAGCATTACTAGCAGTGGACTTGTCTTGATGGTTAAATGACGAGAAAGGAATTCCATTTCCTGTCTTCTTTGGTTTTATACACTCCCTCTTGAAGTGTCCCTTCTCACCGCAGTTGAAGCATGTAACCTTTGACTATCAAACACAAAGGTTGTGTCTTTTGTTGCAACCAGGTTCTGTCCGGTCTTTTTGACAAACTTTTTAGCTCGTCGGACAACACTTGCCAGAGCCCACATTATATCCATACGTTCCAACTCCATTTCATCCACCTGCTCATAATATTCATCTGCCAGGAGGCAGTTACCTATCTTTCCAGCAATTAATCCATGGTAGGAGTGAACCACCACAGCTAAAAGGTCCATATGTTCTCTAGCCACCTCTACAGTTATATTCCCGAGGTTGTCGGTTTTCAACTTTGCGGCATTCGCTTCAGGTACTATATATTGGGTGCTAGACGACCCTGACATTTATGATCCTGAAGTTGAGGGTTTTGCTGGAACTCCTATGCTTGAGATGAAGGAGGTTTGCAATGGTGCTCTAGATGTCTTGACTGAAGGAGTAGCATTGTAGAGTGCAAGATTCTGATCATAGTTTGCCTTTTTGGCTCGATACTTCATCCTAAGCTCTTCTTCTCTCAGTTTCAGAATGATGTCATTTATGTCTAACTTCGAGAGCATTCCATTCTATGTGAGATTTGAAACAAACGAACCCCATTTATCTGGTAATCCATCAGCAAAGTTGGATACCTTATCTTCCATCGAAGTAACCACTCCATGAGTGTGCATCTCACTCATCAAGTGGTAGAATCTATCGATCACATCATCAAGGCCTTCTATTCCCATTGAAGAGAAGTTGTCAAACTCCTTCTTCAATGCTTTTGCCTTGATAGCCTTCAGAGAGGCATTCCCGTCATACCTCTTCTCCAACGCATCCCAAGTTTCTTGGCTTGAGTATACTCCAAATACTGATGGAAAATATCCTTCGGAATAGACTGAGTAAGCAAGTCGTATACTTTCTTCTCAGTGTTGTGTTTTACCTTCTGTGCATCCGACATGCCACTTAGAGTAAGTTTTACTCCGTCAGCTCCAACTGGCATGCTGTACCCCGACTCTATTGCCTCTCACAAATTTGTATCTACTCCATTCAAGTAGATTTCAAAATGTTGCTTCCATTGTGGATAGTCGTCTAATGTGATAAGCTTCGGGGGTTTATTGTGTATTCCCACTTCGTTCTCCAACAATAGTAGATTCTGAATAAGAGTATCTCTACTAGTTGTGTATGCCGAAAACTGATCCTCCATTTCACTTAACTTTACAGTTTAACACACTGCTAATGTATGCGAATGAAGGTATGCGATTGGGCTTATTCGAGCGATTGAACAAATGCGGATGGTTCAATCGTGCGACTGAACAGATGCGGATGAGTCAGTCGTCCGAATGAACTAATGCAGTTGAACATACCGAATGAGGTTCTCAGTCGTACGAATGAAGGTACGAATGAGTCCAATTGTGCGGTTGGAAAATGCGAATGAACTCAGTCGTGCGATTGAGCCAATCATGCGACTGATGTTGCTGAAGTTTGATAATTCAATGGTTAAACTTGTTTTCGCCGTAAAAACTCGAATTTTATCAAACCCTAATAGCCGTATGCCGGAAAAACTACACGTTTCGATTTGGAACCGTCCAAGACTTCGTTAGACACAAAAAGATTGCTTTTTTGATGCAAAAACACAATTTTGTATCAAAACAATTGAATCAACACGTAATCAAGAGCCTGTTGCTCTGATACCACTTGTTAGGATCTGGTATTTGACCAAACACCAACTGATTAACGTGTTAAACCAAACCAAATAGTGCGGAATCCTATTTGATTGGTGATCCAATCAGTGAGAACGCAAGTAGAAACAATAATATATTGAAACTACCGTCAAGAATCGATTGAGAATCGATCTATAGCGTTCTATGAACTTGGAGTACGAACATGGAGGCTTCTGGACGGCTAGGGTACGTCTGGAGTCGAAGTGGATTCAATCCTTTTGTTTTTCCACGAATTAGGTGGTATTTATAGGTTACGATTCCTCATTCGGGCGACTGAACCATTAGCATGGTTCATTCGTGCGATTGAGCCATGCGGTTGATCCATTCGCACTACTGAATTGTTCAGTTGTGCGATTGAGTCAGACGCATGAAATTGTTCAGGCGTATGGACTATTTAGGCACATGGACACTTAGTGTATGGCCATTCGGACGCATGACCACTGTTGGGGCGCATGGTCCAGTCGGACGCATGAGAACTTCACTTCATCAAGTTTGAGTGTATTCAATATTCTAACATTATGTATAACACTTCAAACAATCACAAACCTATATAATTAAGTCAATATGCGTTAAACAACTCATTAGTGAAATATTAAACATTATAAACATAACCAAACAATTTGTATTTCATTAAGTACCCAATAGTTACATAAGTGTAAGACATATTACATTCAGATCAGGATCTAGGTACATATATGTATCAACAATCTCTGCAACTGGAAGTGATTCCTTGTCTTAGGATTCACAACACTCATCCAACTGAGAACATCATAGGGGATGTCACTTAGGGTGTGAGAACAAGAGGACAGACTCATCAAGGAAAAGTCTGCTTGTACTCATGCTTTCTATCTCAGATGGAACCCAAGAAGGTAGAAGATGCCTTGAAAGATAGTAGTTGGCTTGAATCGATGCAAGAGGAGCTGCTTCAATTAAAGAGACAGAAGGTATGGAACCTATGTCCGCTACCATCTGGTCAAGTACCTATAGGCACCAAATGGGTTTTTAGAAACAAGAGAGATGATAGAGGCTTGATCATCAAGAATAAAGCAACACTTGTAGTTCAAGGATACACTCAAGAGGAAGGAATCGATTATACTGATATCTTTGCACCAGATGCAAGACTTGAGACAGTTAGGATCTTCCTTGCTTATGCTACATCCAAGAACTTCACTGCCTATCAACTTGATGTCAAGTGTGCATTTCTATATGGGGATATAGATAGGGAAGTCTATAATGCCAACCTCCAAGATTTGAAGACCCACAGCACCGAACTATGTGTGCAAGTTGGATAAAGCTCTGTATGGGCTGCACAAAGCACTTAGTTTCTTTTGAAGAATGGCTATACTAGAGGTACCATTAATAAGACTCTCTTCATTAGAATGTCTGGAAAGGACATCTTGATCGTTCAAGTCTATGTTGATGACATCATATTTGGTTCCTCAAATGACCAAATGTATAAGGACTTTGAGAGCATTATGAAGAAAAAGTTTGAGATGAGTTCCGTGGGAAAAATAGACTTTTTCCTTGGAATTCAGGTAAAGCAGATGAAGGAAGGGTTTTTCATTAATCAATGTAAGTATGTCTCTAACATCTTAGAAAGATTTGAAATGAAAGATTGCAAGCCTACCAAGACACCCATACCCAAAAACCATAATCTTTGTCCTGACCTTGAGGGGGATGATACTGATCAACATCAGTGTAGGGCAATTATTGGTTCTTTGATGTTTCTCACAGCTAGTAGACCTGATATCATGTTTGCTACTTGTATCTGTGCAAGATATCAGGCTTCTCCAAAGGTGTCTCACCTAGGTGCTGTTAAAAGAATCCTCAGATACCTCAAAGGAGCACCTAAACGAGGTCTCTGGTATCCCGAAAACAAAGATTTCAATCTCTATGGATACTTTGACAGTGACTATGGAGGCTATAATGTTGACAAGAAATCAACATCAGGATGATGTCAATTTCTTGGTGGAAGGATCATCTTATGGCAATGCAAGAAACAATCATGTGTCTCTACATCAACTGCTGAAGCTGAATACATTGTTGCTGCTAGCTGCTGTGCTCAACTGCTATGGATTCAAAATCAGATGTTAGACTATGGATTCAACTTTATGAGTACTCCTATCCAAATTGACAACAACAGTGCTATCTCAATTACTGAAAATACGGTGAAGCACTCCAAGAAAAAGCATATTGATATCAGGTATCATTTCATTAGAGATATTCATAATAAAAATCTAATTAAGTTAATCAAAGTTATTCAAATGAACAATATGCTGATCTGTTCACCAAAGCGTTTGATGAACAAAGGTTTAAGTATCTCATAACAGCTATTGGGATGATAAACATTGATTAATTTAATCTCTTTTGAAAACCTTTTTAATATGTAAGTCTTGTGTCAATACAATTTAAGCCCTGTTATCAGAAGTTCTCTCCAAAATTTTCTAAGTGTAAATTCCTTCCGAAGAAAATTTAACCCTCGGAAGATATTCTTATATCTTCCGAAGCCAGATTTCTCAAAGCATAACTTTCTTCTCGGAAGAATTTTTTGGCCTCGGAAGAAGCGATTGATTGCATATCAGATCTACTTCCGAGACTTACAGATTCTCCATTCGGAAGCAACTCTAACCTTCGGAAGCAAAGTCTTGGCTTCGGAAGTAGGAATTGCCTTCGTAAGACAAGTTACCTTTGGAAATGTTTTCCACTTGGAAGAGAGATTCTATTGTGTAACGTAAATCTCTTGGGCCCCACACTAGAAAAAGCAAAGATTTTGTTAATGATGTCGGATTATTTAATTGATTTCAACCTTACCACCACTGTCAATTCATCCACTAAACCATCACATCACCTTATCCTAACCTCCATTACCGCCTTACCACCCTCTTTTAAATAATCTCCACCATTCAATTTCATCTTCTACTTGCAATTTTACTGCCCTAGAAATTTCTGCTCTCCAACTTTACCCAAGCTCAAAATCATCTACTTTCACCTTTCCCAATGGCACTCAACCATCAGCACAACCAAGTCACACTTCTTGATTCTTCAAGAGACGCTGACTTCTCTCAAATTATCTCCTTTCTCACCCAATCAACCTACTACACTACCGTTACTGTTAACCCCACTGTTTACTCCAACCAAATGGCAGAATTTTGGTAAAATGGTCAGGTCAAAACCCTAAATGGGATTCGTGTACTACGGTCCAGCATCTATGGACAGGAGTTGATCATCACTGAATAACTCATCAGGGAGCACCTTGAGCTTCATGATGACGGAGCTCCTACTGAATTGCCAAAGGAAGATTTGGATAGCACTTATATCCTAATGGGATATGGTGGAGACATCAGCAGGTCGACTGTTTACAAGTTCAACTTCTCCTACAATTGGAAGTTCATCCTACATGTTGTTCTTCATTGCTTGTCCAACAACTTCGGTGGATGGGATCAAATCCCTTATGAACTAGGATGCTTAGTTCATGGACTGGTGAGAGGCCTGCACTTCAATTACTCATGATTTGTGTTCTCAAATCTAATAGGGAATCTACAAAGAGAGACATTCTTCATGTATCCTAGATTCCTTCAACACATAATCAAATGTGAGTTGGACCAGAGCATGCTTGTCTATGCAGCTGCTCTGACTGTTCCCCATATGTGTCCTACCATCTTCAAGACATTGAAGAAGGTATACACCAACTTCACTGGAAGGCACACCACTCTTCTTCCGGGTATGATTGAGCGCATAGCTCCTGGTGACATCCCTGTTCACCCCACAGGTGATGAACCCACACCAGCAACCTCCACCACAATGCCTACTCTACCTTCTCCACCCATCACCATCACTTATCAAAGACGCCCCAAATGAACCCTTGTTCAATCTTCTCTAATTGAACAAGCTCCTCCTGTTCAATCCAAAAAGACTAGAGTGGAAACATGGGCTCCCACTCAGTCAGAGGTCTCTCCATCCTTCTCTTTCGACCTCAATTTGGGCTTTGAGTCTCCTCAGTCTCAAACCTAGGAGCCCGATACCCAAACCAACAGCCCTCAAAATGAGTCTCAAACCAGTGGCTCAATGCCTGTAGACATAGACCAAAGTCCCGGGTCAGTAGGCTTAACCTCCCTATCTTTCACTGACCTTCTATTCAAAACTAATGAAGAGATAACATCTCTCCATTGCAATGAAGTAGATCTATAATACCCACTTCATGATCAATAGAGCCTGGAGAAATCCCTTATCTCTAGCCCCCATCAACAACCAATGACTGAGGTGAGTCCCACTAATGTGGAGGGGACTCATGTAGATTCAACTGCCACTACAGAAGGTGCCTCAATGGACCTTGTAAATAGTAGTAACATTTCTCAAACTGAATCTATGGCAATCGAGCCCTTTGATGACTCTGAAAGAGACATCATTGAGCATGGTAAACCAGGGTTCCAAGAAACCACATCTGGTGGTAAGGCTGAACATACTAGGTATGTTACCTCATCTCCTCGTGATTCTTCAAAAGAAGATGAGGGAAGCATGCAACTACTTGTTAAAGACCTTCTATCTAAAGTCTCAAACCTTGAATCCTTGGTTAGGACTTTAAAAGCAAGGTCTGCCACTCAGCAACCTTAGATTGACAATCTCAAGGCTCAACTAGCTGAGAAACAGACAAAGAGGTCTGTTAGGCATGTACCTATTCAGGTCTCACTGATTTCTTCCTCTAGCTCAACTAGGACTCAAGATGATGCAACCAAAAATGGGGAGAATGTTCAAAGACAAATACATGAGGAACCACAGAGCCGACCTTCAACTTCAACATCTTCCTCTCCCATCATCTTAGCAACTGAGCCACCTCAAGTCATTCTTTAGATTGACCCAAGGATGCTTAGTGATCTCTATAGACTCTTTACCAAGTTTTTGTTGAGATCCTTCTTTGAGCAGCCAAGCCATGATGCTGCAATGATCTACTAAGAGTTGAAGAGCTTCAGAGGCTAACTGCACCTTCTACCATTATGGAAGAAGTTGGTCAACCTAAGGTCCACATGGAACCCAAGATTCAATTCAAAGGGGAAATGGGGACTGATGGCCTAGCAACTGAAACAGTTGGGATAGAATCTGCATCACCTCCAACTTCCGAAGCTGAAGTTAAAGCCTCGAAAGAACAAGCTGAATCTTCCGAAGCTGAAATGGAAGCTGTGGAAGGACTGTTCAAAATGTCCGAGGAACTGATCATCACAGATGCAATCCTGGAAATGGCATCTGAGGTGAGCAGTGAGGACTTTTCAATTCTACTTCCATCCCAGACACCATCTCTGCCTCTCTCACAATGAGAAACCTCTCTCCAAGAACCGCCACAGTCAGGATCTTCAAAATACAAAGGAAAAAGGAAGATGATTGTGAAAGAGCTTCAGGAAGAGGAGAAGATTGAGAAACTCAAGAAGAAAGGAAGACTTCAGACTGAGAATTTGCTAGCTGCCAGTACAAAAGCAGCTGCTTCCAATCAGGAGGTTGTCATCAATAAAAGAAGAGAGCAGATAATTGACCAGCTTATTGAAATGGAAGCTGCCAATGAAGAAACACTCGTGCTACCATTAGAGGAGTTGGTGGATCTGGAGAAAGCACCAGGCTGAAACTTGAGGAAGAAGCCAGGTTGGCCTTGGAGAAAGAAGAGGAAAAGAAACAGAAGGAGGCTGAATTGCAGCTAAGGAGAGACAGGGTGAACTTCCTACTATCCAGAGGCTTTGAGCTTCAAGAACTTTCTCCACGCAACGATGATACGATCCTCTAGCTTTACAAGAAAGAGCAGGATCAAATGGAGAAAGAAAGGAAAAAGGCTGCAAAAGAAAAGGCAACAGAGAAGAAGAAGAAGGAAGAAGAAGCCAGGGTCACTGCCTCCAAGAATCGCACTGAGAAAGCCTGGATAAAGGACTATCTTCGAGCTTATGGATTCTCTAGGAGGCAGGTGGGTCCCATGTTTAAAAGGACCCTCCAATGGATTGTCAGTGAAATTAAGGCTGACATCCGGATGCGGAAAAGGAAAGAGATGTATAGAAGGGTAAAAGGGATGACCTTCACTGCTACCACCCAACCATAACCTGAACCTTCACCCTTACCACTCACCATTAAACCTGAACCTTTCACCCCTGAACCCACATCACTACCCTCACCTACTCCCTCACCTCAACCACCTAAACTTTCCATCATCCAACCCAAAACACTAGCCAGAACCTCTAAACCTAAACCTACCTAATTACCATCCAGACCATCCCCTCAACCTTCTCAACATCTCTCCCTTGAGGAGTTAAGGCAATCAAGATGAAGCTCGTTAACTACACTACTCTGAGCGAAGTCTCTTGTGTAGAAGATTCTATCAACATCACCTATGTCAATGGTTCTTCAAGTTCCCTCATAAGAGATAAATTCCTTGATTTGCCTAGAGGAACATTGGACCAGGCTGTGAGAATTCTGGGACTCAACTCAAATTCTTTGAATGATGAAGAGAAGAAGCTCAGAAGGAAACCAGTGACTCTACTGGATACAAAGAAAGAGGACAAGATTCCTAGTCAGTCTCTTGTGCCTAGAAGGAAGATATCCAATAGAGTTTGATGAACTTCTCACCAATTTGTTTTGGAAAGATAGAATGGTGAGGTCAACAGACTCAATGCAACCTCTCTGCTACACTCCAGCAGGTTTGACATTGCTGAGCTGCAGAGAAGCCAATTTCCAACCCCTCCAACTCTGAAATTACTGCACTCATCAGAAATCATCTTAGCAGTCTTCATCTAGCTGAGTAACTGCAAAGGCAAAGATTGAAGAGAGTTGATTTGAGAAGAAAGGAAGACAAGGAAAGATCTCCCACCAAAGGTACTGCCTTTCCACAGATGGTGGAAGGTCCTGAATTGGAACCTATAGTTTGATCAAAATATGATTTGTTCCACCACTAACTCTTTTCAGAGGACAACAACAAGGGTACATGTTATCCAAGTGACATACTGGATTTCCTTCTACCAAGGACTATACAAACTTCTCACACCACTTCAGGAAAGAACAATGAGACAGACAAATATTTACTCTTCTTGGTGCTAAAAGTTTTGAGAAGTCAAGACAAGTGATTTTAGTAGCATCAGCCTGGGGATGTTGTTGGATCAAGAAGAAGGCTAATGCAACCAAAACATTGTCACTTAAGTTATTTTGGGCTGCATGCAAAAGCCTTCCAAAGCTTACATGAACTTTCCGAAGGTTGTAGAGTTCTTCCGAAGACAAAATGCAAGATCAACTTCAAAAGACAGAACTCTACTTCCGAAACAAGTTGCATACTTCCGAAGTTCAAGACTTAGAATAATAAAGTAAAGACCACTTCCAAAGTATGAGGAAAAGAAGAAGTCTCCAAGCCTGAAGAATCAGCCTTTCCGAAGTATAAGTGGCTTTGGAAAGTACTTACTCTTCCTGTTGTTGGACCAAAAGAACCAATGAGCCAAGATCAGAAAATCTCTAAGTCCCACACGGTATCACAACAACTGCTGAACCTCATCAGTAGTTTGACAAGTGCTGAAGACTTCAACAGCTGAAGATCAAGTGCTGAAGACCTTAACAGCTGAAGAACCAAAGTGCTGAAGTACAACAGCTGAAGAACACAAGTGCTGAAGCTGAAAGACCAAAGTACTGAAGAACAACAGCGAAGAGTTCACAAGTGCTGAAGATCAACAACTGATGTACAAAGTCTGAAGACAAAGACTGAAGACATCAGCTGATGATATCTACTGAAGTCATCAGCTGATGAAACACCTGAAGGTCAAAGTCTGAAGATCAAGTACTGAAGCCTCAGTAGTTTGTCACAACTGCTGAAGAGTACTTCTTCAGTAGTTGTGATATCAGTAGTTTTATTTTCTATGTTTCAGTAGTTTTGTAAAACGACTGAAGAGCTTGTTCTTCAGTCGTTGTAGTTTCAGTATTTTATATTTTGTACTTAACTTGCTGATATGTTCTCAGTAGTTGTGAACATTTCAGTAGTTTGTTAAGATTAGTTATTTCTGTATTGGATCTGCCAGTTGTCACTTTCCGTGATAACAGCAGTGACTGTTGCACTCTATATAAGGAGTGACAACCTATTGTAATCATTGAGCGAATGAGTAATTGAATGGAATGATTGATTGATTCGATTAGAAATATTCTACATCTATAAACATTCCTAGAAATCAGAAATTCATATTCTCTCCCTATAACTGTATGCGATCTTAATGCTCACAAATATCGTTAGCTTGCTACAATTTGTCTAATTCGTGTTTGTATTCCGCTGCTTTATATTCTGATACATCAAACTTGTGATCACTGATCCTGTCAAATGGTATCAGAGCAGGTTAATCATTGATCGATCTAATAATTGATCATTGAAACTGCTATTCAAGATCCAAGTTTGATTGAATTAGCTTTTGTTTTTGCAAGAAACGTTATAGAGATTGAATTTTCTGTATTTCTGCTCATTCATCCTGAGATCTTTTTCTTGGTTCTCATTGAGTTTGTTGTGGTTTGTCTAAAACTTTTTAAAACTTGAACTAAACTGTTTTTGAACTGAAAATGACCACTCCCTCCAATGATCCTCACAATACTGGTTCCTCAACCAGCCTCCTATGCTGGTTAGGAATGAGTATAACATATGGCAAAGACGTATGCTCCATCACCTGTCTGTTAACAGCGCAGGTGTTGGACATCAGTGGTACATGGTCCACACAAGCCTATGGTGAATAACCCGGAAACCAATCAAATGGTTCCGAAGAGGAGGGAGCAATACTCAGATGAGGATAAAAAGTTGCTTGAGATTGATGCAAAAGCCCATGGAATTCTGGCCATGGCTTTGCCCAATGAAATCTATTCTGGGCTAATGCATCATGAAACTGCCCATGACCTCTGGATTGCTTTGAAAGAACAATTTGGAGGAACAGATGAGGTCTTGGCAAATAATATAGAGAATTCTTGCCCAACAATATGAGACATTCTCTCATAGAAAGGGTGAGACACTGACTCAACAATATGAGCGGTTTTCTTGTTTGATCTCTGAACTAAAAATGGTCAAACTTGAATACACCAATATTCAGATGAATAACAGATTTCTCAGATCACTGCCTGAGAGATGGGACACATATACTATTGTCCTACGCTCCAGTGCAAGTTTGGACAAACTATCTCTCACCCAACTCCATGGGAAATTGCTCACTTTTGAGAGAGAGATAGAACAGAAGAGAAAGCTGTCTTCATCTGGAAAGCTCACTGAAGACTTTATACAAGGCAACACTGCCTTGGTGGGTCATGAGTCAGAATATGCTTCATCTGAATGCCAGTATGATGAGCATATTAATTTCTCTTCGAGCACTTCTAATTCTGCATTTGTAAGTGTTGATGGTCAGTTCACTGGATGTAATAATGACAATTTATGTTTCATTATGGATGATCTCAAGGGGATTGCTGATGATGACTTAGAAGAGATGGATATTTTGAGCCAAATGGCCTTGATAAATATCAGATCTCAGAAGTTCTACAAAAGAACTGGAAGAAAATTCCCAGGACTCTCTGGCAAAACCAAAGTTGGTTTTGACAAGAGCAAGTTGAGGTGTCACAAATGCCAACGGCTTGGACACTTTGCAAGAGAGTGTAGATCAACTGGATCTAACTCTACTGCACCCTTGTGACTTTTCCTGGCAATAGTCAACAACACAGAGGGCAACATCCTGTCACATCTAGTCATCATCCTCAACAACAATCTCCGGCATATTTTGTTCCTCAGGGTCAAATGCCATATCAGTACCCTGGTTCATGCCACAGTCAAATCAAGTTCAAGTTCCTATGACACCACAACCATGCATTACCAGAACCTCAGCCTCCCTATCTCATCAACAACCTTCATCTCAACAACACAGCTTCTTCACCCCAGGAGTTGTTGACTGGAGCAGTTTACCAGATGACTTGTCTGGTCATGATCAACTGTTCTCAGGTGCTGGTCAACATGGTGGTGACAGTCCCTTTGGGAATCTAGCTCTTATGGCTTTGGAGTCTGCTGATACTTCATCTTCCAATGCCTCTACACCTCAGGTATCACAGGTATCCTCTGAGGCAAAAGCCAAATTATGTTCTGAACAATGCATAGCAGCATTTGCTTCCATTAGAGAAGCAAATGTAGCTTTAATTAATAAGAACATTGAGCTAGAACAAAATTTTCCAAAAACAAAGCTGAGTTTGAGTTTGTGCTCAAAGATAAAAATGATGAGGTTTATAAACTGAATTGCAAAATAATTGATGATAAGGCTAGAGAAGATGTACTTCTAGAGAAGTACAAAGATCTCAAAGAAACCCTTGCAGTTACCCAGGTCGAGTGTGATAGATGGTACAATCATGCAAAGGTTTTGAAATGCTTCTTAGTAAGCAATCTGCTTCAAATGTGAAGTTTGGCATTGGCTATAATCACACTGCTCCACCTACAGATTTTACCCCAAGAGCAGAGGTAGAATCTGATGGTGAGAGTGATAACCAATCCATCAATCATGTGATCTACCTTCTGATACAGCACAATCAGAAGTAGCAGTCAGCATCAAGTCCTCCTTGAACCTATCAGCTGATGTTGATGGTCCAAATGCTGACATTCACATGATCAATAAGTTGATCAACTCAGAGTTAATCCTGAAGGTCCTGAAGGACTGGAGAGCAGGATTTAACACCTGAAGTTCAAACTTCAACTGCTGTCAGTACTGAAGAGAAGAAAACTGGCAGTAGAAAGAGTTTGAAGACTACTAAAGAGGATGTCAAGAAAGCAACCAATGCTTCCAAAGCATTGAAGAACAAGTCTTCTGTTGCTTCACCATCTTTAGTTGATGATCAACCTAAGATGAAGAAGAAACCATGTGAATATGTGGTTTGTTCAATCATCTTACAGATGATTGTTGGTACAAAAGAGGTTCCAAACTCAAACAAAAAGAAGAAATTAATGAGAAAATGGTAAAAATGAAAATGAGTTTGAGACCACATTTGTATCAGCAACATCAAATCCTGTAACCCTTAAGTCCTTAAAGCAATCCAAAAAAGAAGGAGTTAAACAGGTGACAGCTGAGGGTGCTCAAAAGAAGAAGGTGCAACATAGGACCTTATCTAACTCCACTAGCAATGTGTCTGATGAGCTGAAAGCTTTATCACAAACAGACACCTGGTGATGATGGTACAACATCTGTTGGGTAGAGTTAACCAACTAGATTCTCCTATGTTGAAACCACAGAAAAGGAGGTCTAAGCCAAAGGACTCCTCTTCTACACCATCTTCTTCTTCTCAGGCTGTTGTTACAAATAAACATGTTAGTTTACCATCTATTGATGAGACCAGGCCCAAAACCAAAAGGTTTGGGTCTCTAAAACTAACTGATTGTTTATTATTGCAGGGTTCTTCAACATGCCAAAGTAGCATCTGGTATGTAGACAGTGGGGGATCTATGCACATGACTGGGAACATCTCTCTTCTTCATGACTACTCTCAAGGAAAGAAGGGATTTGTCTCTTTTGGCAATGATGCTAGGGGTTACATCATCGGTAAGGGCTTTGTCTCCAATGGAGAAATCAAATTTGATGATGTTAATCATGTGGAAAATCTCAAGTACAACCTCTTGAGTGTCAGTCAAATGTGTGATAAAGGCCATGTTGCCCTTTTCACAAGTCAAAACTGTAGGATTCTGTCATCCAAAGTTTTGCACTTGATTGACAAGGTGTTGGATGATCACACTCTCCTGAAAGCCAACAGGACAGGAAGAGTGTATGCCTTAGATCTCTCTAAGAAGATAGATCTCAAAGGCAATCCTTGCCTATTTTCCAAAGCCTCTTTTCAAGAATCTAAACTGTGGCACAGGAGGCTTGGTCATGTCAATCTCAAAAACATGAATCAGCTTAGCCACAATAGTTTAGTCAGAGGCTTACCAATAAAGGAGTTCCACTGTGATGAAACTTGCACTGCTTGTTTAAAAGGAAAACAGCACAAGGTCTCATTTCCTCCTATTGAAGTGTCCAAGTCCACTGCCTGCTTGCAATTACTGCATATGGATCTATTTGGTCCTGTGAGAGTAATGAGCATGGCAAAGAAGAAATACTGTCTGGTAATTGTGGATGATTACTCCAGATTTGTATGGACTTTCTTTCTACATTCAAAGGATGAGCTGCTCAGAAGATTATCCACTTTGTGCTGTACATTGAGAAGCAGTATTCCCTTCCAGTCAAGTGTATTAGGAGTGATAATGGAACTGAGTTCAGAAATCATACACTTGATGACTTCTATCTTTCAAAGGGAATCAAAAGGCAGTTCAGCATTCCAAGGACTCCAGAACAAAATGGAGTAGTGGAGAGAAAGAACAGGACCCTCATTGAAGCTGCAAGGTCCATGCTGGCTGACTCAGGTTTGCCATTGACCTTTTGGGCCGAAGCTGTCAACACAGCTTGTTATGTGCAAAATAGAGTTTTAGTAAATCAGAGGTTGATGAAGACTCCATATGAAGTTCTCCATCATTTGGCTCCTCTGATTTCATTTTTCAAAGCATTTGGGTGTCCCTGTTTTATTCTCAACACAAAGGATCAACTCCACAAATTTGATCCTAAGGTGGATGCAGGATACTTTGTTGGTTATTCATCTACTTGCAAGGCATACAGAGTCTTCAACTGCAGAACAAAGATGGTTGAAGAAACTCTACATGTTAAGTTTAATGAATCTCCAAAGGACAAGATTCCACAAAGTCCTGTGGAGTTATTTGATTTGGACATACTGCAATATGTTCCCTATCAAACTCCTGCTGTTGCTCCTGTCAACAGTTCACCACCTGGTGGTACTGCTGATGATGATGATGATTGCAGTACTCACCTCTTCAGGTTTAGTGATCAGCTGCCTGACTCAACTAGACCTGATGTTCCTGTAGCGCCAGTAGCACCATCCACAACAAATGCTGATGAGATTTCTTCGAATTCAACTTCCTTTGAATTACCATCCACTGATTGGTTTCAAGGAATGATTCACCATCACCATCTGTTGCTGCTGAACCGGCTACAAACACTTGCACAGATCTCATTGTGTATCAAGATCTGAAGAATCACCCTATGTCTCAAATCATTGGTGATATCACTGCTGGAGTATCAACAAGAAGTCAATTGTCAAATTTCTGCTTCTATGCTCTCTTCATCAGTCAGCAAGAGCCAAAGAATTATCACATTGCTTTAAAGGACAATGGATGGGTTGATGCCATGCAGCTTGAGCTTCTTCAGTTCAAGAAACAGCAAGTGTGGGAACTGGTTCCTCTACCTCCAGGTAAGTGTGCAATAGGCACTAAATGGGTGTTTAGGAACAAAACTGATGAAAATGGGCTTATTGTTAAGAACAAGGCCAGACTGGTTGTTCAGGGGTTTGCACAAGAAGAAGGTATTGATTATGATGAAACCTTTGCCCCTGTAGCCAGACTGGAAGCAATTCGATTGTTTTTAGCTTATGCTGCTTATCAAAAACTTAAAGTCTTTCAAATGGATGTCAAAAGTGCATTTTTGTATGGAAAAGTTAAAGAAGAGGTTTATGTATGTCAACCTCCAGGCTTTGAGGACAATAAACATCCTAATTGGGTGTATAAGCTTGATAAAGCTCTTTATGGGTTAAAACAAGCTCCCAGAGCCTGGTATGAGACATTATCAAACTTTCTTCTGGAAAACAATTTCACTAGAGGCTCCATAGACAAGACTTTATTTATTAAGAAAGCTGGGCAGCATAATCTACTTGTTCAAATTTATGTAGATGATATCATTTTTGCATCCTCTGATCCAAAGTTGTGTGATGCCTTTACAAAGTTGATGCAACAGAAGTTTGAAATGAGTGCCATGGGAGAATTACAGTTCTTTCTGGGGTTGCAAATCAAACAAAAGGCTGATGGAATTTTTATTCATCAATCCAAATATACAAAAGATCTTTTGCAAAAGTTTGATTTACAAAACTGTAAGCCCTGTTCTACTCCCATGAGCAGCACCACACAACTGGACTCAGATCAGAAAGGTAAAGTGGTTGATGAAACACTTTACAGATGTATGATTGGGTCCTTGATGTATTTAACAGCTTCTAGACCAGATATTATGTTTGCTACATGTGTTTGTGCTAGATTTCAGGCTGCACCTAAAGAGTCTCATCTGATTGCAGTCAAGAGGATCTTTAGATATCTGCAAGGCACTCCATCTCTAGGTTTATGGTATTCTACCAACATTCTGGTAAATTAGTTGCTTTTTCTGACAGTGACTATGCAGGGTGTAAGTTGACCAGGAAATCAACTTCTGGTGGATGTCAATTCCTAGGCAACTGCTTGATTTCTTGGCAGCAAGAAACAGACCTCAGTTGCTACATCCACTGCGGAAGCAGAGTACATTGCTGCTGCAAGCTGTACATCTCAGGTACTCTGGCTTCAAAACCAACTTTTGGATTATGGCATTACAGAGACTAAGACTCCATTGTTAATGGATAGTGCTTCAGCTCTTTGCATTGTCAAAAATCCAGTCCAGCACTCTAGGACCAAACATATAGAGATCAGACATCATTTTATAAGGGATTGTTTTGAAAAAGGTCTGATTGATCCTAAGTTTGTGCCTAGTGCTGATGAGCTTGCAGACATTTTTACTAAGCCTTTGGATAGTTCAACTTTCCAAAACCTGGTGTTAAGGCTTGGTATGCTGCAGCTAGAATAGGTGACAACTACTGATGATCTCAGTAATTCATACTGATGATCATGAGTGCCTGTCACATATAAGTACTGATGAGCTCTTTTAACCTCAGTAGTTTTTATAACTACTGAAGGCTAAATGTCTCACAAGTACTGAAGTACTTCATCTGCTCTAAACTACTGAAGTAGTTACAACTACTGATGCAGTCATAACTACTGCAATCAGTAAAAAGATAAGTACTGATGTCCTATGAAACAACTGAAATCAGCCATAAAGACTGATGAATGTGTTGAGGACAGTTTGAAACAGCTGAAAAGCTAAGAATTGACGAAAACAGCTGAAGAGAACTTTCTCTTCAGTCGTTTGTACAACTGCTGTTTCATTTTAAACAACTGAAGCAAAACCACGTCTTCAGCAGTTTTATAACTACTGATGACCAATACCAAGTCTTCAGTTGTTTACAACAGCTGATGACAAAACCACTGTCTTCAGTAGTTTCATAACTACTGATGACAAACACCATGTCCTCAGTTGTTTCAATCATCTGAAGTCAAAACCACGGTCTTCAGTAGTTTTCTAAACTACTGATGCCTAACACCACGACTTCAGCTGTTTCAACGTCTGAAAGGATAATACCATGTCAACGGTCGTTTAAAACTACTGATGACTAACACCACATCCTTCAGTCGTTTCCTCACCCGTACCCTATAAATACCCTTAACCTGAGCTCTCCATGCTTCATCTTCTTCAAACCTAACGTTCCTCTCCAAAACTTCCATGGCGTCTATGCAAATTAACCGCGACACAACTGTGTTGCCTACCTCACAAAATCGCCGATCTGGACTAAGTTCGATACTGCTATCGATCTTATGGTTCAGTCCCAATACAACAAGGCATTCCTTCTGAACCCCGTTTTACATGCCGAATCCTTGAACCAATTTTGGATGAACGTTACTGTTACAACTGAGGAGAGCAACACACACATCCCTCCGGTCAGTCGTCAACAACAAAGAAGTAGTGATTACTCCTGCAACAATCCGTAAAATTCTTCAACTGAGTGATGCTACCTCTCCTGCTGGATATCCGAAGGGCACCATAGATCTATCATTTGCTCAGCATGGATATCAAGGTGATCTCAGTGCCACCACCATCATGAAGAAACACTTTAATGACGCTGAGCGCCTGATTTTTCACATGGTCAATGTATGTTTGGCCCCTAAGACATCGTCTTGGGATCAAATGTCCACCAAATGGCAGCAGGTAATGTATTCTATCCTTGAGCAACAACCACTGAATTTTCAGAATTAATATTTTCAGAGCTCAAAGATATGGCTCAAAAACTAACTGCCAACCGTTGGATACTCTATCCACGGTTCATAATGGCCATTATTATAGACCAGCTTAATGCTGAGGGACTTGTTGGCTTGGGAGTCCCTGCTACGGCTGTTCTGCCAGAAGTATACTCCCGGCACAACTCTGACCGGACACTCAAACTGGCTGCCAAGCTGCGAAAACCCACGCAGCTGGAACCCACAGCCACCACCTCCAAATCCAATGTCCCCACCAAACCCACCAAAAAGACCCCAAAATGGCTACTCAGGGAATTGAGTCCCCTGAGGATGCTCCTGCACCACAAACGCAGGATATATCCACTAGTCCAAACCCCCTAGTGGATACAATGACTCTCCAGCCACAGCCGCTCAGGCTTCCTCTCAACAGGAGCCTGCAGCAACCCAAGGGGCACCTACTTATCTGGGATCTCACTCACTTGAGGAGATTGCCATTGAAGAGCACCATCCACCCCAGGTGCACACTGCTTCTAACCCCTTACCCCAAACAACCCCCCTCACAGCCCAACTTTAATAGTTGCACAAGTGCTGACTCAATTGCACTCCTCACCCCCTCCCCAGAAACCACTTACTACTGGGATTCCTCTACAATTGAGGGGGGAACACAGTGCACCTGAGAACCCACAGCACAGGGGTTTCCCAATTCTATCTCCTGGTGTAGACAAGGAGCTTAGAATATCTAGTGAGGCTGCCACCTCCTCTGACTCAGCACATGACCAGAGTGAGGCTGGTAACATTGCTAAGACCTCCCTAGAGGCAACAGCTGATGATGGACATTGTCCTGAGGCTGGAAGTCCCCAGTACCAAGCACAAGGGGCACATGCACCAACTGGTCTACACCCAGTGCATGTAAATCCTGCTCTAAGCAGGAGGTCAGGTGATTCAGTATCAACTGATGATGACCTGAGCTTCTTCTATGATGTAGTTGCTCAAAAACCATTCTAGAGGATGAGGTTAGCAGACTCAAAGAGCTGCTGGCCAAGATGTCTCAGGATGCAAGTCCATCTGCCACCATCATACACCCACAGATGGCACCTTCCCTTGAAGGTTTCCCAAACACAGAGCCACCCCAAAATCAACCACCTGCCTCTGCTTCAGGCCCTACTTCTCAGGAACAGAACCCTCCTGAGCAAATAGGTGCTGTACTCCAAAATTCCCTCCCTCTCATCACCCCCATAATCACTGATATAGTGATCAAAGCCCTTGATGAGAGGCTTTCCTCAACATTACAGCCCTGGTTGATGCTGCTGTCCAAAAGACTCTTTCTGCGGTACCAACCCCTTCCTCCAATGCAACCAAAAAGGGGGAGAGTACTGCAGTGAAAGAAAGAAGAGGAAAAGATCTGAGGAAAAGGAAGAGGAAGAAAAAGAAAAGCAACCTCTGCTCACGTACAAGCGAAAGAGAAGTGCTGATGATCACACTGCTGAAGACAAATCCTTGGAGGAGCTGGTCAAAGAAGCTGACACCACACACAGCCGCTCCATGGATAATAATTGAACAACTCTTCAGGCAGGGGTTTGACACAGCCACACTGGATAGTGAGATCAGAAGGTTAGAAGTACAAGAGATACAAACCCGATGGGCAGGGTATGATGCTCTTGAAAGAGAGGTTGGAAATAATGATCCGCTTTATTGCAAAATACTTGGGAAGATCATTAATGGAGATCCGCGCATGGTCCAGGGACAGCATTCTGGCTATAGCCACCAGAATCTGTCTGTCTGAGCAATTCAACAAAGGGATTATTGTGGAAGCCCTTGATGAGGCTGGGGCTGGCAAAAGGTTAGATGGCTAAACTCACAAAGGCGAAATTAACTACAAGGATGCTAGATCAACCTTCCCTTCCACCCACTCAAACAGATCCTATCCCTCAAATCTCCCAACCAACCTCTAAGCCAAAATCCAAACATCCTCTTTCTTCAAAACCAATCCCTTCACAACCCAACCATCATCCAGTGATGTACCCCGAAGGAGGAGAAGGGTGCTGAGGATGGAAGAAGAAGAAGAAGAAGAGGATGAAGATGATAGTCTGCCACTCTCTGCTGTTCTGAAGCTACCAAAACCCCGAGTCAATCCATGATCACACCTGACTCTCAAAGGGAAATGGTCAGAGTCAAGATAGAAGAAGAAGAACAGCAGAAACAGCACGATGAGCAACTGTTGAAGATGGTTGACAAGGAATTTCCTCAGTCATCATCTATTCAAGCCATGAAAGGGCATGCTCAAAGGCTGTACACTCTCAGGCACACCTTTCAGTATCAGAAGGAGAGAGTGAGAGTATGGCCAGACCCCAGGGTGAGTTCTAGAATCCATAAAAGA
Source organism: Flaveria trinervia (assembly GCA_025506515.1). Lineage (NCBI taxonomy): Eukaryota > Viridiplantae > Streptophyta > Magnoliopsida > Asterales > Asteraceae > Flaveria > Flaveria trinervia. The sequence continues at coordinate 76,678,564 of CM046443.1, forward strand.
CTATCCCACACAGATACAACGGCAAGTACGAAAAACAATAGAATCTACCATCATGTTGGCCGTTGTAGTCTCACCTTGGGAAATCATTGATGAATTCAAGAAAGCTCACCAAGCAAAGAAGACACCTCAAGCCTTACTAGAAAACAAGATGATTAAGAAGGGGTTGTTATATAAAAAGCTTGAAGACATCCAAAAGAATGAGCTCCAGTTACTCCTTGAAGGCAACCATCCTGATGAATTTGTATATAGGGAGGTAACTACGGTGGAGCTGAAAAATGGCAGGACCATGAAGTACTTATCAGAGTACTATGGTCCAGAGTTCTTCTTCGAAGGAGGAGCTGAAGAACTCTCTCAAGAGGAACAAATTGTTCTCCTTGAGGCCTATGTTCGTGAGTCATACAGACTCATTATGGGGAAGTAATCTCATGAATGGGATAACAACTCTGTGTCCAGTTCCCCAAAACAGAGTTCCCATTCATACTCTGCCAAACAAATATTTGAGATTTCTTCCCAGGCCGGAGCGTACATGGGTCATCTTCTCTACTGATCAAGAAGGAAAAAGACCAACATTTTGGCCATCAATAAGTGGGAGTATAAATAAGTTAGAGGTTTTGGCTGCATTGGTTCAGGGGGAGTTTGTTGGACCAAAAGAACCAATGAGCCAAGATCAGAAAATCTCTAAGTCCCACACGGTATCACAACAACTGCTGAAAGCCTCATCAGTAGTTTGACAAGTGCTGAAGACTTCAACAGCTGAAGATCAAGTGCTGAAGACCTTAACAGCTGAAGAACAAAGTGCTGAAGTACAACAGCTGAAGAACACAAGTGCTGAAGCTGAAAGACCAAAGTACTGAAGAACAACAGCTGAAGAGTTCACAAGTGCTGAAGATCAACAACTGATGTACAAAGTCTGAAGACAAAGACTGAAGACATCAGCTGATGATATCTACTGAAGTCATCAGCTGATGAACACCTGAAGGTCAAAGTCTGAAGATCAAGTACTGAAGCCTCAGTAGTTTGTCACAACTGCTGAAGAGTACTTCTTCAGTAGTTGTGATATCAGTAGTTTTATTTTTATGTTTCAGTAGTTTTGTAAAACGACTGAAGAGCTTGTTCTTCAGTCGTTGTAGTTTCAGTAGTTTTATATTTTGTACTTAACTTGCTGATATGTTCTCAGTAGTTGTGAACATTTCAGTAGTTTGTTAAGATTAGTTATTTCTGTATTGGATCTGCCAGTTGTCACTTTCCGTGATAACAGCAGTGACTGTTGCACTCTATATAAGGAGTGACAACCTATTGTAATCATTGAGCGAAATGAGTAATTGAATGGAATGATTGATTTTTCGATTAGAAATATTCTATGTCTATAAACATTCCTAGAAATCAGAAATTCATATTCTCTCCCTATAACTGTATGCGATCTTAATGCTCACAATATCGTTGCTTGCTACAATTTGTCTAATTCGTGTTTGTATTCCGCTGCTTTATATTCTGATACGTCAAACTTGTGATCACTGATCCTGTCACTTCCGAAGGCATTTAACCTTCAGAATACCTGCTATGAACCCGTGGACACAAGTATGGTCTATGACACTCCCTGCAGACTTCTGATACAACATGGCTTCTTCCTAAAGAGCATGTTGTTGACCATACTTTATTCCACTGTCACTTTTTCATGATATACATGTTACCAACTTTAGTGGGTGACAAAAGTAAGTCAAGGACATGTCCTAACTACCAAATCTCAGATAAGACTTTATCCGAGATACCTTAATCTTTAGTCTTGTAGTATAACTTTAGCTATACCCCAGCTAGTATCAAAGTATATCCAGCTCTAGATAGTATTATATATAGGTTCTTCTTGTAATTCATTGGCAGATAGATCATCTGCTTGTAAGAGTCTTTCATTTTGAGTTGAGAATCAATATGTAAAAGTATCTTGAAAATTATCTTTCTGTGTTCTGAGTTACTTTCTATATTGTGATTAACTCTTATTGATTATTCATATATCCGAGTGTTGTTATAGGTGAGTTTAAGTGAAAACACTATGTTTAAGTGACAAACACTGATCCTGCACTCTTTCTTAGTATCTAGCAGAGTCACCAGTTTCCTTCTTAGTTTCTTCTCTTCATCATTCACTGAATCTGAGTTGAGGCCTAGAAGTCTAGCTGCCTGGTTCAATGTTCCTCTAGGAAAATCAAGGAATTAATCCCTTGTGAGGGAACATGAAGATCCATCAACATAGGTGATATTGACAGAGTCTTCCTCACATGAGACTTTGCTCAAAGTTGTGCAGTTGGTGAGCTTAGTCTTGATTACCTTGAACTCCTCAAGAAACAGGTGTTGAGAAGGCTGAGGGGATGGTTTGGATGGTTGTTGGGTAGGTTTGTGGCTCAGAGGTTTTGGGAAGTGTTTTTGGTTGAAGGATGGGAAGTTTAGGAGGTTGAGTGATGAAATGGGTGAGGGTAAGGATGTGGGTTCAGGGGTGAAGGGATCAGTTTTGATAGTGAAGGGTAAGGGTGAGGGATCAGGTTGTGGTTGAGTAGTTTCAGTTTAGGTCATCACCTTTACCCTTCTATACATCTCTTTTCACTTTCCCAATCGGATGTCAGCCTTGATTTCACTGACAATCCGTTGGAGTGTCCTCTCTGACATAGGACCCACCTACCTTCCAAAGAATCCATGAGCCCGAGATAGTCCTTCATCCAGGCTTCTCACTAAGCTTCCTGGTTGCAGTGGCCTTTGCTTCTTCTTCTTCTTCCTTTCCTTTAGCTTTTCTCTTGCAGCCTTTCTTCTCTCTTTCTCCATTTGTTCTTGCTCTTTGTTGTAGAGCCATAGGATCGTTTCATTATTGTGTGGAGAGAGTTCTTGAAGATTGAAGCCTCTGGAGATTAGGAACTCTATACTATCTCTCCTCTGCTGTAAGTCAGCCTCCTTTTGTCTTCTTCTTTCTGTTTCTCTATGGCTAATCTGGCTGCTTCTTGTTGTTTCTCATGTTGCACTCTGGTTGCCTTTTCCAGTTTCACCAGCTCCTCTAGTGGTGGCAAGAGTGTTTCTTCATTGGCAGCTCCCAATTAGATGAGCTGATCAATTATCTCTTCTCTCCATTTGTTTTTGACAGCCTCCTGGTTGGCTGCAGCTGCTTTTGTACTAGCAGCTAGCAACTTCTTAGTTGGAATTCTTCCTTTCTTCTTTAACTTCTCAATCTTCTCCTTTTCTTGAAGCTCTTCCGCAGTCATCTTCCTTTTCCTTTTGTTATCTTTTGAAGAGCCTGACTGTGGTGGTTCTTGGAGAGTGGATTATGATTGTGAGAGAGGCAAAGAGGGTGTTTGGGATAGAGGTAGATTCTGAAAGTCCTCACTGTTCACCTCAGATGCCATTTCTAGGATTGCATCTATGATGATCAGTTCCTCGGACATCTTGAATAGTCCTTCCGCAGCTTCCATTTCAGCTTCGGAAGATTCAACTTCTTCTCCGAGGCTTTAACTTCAGTTTTGGAAGTTTGAGGAAATGCAGATTATGTCCCGGCTGTTTCAGTTGCTAGGCCATGATCCCCATTTCCCCTTAGAAATGAATCTTAGGTTCCATGTGGACCTTAGGTTGACCAACTTCTTCCACAGTGGTAGAAGGTGCAGTAACCCTCTGAAGCTCTTTAGCTCCAAAGTAAATAATTGCAGCATCTGGGCTTGGCTGATTAGTAGGATCTCAACAGAAACTTGGTGAAGAGTCTGTAGAGATCTCTGAACATCTTTGGGTCGATTTGAAGTACAACTTGAGATGGCTTAGACAAAGTGATGAGAGGAGTAGAAGATGTTGAAGTTGAAGTATGAATCTATGGGTCCTCAATGTTTGTCTTTGAACATTCTCGCCCTTTTGGTAGCATCATCTTGAGAGCTAGATGAACTAGAGGAAGAAGTCAATGAGACCTGAATAGGTACATGCCTAACAGATCTCTCGGTTTGTTCTCAGCTAGTTGAGCCTTGAGATTGCTAATCTCAAGTTGCTGAGTGGCGGACCTTTCTTCTAAAGTCCTAACCAAGGATTCAAGGTTGAGAATTTAGAAAGAAGGTCTTTTATGAGGAGTTGCATGCTTCCCTCATCTTCTTTCGAAGAATCACGGGGAGATGAGGTAACATACCTAGTATGTTCAGCCTCACCACCAGATGTGGTTTCTTGGCACCCTGGTTTCCATTGTTGAATGAAGTCTCTTTCAGAGTCATCAAACTGCATGGTTGCCACAGATTCAGTCTTAGATATGTTACCACTATCCACAGGGTCCATTAAGGCACCTTCTATAGTGGCAGCTGAATCTGCAGGAGTCCCCTCCACATCAGTGGGACTCACCTCAGTTATGGGTTGCTGATGGGGGCTAGAGATAAGGGATCTCTCTAGGCTCTGTTGCTCTTGGAGAGGGTATTGTAGATCAATTTCATTGTCTTGGAGAGATGTTCTCTCTTTATCAATTTTAAAAAGAAGGTCATTGAAGATAAGGATAGTAAGCCTACTGATTCGGGACCTTGGTCAATGTCTACAGGCATTGAGCTTTTGGTGGGGCTGTCCCTTGTTGGCTGCTCAGAAGAGTGTAAATACTCATCCTGAGGGCTGTTGGTTTGGGTGTTGGGCTCATGGGTTTGAGATTGAGGAGACTCAAAACCCAAATTGAGGTCGAATGAGAAGGATGGTGAGACCTCAGACTGAGTGGAGCCCATGTTTCCACTCTAGTCTTTTTGGATTGAACAAGAGGTGCTTGCTCAATCAGAGTAGATAGAACAAGGGTTCGTTTAGGGTGTCTTTGGTATGTGATGGTGATGGGTAGAGAAGGCAGTGTTGGCATTATGGAGGTGGTTGCTGGTGTGGGTTCATCACATGCGGGGTGAACAAGGATGTCACCAGGAGCTATGCGCTCAATCATACCTGGAAGTAGAGAAGTGTACATTCTAGTGAAGTTGGTGGACACCTTCTTCAAAGTCCTGAAGATGGTAGGCCTCATGTGAGGGACAGTCCGAGCAGCTGCACAGACAAGCGTACTCTGTTCTAACTCACAGTTGATTATGTGTTGAATGAATCGGGGATACATAAAGAATGTCTCCCTTTGAAGATTCCCAATCAGATTAGTGAACACAAATCTTGAGTAATTAAAGCGGAGGCCTCTCACCAGTCCATGAACTAAGCATCCTAGTTCATACGGGATTTGATCCCATCCCCCAAATTTGTTTGACAGACAGTGGAGAGCAACATGCAGGAGGAACTTCCAGTGGTAGGAGAAGTTGTACTTGTAGACTGTCGACCTGCTTACGTCTCCACCATATCCCATGAGGATATAAGTGTTGTCTAAATCTTCTTTCAGGAATTCAGGAGGAGCTCCTTCATCATGAAGCTCGAGATGCTCCCTGATAAGTTGTTCAGTAATGACCAAATCTTGTCCACAAATGTTGGACCTTAGTACACGAATCCTATTTAGGGTTTTGACTTGACTATTTTCCAAAAATTTGGCCATTTGATTGGAGTAAACAGTGGGGTTAACAGTAAGGGCTGTGTAGTAAACCTTGCTTCGAAAACCAACTTTCCCTTCATCACTTGAACCGTTTGAAAAAGTCCAAATGTGAAACCTTCCCTGACTCCTTCTTTCCTAACATTATTTGCATAATGTGTGCTTGCAGGATTGTAGTAACAATCTTTTGCCATATGGTTGTGCAGACCACACATAATGCATGTAATGTTAGTCTTTTGGGACTGTGAAGGTTGCTGTTTCTTGGGCTTCTTCTCTTCATCAGTAACCTTTCCCTTCAACTTCTGATTCTTTGGTAGGATAGGAATGATGGTATTACACTCCTTTCCTGAATCAGAAGTACCTAACACTTGAAATCCAGCTGAGATAAAGACACCTTTCTGCTTTAGATCAATCTTCAGCTTAGACTCAGCCACTTTCATGGCAGTTCTTCTAGCAGCTTTAGCTCTGCTTCTTCTGGCCTTAGTGGTTATGATTTGATCTTCACAGGAGGATATGGGTACTTCTACCTGTTTCTTCCCTGTGGTGGCCACAATTGTTGTTTCATCCCTCAACTCTAGTGAGGAGGGGTCAACAGTTGGAACCTCTTGCTCCTTAGTACCACATCTTGGTTGTCCGATAGACTGATAAGAGTGTGGTGGAGTGATTTTATTGGTTCCCAACCCTCCGTTGTTTTGATGACAGAGTTTGGAGTGGGAGGATGATGCAAGAATAGCTTGGAAGTTTTGCTCAGAGATAGCATGCTTCCTGGCCTGAGCCTTAGTAGTGACAAGCTGGGCTTGAGCCTCAGATAATTTGGATATCAGATCCTTGATTTGAGTCTTATAGTTGGTATGTTCATGTTTTAAAAGCCACACAGTTTTCTCTAACTCCTTAATTTTCTTTTGATAGTCAGACTCAGCTCTCTTAAAATCAAATTTTAAAATATTTAAAGACTCAATATCAAATCTGATTCCATATTGTAATCCTGATAAAGTTTAACTTTAGCTATAAAGGCTGGAGTACAGAGATATTCATATACCTGAGTATCATTTGTTCCTGCCATGAGAGCTTGAGCAAGAGTCACATCATATACCATGAAGCTCCAGTTAACTTGTTGAGCCATTGTAGCTATTTCAGTTGACTTTCCTGTGGGCTTAAGGTTGAGAGATGTGTGGAGGCCTGTGTGGTTCCCGGATTGGTCTTGGGAGCCTTGCATTCCCTTGCAAAGTGACCGAGTTGGTTACAGTTGTAACACTTTGCTTTGGTCTTGTGAAACCCAAACTTGGTAGTAGTTGGGTATTAAGGGAATTTCCTTCCAGTTCTCTTAAATAATTTCTTCGCTCTATAAGTTTAAAGAGCCATTTGTTGGACAATGTCCACATACTCTACATCGTCTGGATTAAAACACTCAAGATCATCAAAACAGTATTGAAAGTCACGGAGTGTCCACTTCTTGAGACAAAGGCCCAACTTTCCTAAAAGGAATTGTGTTAAGCCTGTTGAGACCTTGGAGTCTCACAAAAGTGATGTAAGGTCTAGAAGAGCAGGATGGCTGCTGGTAAGTCAAGTAGTGCTGAGGTTGTAGGGGTGCTGAGCCTTCTGCAACCATTAAAGCGTTGCTAGCAGGAAGACTCAGAGGTCGGCTTGCTTGGTGGCCCTTGTTACTTTCCATCTCTAAACAATATCCATCAAGGACGTCGTAAAGTTTAGTCATAGTGAGAGTGTTCAAGTTCTCTGTCCTCTTGATACAGACACAGTAAAATGTCCACTCATTTGGAAGAGCACTCATGAACTTTCTCATGAGATCTCTGAGTTCAGGAGTGATCTTCACAGACTAAAGAGAGGAGATAAGATCCATATACCTGAAATACGCTCACTGAGGGTCTCTCCAGAAATATAAATGAAGTTCTCAAACTGCTGCTTCAGTGAGTCCTTCTTTGAGCCGTTGGAGCTTGAATACATCTGAGCAAGAGCATCAAACAATTACTTTACAGACTTACAATGCTCTTACCCCACCATGATGGAGTTTGGTATTGCAGTCATGAGGATGGTCATAGCATTTCTGTCAATGTCTATCTTCTTTCTGTCTTCATAACAATAGTCTCCAACAGCTTTTTCTATCATGGCACCGTTTCCACCAGGTAATGCCACCTTTGGCTTATACGGGACATTGAGAATGGAGTTCCACATCTTGCTGTCTTGGGATGTGATGAAGCCTTCCATTCTTTTGCTCCAAGACCTGGAATTTTCTAGAGTAATGATAGGAGCCTTTGTCATAGTTCTCATCTCTACTTCGGATTTGTTAAGGGCCATTTTGAGCGAGTGAGTTGTAAGGAGGAGTGAAAAACAGGTTGATTTGGATAGTTAGATCACGCAATCAAGAGCCTAAGGAGCTCTGATACCATTTGCAGGATCGGTTTGGGGTCACTTAACACTTTGTTTTTCTCTCAAACTCACTTGAACAACACTCGGATGAAGATAGATTCAATAAGAGTTATCATAATATAGTAAGTAATAAAGAACACAGAAAGTAATTTTCAAGGTATTTGCATATATTGCTTCTCAACTCAAATATTACAAGACTCTTACAAGCTTATGTTTACGAGTTACAATGAGAAACTATATATAATACTACCTATAGCTGGATATACTTTGATACCAGCTGGGATCCTATAACTAAAGCCTATACCACAAGACAATAGTTTAAGGTATCTCGGATAAAGTCTTATCTGAGATATGGTAGTCAGGACATGTCCCTGACGTACCTTTTGTCACCAACTAAAGTTGGTAACATGTATTACCATAAAAGGTAAACAGTAGAATAAAGTATGGTCAACTGCATGGCTCTTTGAGAAAACGCCATACAGTATCAGAGGTATGCAGCTGAATGTCAAAGACCATACTTATGTCCACTAGTTCATAGCAATGTCATCCGAAGATTAAATGGCTTCGAAAGAACAAGTACTTCCGAAGCCACTTATACTTCGGAAGAGGCTACTTCTTCCGAGACTTGGGAACTTCTTCCGAGACTTGGAACTTCTTTTATTCATACTTTCAAAGTAGTATTCTCATTGTTCTTCTAAGACTTGATCTTTGGAAGCATGCTCTTGACTTCGGAAATAGAGTTCTGTCTTCAGAAGCTGCTCTTTCACTTTATTTTGAGAAGAACTCTACAACCTTCGGAAGTTCAATGCTAAGCTTCGGAAGCCTTTGCATGTAGCACCAAAACTATGTAAGTGATTTGGTTTTGGTTGCACTAGCCTTCTTCTTCATCCAACATATATATATACATATATATACATATATATACATATATATATATATACATATATATACATATATATATATGTATGTATATATATATGTATATATATGTATCTATATATATATATGTATGTATATATATATGTATATCTATGTATATGTATATATATATATATTTATATATATATGTGCATATGTATATATATATGTACATATATTATATATATCTATACATACCTATATATATATATATGTATGTATGTATATATATATGTATGTATATATATATGTATATATATATGTATATATATATATATATTAAACATGCTAAAAAATTATTATCATATGAGTTTACGGTTATAATATAGATATTTACTAATAATACCCAATTCTCTATAACCATTGGCTCCGGTAACAATTTGACACATCCTGTCGAAAGCGTGAAATGCTTGATTGTGACGTTTCGGTTCAAAACACAATGATTAAAATAACAGGCAATCACAATAATAAACTAAACATAATTTTCCATTAATTATATATATTTATAGGATTACATATTATAAAATTTAGTCTAATAACTAGACTTTTACATTTAATGGTAATCCTAGATCAAAATGCATGTCATAATCAATTCTTTTATCATTCAGCCAGTAATGGACGTGAACGTACACGAAGAGTCACAAGTCCGTTATATCTATAATCACCCAAATGCACAGCTTCCATATGTAGTCATGCCAATCACTCATGTTGAACGTGTAATGAAATTATAATACATTATGATTACCTAAAAAAGAATACTCAAACAGTCAACATAAAGTTGGTAAGAATATAGGTCTATTCAATAACATAATTTATTTTAATTGATGCAATACAATTAAAGTTACAACCAATCTACTTATATGGCAAGTGTTTATAACTGTTGTATACAAATCACATAATTATAATAATATAACATCACAACCCTCATCAGGTAGATGCAGATTGACTTATTCATCATCCGAATTATTGGTTGTGTCAATCAAACTTTTACATTTGCATTAATTTCAATAACAGATAGTATGCTTTATCCAGCAAAAATTTATAAATAAAAAAGGGGGTCATGTTACTAACCTTATTTCTGGCAACAAGTCAAATATTTCTTATAAAATAATTATTTTTTAGAAATAAATCTTATTTCTTTAAAATATTCAGCATTTATATCATTAATCAAATCAAATTTTCTAAACAGTGGATACAGTTGTCCAAAAATTACTAATTTTGCAAGAAGTAATGTTTCAAAATCTAGATTATCACATAAGAATTTCAATCAATATTTCTCTACAGGTAATTTCCTAGAATTCTTACAAGTTTCATATAATTGAAAAAAATAGCTACATTCGCTAAAATTTCTGAAATTTTCGTAAACTGTCCCATTCTGTATATTATATTTTATGTATAATTTTCATTATTTAACCAACTGTTTTTCTATTACTTTGGATTTTCTTCTTATTAATTGTTCTAAAATATGAAAATTTATCATACTTGCGGATTAATTCACGTAATTTATTCTGTAATTCCAATATAATATAAGGGGAATCATATAAATTTTGCAGCTTTTTATTGCGTCTAGATCTTCTGTTTGATAATTTTCTTCTATTTCATTGAATTAATCATATAAATTAATATATTCTAAATAATTAGTCCCTAATTTTTAGATTATTAGTTTCAATAGTCTCTAACAAAATTTCTAAATTTTTATTCCCACATTCATAGTTATTTATAAATTTTCCCACAATCATAGTTATTTAAGTATTTAATCTAATTTATCATGAAATAACACATGTTTCAACCCTTTAAATCTTTATTTTCGTTTAAATCCCTGGTTCTTTAAATAAATTTCTCAAATTTTCGGGTTTTTAAATCCATTCTTATTGATTTTTAATAGAAAATCAAGTGTTCATGCGGTTTTGTAAGTAACTTTGGTGGTTTAACCTAAAATGTATAATATAGTGTGTGTGTATGTATATATATATATATGTATATATATCTATTTATATATATATGTATGTATATATATATATATATATATGTACATATATAGAGGAGAGATCAAATGAAAACCACAATTATAATTGAAAACTAAGAAAACCACTCTCAACCAATCATATAAATTCTTTAATTATTACATTTTTATTTATGTAAAAGGTTAATTATGTAAATTTAACACATTACAATTTTGGTAGTTATCTTCTTTCTTAAATCCCTTAAATATCTCTCTCAATCAATAATTTTTCTCTCATTTATATTTAAATCACTGAATCAAAAGTTAATCATGTTTCTCATTCTCCTTTTCGCCATTAACTTTGAAAGATCAGATTTCGAGACCTGGAGCCATGATGCTAGAAGATCTTAGATGACAGGTTTAGTTTGTTATAATGTTGTGTGAGTTGGGTGGATTTTCTTTTAATCATGAACCATCTTCAATTTCTTCGATGAATTAGTATATGAAATCAAAGATTATTAAAGTGTATTGTTCATTTTGTTTGTTTTAATGATTTTTTCTTTGCTTTCTAAAATCAACTAGGTTTATTTAAATGATTATATGTTTATTTTCAAGGGAGGGAATTAAATATATTTTATTTTATTTTCTTCCAATCTTCGATGCAAAGATGGAACCATAATATTTATGAAATGATGTGCTATGATGTTTAAATCAACCTTGATTATTTTTCTAAAAATATAAAACAGTGATTATTTATTCATCTTTTTTTGCAGTGAGTTAAAAGTGAAATATGATGAACTTGAAGGTGATGACAGTTATGAATCGAAAAAGATAATGCATCAAAGATGATGATGGGTTGAGTGATTATCAAAGTGTTTGGTTTTGACTACAAAGAACACGTTGAAGAAGACAGATGCAGTTGTTATGTATACGTAACATCTTTGATACGTATAAATATCAATGTCGGTACGAATACGTATCAGTGTCGGTACGTATATGTAACACTATCATTACGTATACGTATCGTTGTTGTTGCACAAACATAACAATATTTGTTTATATAATTTCTGCTTATACTTGGTGAAGTTTACTTATATTTGCAAATGTGGCATGACCTTATGTCATGCTTCTAAGAAAGTACTATTTCATGTCATGTATTTCTTTTATATTCCATACATATTTCAAGTATTTGTTGATTGATGAGTCATGCATATGTAATGTCAAACGTTAAAATATATATGTGTAACTCATTTTGGATTTTCATATGGGTTCATTAACAACGTTACACATATGTATGACAATGTTACATATACGTACACACAATGTTACGCATACCTAATATATATTGTTACATATACGTAACACGATGTTACGAATGCATAAGTAGTCGTTTTCTTTAGTTTATTTTTCAGAGAAAATATGATAATCTAATTTTTTTAATCCAAAATAAAGAAAATAATACATTTGATTATATAAATCTATACTAAGTATAAGAGAGAGGTGAGAGAAAAATGGGAGAATGAAGTAAATTTAGGATTTTGTTAATTACACTTGATAGTTACCAAGTTAGATATTTTTTATTGTTCCTATTTTGCCCTTAACTTATATTTAAACACTCATAATCTTTTATTTAATTAATAAAATCTCAGTAATTAATCTCAACCATAGATCAAAAAAATCAATGGTGAATAAGTGGTTTTCTTGGTTTTTAATTATAATGTGGTTTTCATTGGAACTCTCCCCTATATATATATATATATATATATAATATATATATATATATATATTATATATATATATATATATATATATTATATATATATATATATATACATGCACACACACACACACACACACACATATATATATATATATATATATATATATATATATATATATATATATATATATATATATATATATATATATATATATATATATATATATATATATATATATATGTATGTGTGTGTATATATATAAATAAATAAATAAATAATATATATATATATATAGGGGAAGGATAAAATGAGAACTAGTTTTTTTTGTGAGAACTCTAGAAACCAATCTCAACCACTAGTTCTCAATGGCAAAATTGTAATTAACAAAAACATATTAAAAAATTTTATAAATAAAAAATAACATAAAAATAAAAAATAAAAACACAAAAATATTCCCCAACTTTCCCTCTTTCATAAAAAGATATTAAAAATTTTATAAAAAATAAAAAAATTCTCATTTTTTAATGAAATTCGTTTTACATATGTGTATTATCGGGTTTACACATGTATAACTAGATTTACATATATGTAAACAACGGATGTACGATCTTTTTAGAAAAGTATATCAATATGGTAGGCTTTGGAAAGATAAAAAATACTGAATTTTATGGTGAATTTTTTTGAGAATATGATGTCCTGAATAAAAGTTACAAATGTTTAAAAAAATGAGAAAATGACATGTGATTTGCATGTGATAAAAAATTAGTGTCTGAGATTGGTTCCTAGAGTTCTCACAAAAAAGGTTGTTTTCACTTGAACCCTCTCCTATATATATAAATTAATAAGATTTATATGTAACTTGTGAATTATACGGGCATTCTTTTTTGTACCTTAGTACACTGAACACCAACCCCCGGAAAAAAGAAAACTACAATTTGATTATATTTTCATACATATTAACAATTTATATTTAATCAATCTATGTAACTTGAGAAAAATTATAATTTTACTATTATGTCCTTTTGTTTAATTTATATTTTTACTATTATGTCCTTTTGTTTCATTTAATATCAATAAATTACATATAAAGTTACATTTTTATCATCTTTAGTTACAACTATTGATAAAAAAAATCAAAAATTAATATTAGTTCCTGATATTAATGAAATTACATATGAGAAATGACTATAAATAATAAAATAATGATATTAACTTTAAAATTTTTGTTTTTAAATTTTTAAAAAAATATACATTTTGTTCTAAAACAAAGTGTATAAAAATGTTACTTTGAAAAAAATTGGTATTACTAACTCCTAAATTTGATTATTTTTTGTTTGTAAGAAATTAAATTATTAAAGTTATTTAGAAATAACCTTAATAAATAGATTTCTTTCTTAATTTATTAAATATTACAAATTATTAAAATTGTATTATTAGTAATTATTGTATTTATTTAATAGGAGAGAGACTATAAATTTTGGTAAGGATGATTGTGATGCTGACACCTGACAATTCTATTTACCCTTTTATTATAGTAAAAAGATATATATATATATATATATATATATATATATATACATGTTTATAATTAAACACTTTGTTAGAGAGAGAGAGAGAAATGATCAAATGAAAACCATCTTTATAATTAAAAATCATAAAACCACTTTCAACCAATCATAGATTCTACACACACACACCACACACACACACACACATATATATATATATATATATATGTTTTTATTTTATTAAAAAAGGTATTTTCTAATCTTACAACTAACATAATTATAGTATTTTTAATTATATTTGACTAAATCCTTTTCTTTTCTCATTCCAATTTGAATTTGTCATATCAAATCATCATAATTCAGTTATTCAAATTTTATATATAATGTCTGCTCCCCATCAAGAACCACCATCTAAAGGGCCTTGCTGTCGACTTCACCACCAGCCACCATATATTTTTAAAGATTACAAACTGTAAAGTCAATACGAATGAAAACACTATCAATGCTCATATAGTTTTTGTGTACTTTTTGACTTGCTTATTGTTTTTGTAATAGAATATATGAAGGTATTTTCTAGGCTATATGTTAGGACTATAAACAAAAACATAGGACTCACATGATTTAACCCTTAGCAACCATATGTTTCCCATTTCGTGTATTTTGTAAAATTCAATATATATACAGTCAACTTCAATGGCGAAATCACTATTGTTATTACATGTGAATATAGATTAGCTCTCTACTTCAATCATGAAATCACTATTGTTATTACAGTCAACTTCAATTGCGAAAACACACACCCGAACACATACAACACACATAAGCATACAATCGAGGATAAAACCAGTTAAGAACATCATGAACTCACGAATTCTTACCTTGAATTTGAACTTTTCTTCTTGTTCTTCAAAATATCCAAAGTTTCTGCCTTCTCTCTCTCTATATATATATATCTTCAAAAACCTCAGAGTTGATGTGTGAAGAGAGTGTGGGTGGCCATCACCTTTGACACCCACTTATTAAAGATTTTTGTCCTTTTAACACTTTAGGTCCCTCTACTTGGGCTATATAACTTTTCTTTCTTATTCTTCACTTTATTCTTCTTTGCTAACTTTAAAAGAATAATCGGGTGTTACAAGTCAACCCCCTTATAAGGATTTCGTCCCCGAAACTTGTTATTCCTCAAATAATCGTGGCTAATGCTGTCTCATTTCCTCCTGTCTCCCACGTAGACTCAGATCCCTTCCCGTGCTTCCACTGTACACGAACAAGAGGAACCACTTTATTCCTTAACCTATTCTCTTTACAATCAATGATCGGCACTGGTTGCTTCACATAATTAAGCTGTTCATCTATCTTAATATCTTCCGGTGGAACAATCATATCCTTGTCTACTAAACACTTTCTTAGATGAGATACATGGAATGCCGGGTGAATCCCACTTAACTCATCTGGTAGCTCCAATCTATAGGCCACCTCTCCTACTCGAACAACGATTCGGAAAGGTCATACGTATCTCGGGCTCAACTTGACCCGCTTTCTGAACCAAATGATACCTTTCCAAGGTGAGACTTTAGACATGACTCTATCACCCACCCGGAACTCAATTGGTCTACATCTCTTATCGGCATACGACTTTTGCCTATCTTTAGCTGCCCTCATAAAGGCTTTGATCCTTTCAAGCTTATCAGTCGTAGCCTCGACCACTCGCTCCTTAACTCTTTATGCCCAATATCGCCCGAACACACGGGCATTCTACATATCCTACCATATAGCATCTCATAAGGAGGCGTACCAATACTATCATGATAACTATTGGTATATGAGAACTCAGCTACTGGTAAGTGGTCATCCTAACTTCCTCCAAAATCGATGACGCATGCCCGAAGCATATCTTCCAGCATCTGAATTGTCTTTTCTGACTGACCATGTGTCTGAGGATGATGAGTCATGCTAATATGTAACCTCATGCCCATCGCATCGTGGAATTTCTTCCAAAATTTAGACATAAACCAAGTGTCACGATCAGGCACAATAGACACCAGCACCCCATGACGAATTAATCTCTTTAATGAACATATCTGCCAACCTCTCAGATGAATATGTCTTGCGAATCGGTAGGAAGTGAGCACTCTTCTTCAAACGATCAACTATCACCCATATAGCATCATATCCACGCGCGGTATATAAGGCCCCGTTTCCGACACGCTTACAGCTGGCCAATCATCGTTCATAAAACATATAATTACATTTAACTTTCATAAAACATCGCAGCGGAACATTAAAATAAGTTTTCATTTCATTATAATGCTTTTGCAAGTTAATATAGTCATTCATTACAAAACATCGTTCGTTCGCATTACAATGCAAAAGCATTAAACAAAAGAATGCCATCCAACATGCCAGGTAGCCACCCCGTGCCATCCTCACCAAATTTACCTGCCAACTGGAGAAATGCATAAAAAGTCAGCGTTGTTGATTGAGTTCTAGTTTCAAAATAAAACATACTTTACATTCATTAAAACTATTCTTTACTTTTGCATGTGATCACACATCATACGTACACATAGATAATATCACTATTATCTTCCTTTACTGCTCACCACATATTTTCCTTCTTTATCACATTCTTTATCACTATCCGGATCAGTGTCATCAGCTATGCCCCAAACAAATAGGGTATGGCCGAAGTTCATAATTGACTTCCACACTACACATAGCCTCGCACTAGCACTAGGGTAAGTGACAAAGATACCAACTGTATTCTACACCCCCAACATTATGCATAACTCGGGTACTGGGCTGAAGATAATAAATGACTTCCACACTGCACATAGCCCGCCACCAGCACCGAGGTGGGTAACCCCTATAAACCACTGTATACTACACCCCCAACATTATGCATAACTTGGGTACTAGGCCGAAGATCATAAATGACTTCCACACTACACATAGCCTGGCACCAGCACCGAGGTGGGTAACCACTATACAAGTGGTCGGTCATAAAGACGGACCCCGGTGTGCATCCTTCTAGGGTAGCTAACCCATATACCATTGGACTAACACCCTTCATTGGGCATGTTCCCACATACAAGGCTTGCAAGACTTACTTTACTTTCCTTCAGTCATTAATGAATGTATTCATTCATCATGTTCCTCTTTTCATTATCTTCCACTTTACCTTACATAATACTTTCATTCATTAACATTCAACGTAAAGCCATGGGAAAATAAACATACATCACAAGGAACACAAACATAAACAGTCAACATCAACACATAAGGCATCATACATACATAACATACATCATACATACCATCATGCATTAGCATCAATCATACATCATAACATGCCCAACATAACACCTATGACCTCAAAAAGTCAACTTACATAGCCCCTGAGAACCTCCCCAAGTCAAAGCCTACATTTCACCTTTTCCCCAAAAACACAAAAAATATTCTAAGTGTTCATCCACATTGACTTTACTCATCCGCATTTGTCAATGTTGATCCGCATTTGTTCATCCGCATTAACTTTACTCATCCGCATTTTTCATCCTCATTGACTTTACTCATCCGCATTTGTCAATGTTTATCCGAATTTGTTCATCCACATTGACTTTACTCATACACATTTTTCAATGTTCATCCGCATTTGTTCATCCGCATTGACTTTACTCATCCGCATTTCCCTAATACTCATCCGCATTTCCCCAATGCTCATCCGCATTTCCCCAATACTCATCCGTATTTCCCCACTACTCATCCGCATTTCCCCACTACTCATCCGCATTTCCCTTACTTAGTCAGTGCTCATCCGCATTTCCCTTACTTAGTCAATGCTCATCCGCATTAACTGTTCATCCACATTGACTTTCCATCCGCATTGACTTTCCATCCACATTTTTCAACACTTAGGTAGTTTTTTCTAAACATAGGCGTATGCACTACTGTTGGGCGTATGAGCAGCCTAGGGCACACTTAGCAACAAATTCAGTCCCCAAACACCATCTATCTTGTTCTAAGCTTAAATCTTACATTCTTAGCCTTAAAAATAGAACCATATCATCAACAAGCATGAACATAGATCACAATCACAGTATACCCACAACATACACACATTTATACATTTGGGTATGAAACCCTAATTTTATAAAAAGTTCATACATGCAATTCCAGCCCCAAAATTAGTTAAAACATGTAAAAGAGGGGTTCTAGAACTCACCTTTGCTGCTCTTGAGTATGGCTTCTTCCAAACTCATCTACGATTGATTTCAACCGCCTAGAAACCCACTAAAACACACACCCGAACACATACAAACATACATAAGCATACAACCGAGGATAAAACCAGTGAAGAACACTCAAAACCACGAATTCTTACCTTGAATTCAAACTTCTTCTTCCTGTTCTTCGTGGACCAAAACTTTCTGCTCTTTTCTTTCTCTTTTAAAGAAACGCAGATCTGGGTGTTGTAAGAGTAGAGTGGGCTTCCGTGCCCACTTACACGCACTTTCAAACCTTTTTGTCATTTTGACAGTTTGTTGCATCAAGAAGAAGGCTGGTGCAACCAAAACCAAATCACTTAGATAATTTTGGTGCTACATACAAAGGCTTCTGAAGGTTAGCATGGAACTTCCGAAGGTTGTAGAGTTCTTCCGAAGACAAAGTGAAAGATCAACTTCCGAAGGCAGAACTCTACTTCCAAAGTCAAGAGCATGCTTTCGAAGATCAAGTCTTAGAAGAACAATCAAAAGAGTACTTCCAAGTATGAAGAAAAGAAGAGGTTCCCAAGTCTTGGAATAGCAGCCTATTCCGAAGTATAAGTGGCTTCGAAAGTACTTGTTCTTCTGAAGCCATTTAACCTTCAGAAGACACTATTATGAACCAGTGGACATAAGTATGGTCTCTGACATTCCGCTGCAGACCTTTGATACTATATGGAGTTTTCTAAAAGAGCCATGTAGTTGACCATACTTTATTCTATTGTTTATCTTTTATGATAGTACATGTTACCAACTTTAGTTGGTGACAAAAGGTAAGTCAGGGACATGTCCTAACTACCATATCTCAGATAAGACCTTATCCGATATACCTTAAACTATAGACTTGTAGTATAGGCTTTAGTTATAGGATCCCAGCTGGTATCAAAGTATATCCGGCTGTACGTAGTATTATATATAGTCTCTCATTGTAACTCGAGAAGATAAGCTTGTAAGAGTCTTGTAATATTTGAGTTGAGAAGCAATATATGCAAGTACCTTGAAAATTACCTTCGGTGTTCATTATTACTTACGATATTGTGATCAACTCTTATTGACTCTATCTTCATTCGAGTGTTATTCAAGTGAGTTTGAGAGAAAAACAAAGTGTGAAGTGACTTTAACCGATCCTGCAATTGGTATCAGAGGTCCTTAGGCTCTTGAATGCGTGATCTAACCATCCAAATCAACCTTTTTTTGACTCCTCCCTGAAACTCACTCACTCAAAATGGCCCTTAACAAATCTGAAGTCGAGATGGGAACTATGACAAAGGCTCTCATGATTACGCCTGAAAATTTCAGGTCTTGGAGCAGAAGAATGGAAACGTTTTACACCTCAACTTGGGAAAAATATCTTTTCTTCTTTTTCTTCACTTTATTCTTTTTTCTTTGACTTTAAAAAAATAACCAGGTGTTACACGGTATGCGGTAGCTTCATAATAAAGTCCATGGTGATATGCTCCCACTTCCATTACAATATATCCAACGGTTGGATCTTCCCAAACGGCTTTTGATGCTCGGCCTTCACTTATAAACAAGTAAGGCATTTACTCACATACTCCACCACATCACGCATCATACCCGACCACCAATAATCTTTCTTCATGTATTGGTACATATTCGTAGCACCGGGATGAATAGAGTACCGAGCTTTATGAGCTTCATCCACAATCTATCCACGTAGATCCCCAAAACGAGGAATCCACATGCATCCGAATCGGGTTCTAACACCGAGTGTGTTTTCACCTAATTCTGCAACCAGACCTCTCATTCTTTTGGAGTTAAGATGATATTCTTTTAATGCCTCCTCTTGAAACTCCTTGACTTGCTTCATCACATCAAAGGTCATAATCAACTAGTAAGCTTTCACCTGAATTGGCTCAGATCTCTCCTTTCGGCTAAGGGAATCCGCCACCACGTTGGCTTTGCCGGGATGCTAGTGGATCTCGCAATCATAGCCCTTTATGAGCTCCAACCATCTCCTTTGCCTCATATTGAAATCTTTCTGCTCGAAGAAGTACTTCAAGCTCTTGTGGTCGGTGAATATGGTGCACTTCGTCCCATACAGGTAGTGCCTCCAAATCTTCAATGTGAAGACCACAACTGCTAGCTCCAAGTCATGAGTAGGATAATTAACCTCACGAACTTTCAATTGTCGGGATGCGTAAGCTATAACTTTTCCTCGCTGCATCAACACACATCCCAACCCCGAGTAGGAAGCATCTGAATAAACCACCAAATCTTCGCTTCTATCAGTTAATGACAGGATAAGAGCTTGATTAAAAACCTTGCCTTTAACTCTTAAAACGCCTTCTCCTGAGCTTGACCCCATACAAATTTTACATCTTTACGGGTCAACTTGGTTAGTGGAGAAGCGATCTTAGAGAAGTCTTGAATGAATCTTCTGTAGTAGCCCACCAAACCCATGAAACTATGGATCTTGGATGGCGTCTTTGGAGACTTCCATTTCATCATCGCATCCACCTTTGCCAGGTCTACCAAATCCATTCAGGATTCACTACATGACCTAAGAACTGGACTTCGCGCAACCAGAATGCGCACTTGGAGGACTTGGAATGCAACTTCTCCCTTCTCAACGTCTCCAAAACCTCCTTAATGTGATCGACATGCTATATCTCGCTCCTCGAATAAATCAGGATATCATCGATAAACACAATCACTGATTTATCCAACATTGGCTGACACACTTGATTCATCAGATCCATAAAAGCAGCTGGCGCATTGGTCAATCCAAAAGACATAACGAGGAACTCGTAGTATCCATAACGCGTGCGAAAAACTGTTTTAGGAATATCCTACTCTTTCACCCTTAACTGATGGTAGCCAGATCGAAGGTCTATCCTTGAGAACCAACTGGCACCCTGAAGTTGATCAAATAGGTCATCAATTCTCGGTAAGGGGTACCGATTCTTCACTGTTAGCTTATTCACCTCACGGTAGTCAATACACATTCTCATACTACCGTCTTCTTTTTCACGAATAAGACCGGAGCACCCCAAGAACAGATACTCGGCCAAATGAACACCTTATCAAGCAACTCTTGCAATTGATCCATCAACTCCTTCTACTCAGTCGGAGCTAACTGATATGGCGCCTTAACAATAGGTTGGGCACATGGTATCAAGTCAATCTGAAACTCTATCTCACGGTCAAGTGGCACTCCTGGTAAGTCATCGGGGAACACATCTAGAAAGTCACACACCACCGGTACATCGGACAATTGTGGTGTTGGTGTATCCACGTCTTCTACATATCCAAGTAGGAACTACATCCATGCCTCATGCACTTTCCCGCCACCGCCATCGAAATCACTTTCGGAATCGTAGTGACTCGATCACCATAAACCATCACCAACTCCCGTTAGGCGCCGTCAAGCGAATCATCTTTTTGCGACATACAATGTTCGCCTCGTAGTCCGCCAACCAATCCATTCCTAGGACTACGTCAAACCCACCTAATATCATCACAATTGGTTTAACAGGAAACTTATGACCTTCTAATTCCACATCACAACCTTCTATCATCTCAGAAATCCTAGTAGACTTACCTATGGCAGTTTCTACATCAAAGAGCATATCTATCTTTTTACTACTAACAGGGAATATAGCACATAAACCAGCAAAAATAAAACTCTAACTAGCACCAGAATCAAATAACACAGAGGCTGAAGTTTGGTTACTAGAAACGTACCTGACACAACGTCGGGGTCCATCCTAGTCTCCTCCTGAGTCATCGTGAACGCTCTGGCACTTGCCCTCTGCCCTTCAGTCCCAGTCGTCTTCTTCCCTGCACCGGAACTTTCAGCCCTCGGCTTCTTACAATCTCTTCTCATGTGGCCCTCCTCACCACAAGTATAACACCTCCTTATCCCACAGTTCTTCGCCACATTCCGGTCCTCCCACAATGGAAACATACATTGGATCCCACTCTACATTCCCTGCTGTGCTCTCGTCCACACTTAACACACCTCCTTGACCCCCGCACCAGATGTGACCACACGTCAGTCATCTACCTGTGCACCTTTGTTGCTTGGAGTGGGCCCGCCATGTCCAAATCGCTTCCCGTTGAAACTCCTTTCACAACCACCTTTCTTACCGACTTCATCCACCACCACGATCCTTTCGTCATACCACCTCCCCGCTAAGTCAACTGCCGACCTAAACGTGCTCAGTCGGGCAGCGATCATGTGCTTGCGAATATCCGCCGGCAAACCCTGAATATACCTCTTCTTCTTTCATGACAAAGGCGTCACTTGATCCGGCACCATTCGTGACATCTCATTAAACTTTGTGGTGTATTGCTGATGTGTCATTGTTCTCGCCTCCAGCTGTAGGAACTCCCTTTCCTGGTGAGGATAGAACTCCTCAATTACTAGCTTCTTCAACTCAGACCACCTCATTCTCCCAATTTCCCGACTACCCTCGGCTTGGAGAATATTGTCCCACCAACATAAAGCCGAGTCCACAAATGAGTGGGCAGCAAACTTCACCATCTGGTCTTCTCGGCACTCGCTAATATCAAGCACCGCCTGCATTTCTCTCACCTATTGGTGAGCAGCAACAGTAGTGCCATTACCGTCAAAAGTAGGGGGCTTGCACATTTGGAATGCCCCGTAGTTGCAGCCTCGTGCCGCCTCCGGCGTAGGCTCTTCTTCCTCTTCTTCACCATTAGAGAGAACCATCTCAGTCTCCGGTCGCGCCCATCCTCCCGAGGACTTATTCATCTCCCTTCTTTCTCCTTCTCTTACAGCCTTAATCACTTCAGTCACCACAGATGGTAAGATCGTCTGCATGACCTGATGAACTTCTTCCACATAGCCTCCTTTACTGAGACTCTCAAATTAGCACTCTTATCTCCGTCCTCTGGATGAGGGGTCTTGGGTTCTTTATAAACCACCTTTTCGACTCTAGGACTTCCTCTTTTGGGCCGCGGTTCAGCACCACGTCCACCACGACCTCCACCCCGCGAAGCTTTTGATGATCTACCACCGACCATCCTCTAACATGCTATATAATTCAAACATAAACACGGTCATTCAAGGTAGTAGCTCAGTTTATGTCAAGTACAGTAAGTCCGTAATTATAGTGGTCAGTTGTGATTAGCCACATACTTTATTTTTCATACCCCAAGCATTTCCTATCCTGACGATATCAGTATCTAAATCTACTAACAACACATAAACCACATAACATTCTCACATAATGTCGGTTAACATTAAGAAAATACCTGATGGCACACAGCTACTCGGACTGGTATCCCTTCCCTTTTCATCCCATTTTCAGTTTAAGTTTAGGTTTATTTTTAAAATTTACCCATTTCACTTAAAGTTCGGCTCTAATACCAAGTTGTAAGTCCTCGTTCTTGGGATGCTTACAGCTGGCCAATCATCGCACATAAAACATATAATTACATTGACTTCAATAAAGTATTGCAGCGGAATCATTAAAAACACGCATTTCATTTCATTATAAAAGCTTTTGCAGAATAATACATCGTTATTAAATTACAAATACATGTTGCATTACATCACAAAAGCATTATAAATATGGATGCTATCCAAAAGAACCAAGTAGCCGCCCCTTGCCATCCTCAGCAACCTCTACCGAAAGTGGTGTTGCTGAGTGAGTTCTAGTTTTAAATAAAACATACTTTACTTTCGTTTAAAACCATTCTTTACTTTCGTACATGATCACACATCATACGTACACATAGATAACATCATTATTATCTTCCTTTACGTTTTATCACATTCTTTCTTTATCTCTTTCCGGATCAGTGTCATCAGCCATACCCCTAACGTATGCACAAAGTGGGTACTGCGCCGAAGATCATAAATGACTTCCATAACGCACATAGCCTGGCACCAGCACCCGGCCAAGTGACAAAGATCCCAACTGTATACTACACCTCAAACGTATGCACAAAGCGGGTACTGGGCCAAAGATCATAAATGACTTCCATAATGCACATAGCCTAGCACCATCACTGAGGTGAGTAACCACTATAATCCATGTACTATATCACTGGTCAGTCACAAAGACTAGACCCCTACGTGTATCCTTATGGGTTAGCTAAACTACACATAATTGAGCTTACAACATTTTAGAGTCGTGCACCTCCGTGCATTTTGCTTGCAAGCCTTTCTTTACTTTCTCTTTCATTAATGCATGCATTATATCATTATGTTCCTCTTTTCATTATGTTTCACATTACAATTACATAATACTTTATCATTTCTTTCACAACTATAACACGTAAAGCCATGGGAACGATAAACATACATAACATGGAACATAAACATAATCATACAAAACATCGCCATACCGGGCACCATCACACATGACATAACAGTCATGCTACATACCAACATTCATAAGCATCAGTCATATATCAACATATCAGACATACATTGCCCATCACATCATCTATGACTTCAAAAAGTCAACTTACATAACCCCCGAGAACCTCCTAAGTCAAGGCCTACATTTCACTCTTTCCGAAAATCAGAAAATATTCTAAGTCAATAGGCGCATAAGCACTATGTAGGCGCATGAGCACTATGCAGGCGCATGAGCACTATGTAGGTGCAAGAGGAACACTTAGGCACATGGGAAACTTTCAGGTGCATTGACACTATTGGGGCGCATGAGCAACACTTAGCCTATGCTGGGCAATTCTAGGCGCATGGGCACTATGCAGGCGCATGATTGCCTAGGTGCATGAGCTACCAGGGCGTATGAACACTTAGTCAATTTTAGCCTATTTCTAGGTGCTTGAGTACTATTCAAGCACATGAGGTTTGGGTGCATAGGACACTTAGGCAATTATTTCGCTTGGGCGCATGAGCTACTGTTTAGGCGCATGAGCAACCTAATTCACACTTACCATCATAAATCTGTCCCCAATCCTCACCTATCATGTTCTAAGCTTAAATCATACATCCTAAGCTTTAGAAACATAATCAAACATCATCCAACACATACATAGCCCAAAATCAACCCCACACACAACATACACACATACACACATACGGGTATAAAACCCAACTCTATAAAAATGTTCATACATGCATTTCCAGCCCCAAAGCAGTTAAAAACAAGTAAAAAAGGGGTTCTAGAACTCACCTTTGCAGCCTCTGGTTATGACTTCTTCAAAAACCCGTTGCAGTAGAGTTCAACCGCCTAGAAACCCATCAAAACACACACCGAATACATAAAACACACATAAGCATACAACCGAGGATAAAACCAGTTAAGAACATCATGAACTCACGAATTCTTACCTTGAATTCGAACTTTTCTTCCTGTTCTTCAAAATATCTGAAGTTTCTGCCTTCTCTCTCTCTCTCTTCAAAAACCCAAGAGTTGATGTGTGAAAAGAGTGTGGGCGGCCATCACCTTTTACATCCACATTTTAAAGATTTTTGTCCTTTTGACACTTTAGGTCCCTCTTCTTTGGCTATATAATTTTCTTTCTTATTTTTCACTTTATTCTTCTTTGCTAACTTTAAAAGAATAACCAGGTGTTACAATGAGGAAGAACTGTTGACGTAAAATCCGCTTTTCCCCTCTTCCCTCTCTTATTTGCGACAAGCTTCGGAACCTATGTAAGAGAGATAAGATCTCACTACCAGTGTTCTTAGATAGTAGGGACCTGCTTGTGCCAATAGCAAAAAACCAGATCGTTTCCCCTTCTCAATACTTGTTTTTTTACTTTCATTTCTGTTGTAAATAGTAGTCAATACTCACTCAAAAAAAACCTAACAAGCCAATGTTTGCATTCGGGTGAGTGCATAGCCGTCGATCTCGAGTGATCCCAGTCTATGATCTAGAGTCCCTAAGAAATTACTATAAGATGTGAATGATTCTTTTATTTTACTTTCACTAAGATGAAGCTAGAGTCATCAAAGTCCATAGTCAACGGAGAAAGAATGATTTAGTATAAGTAAGAAAGACAATATGATTTTCTATGCCAAAAGGTCGATCTAGTTTAGCACTTTTCCTTTTTATTTTTTTGGTATTGATCCTGGCTCAGAAGGAAGACTAGAAAGGTGTACCGGTGGAGCACTTTACCTTATTATAGATTATAGAAAAGAAAAAAAGAAAGAATTCCCTTTCCCTTATGTTATTGGGATCTATGTAATGAAATCATTTATCTTCTTATTGTAGAAAGATTGAATGTCATTTGTGATTAGCAGTCAAATGGAATGAGCATAATCAGAAATATGGTTTGTGGCTCACTTCGTACCTCTTCTAATCGTTGATATTGAAACGCAAAGGTCTAAGCTAGTAAGTAGCTCATCCCTAGCTTTTTCTTTCTTGGTATGTGGTCTCCTGCCATTTTTATTTTTTATAGCGCTGTAGTTGCATAAGCAGTCAAGTTCAGGGGACGGAGTTCAAGGCGAGTAGTCTCTGGAAGTAGGTTCATCCCCCTCTTGGTTGGCGATGGCCAGGTCTTTTGGTATAAATGACTTGCGATAGTCTAGCTAGCGAAGTAGGGTAGGATAGCAAACGAAGCGATAAGGAACGGAGTCTGTAGCTGCCCTTCTATCTTTCTTTTAAGAAAAAGAGTGAATCTATAGAGAGCTAATAGACTATATGCTTCTAGTTCCCGAAGGTGAAATAAACAAGGCTAAAGTGAGTCTCGTGCGCTAAGCAGGAGTAGGTCTTTGGTAAGTGCACCCATAAAGTAAGGGAGGTTCTTTTCTTATAAAGACGGAAGTTTCACTTCAAGCTAATGCTTAATTAAGAAAGACTTTCACTATGCTAAAGTGCAGTGGGTTAACTTCAGTTTGTCTAGTCTGAGCTTGTTATATTAAGAAAGACTTTCACTAGTCTGATATCGATGCATTCCATAGGAGTTCTAGTCTTGCTATATGTCTAAGCTTGTTCCCCTCTATACAATGCAGGTTTGAAGACTATCCGAAGGTCAGAGACTAAACACGAATCATCAATTCTATGACCACGTCGTTTAAGCCTCCAATTCTTTTAGAAATGCTAACGAGGTTTAATGATGCCAAAAGGGAACTAGCTGAAAGGTTATTAAAGGCAGGCGCGTAACATAGGCACACTCATAGGAGAAGGTTGTGGGTGTAAATCCCAACTAGAGAGCTCCTTTTCATTCGATTTTGTACTATAAAATAGAACTCAACCTATTTGGAAAGAGCTACTCTAAAGTATATTCTATTACTTTTTAGTTGATTTTAGTTTCAAAGATCAGTTTTCTCATGCCAAGACCATAGGAATAAAAAACCCACTTCTCATTCAGGAGTGAGAAACTCAATAGCATTCAAAACCATCAGGATTAGAACGGATAGAATGGTAACCGAAGGAGCCCATTTCTTTTCCTTCCCCTTTCTTTCATTTCATTATAAAGTTCCTTCTTTTTGTTTCTAGGATTTGATGAGATAGGATCGGTATAAGGTCTGACTCTATGGTAGCCACCTTAAACAATTTCCCGTAACGAGCTACGGATCAAATAGGGTTATGGGCTTCCTACCCTAAGAGCGGGTATTTATAATCATGAAAGTACACTCCTGTTGTCTGCTAATCAATCCAAGACAACAACAACAAAGTGAAAGACTACATTTTAGAGAGTATTAGAGGTTATTGAGCTTGTGGCTGGCCCCCGACCAAAAAAGACTATTTCAATTGTTTTTACAATTCGATGATGTATTTCCTCGAGAAAGTATGCAACAAATTCTTTCTATGAAAACAAGGAAAATTCAACGTATGGCAGAATTAGATCCTGAACCTTTTTCGATGGAGCAATGCAAAGTGACTGAGTATACAACAAATTCTTTCTATGAAAACGGGGAAAATTCAGTGTATGGCAGAATTAGATCCTGATCCTTTTTAGACCAAGCAAAGCAAAGAGACTGAAAGTAGATAGGAGTACAAGGTCATTTCAAATGAAAGGTGCATATCCTCAGTTGATAGAAGAACGAGTACAACCCAGTGCTAGGCTTAGTTAGGGGGCTAAGAGACATGGCTGACTTATAAGGAGAGTCTACGGTAAGCACCACGGCACCTTAGCTATTCACATATTAGGATTGACTAGTAGTCTTTGTTTATGATACCAGGGAAAGTGAGACCATAGCCCTAAGCTCTTCTTTAATAGCTTATAGTGCACTGAACTAGGAAAGAGAATTAAAGACTGATCTCATATTGTAAGCAAGACCCTAATCTAAAGCCAGAATCAAAGGCAATGCCACGGGGAAGTGAAAGGTGGCATGAAAGTAGAATTAGATTCTCTGAAGAAGACTGGCTTGAATACATGGCATGCTTGAAGACTACTTGAAAGCTAATACTGTTTTCCTTCTTGCTTGACTAACTTTCAAAACAAGAATTCTAGGATCCACGAAAGCCATCACTTGCTATCGCTTTACGCTCCGTTCCAATCGTACTTCTAGTGAGGAAGGCCTTCTACCAAGGAAGTTGCAGCTTGTGGCTTTCATTTCTCCTCATTAAATCTAGTTTGCTTTCTCTTCCTGCTAACATCGAAAAGATATGTTCGAATGTTGAGCCTCTTTTCAGACCAGCAAGTTGAGCTTGAGCTTTCAGATGAGATTTCCTTAGTGGAGAAGTGTGCTCCTTTTACTCTCCCTCTCCTTCTTATTCATTAGCGCGAGCGGCTTTGCACCTATGGGAGAACTAGTTAGTCTTCCTTCCTCGCTATCAGGACCTTTTACGTACAGAATACTAACATATAATGTGTTAAACTAGATCAAATAGTGCGGAATCCTATTTGATTGGCGATCCAATCAGTGAGAATGTTTACCCGATCGATATAAGAATAAACTAAACGTTAAGAACGAGCAGGAATTGATCAAGAACGAACTATGAAGTTGGATTGGGTGCTCTAGACGGATAGGATTTATGTATATCGAATTGTTCTGAATTCTTATGTTTTTCCACGAGTTAAGTGGTATTTATAGGTTTGTAGTTTCCATTCGTACGACTGAACCATTAGCGTGGTTCAGTCGTGCGACTGAATCATGTGATTGAGTCATATGCACGACTGAAGGTTCAGTCGTGCGATTGAGTCAGTCTTATGTCTCATTCGTACGACTGATACAGTCTCCTGGTTAAGTCGTGTGACAGGTCCATAAGCATGATGTATTCATGCGTATGGCCCATTCGCATGAAGACTCATCCGTCTAAGTTGAACACATTTCTCAATCATTATTGACTAAGAACTATGTACAATAACTTCAAACCAATATATAAGTTCATACATATGAATCATATCACACAATAATTATATGAAATAGATAAACATTAATAAGCAACAACAACATATTATATATCATCGAATCATTCATTACATATGTGTAAGACATGAAATACTTTTACATTAAGCTCATAAACTAGGAACTTGATGTATCTACAAATTCCCCTTGGTCCTAGTTTACTCTATCGTCTAACACTCTTTACATGTTCTTTGAATTTCTTGTACTTCTCCTCTTGTGTAACTCCTGCATGTATTTCAAAAGCAAAGCAGAGTCGTATGACGTGTTGAAACTAGAGAGCTTGTACTATATCCTGTGTGTCATAGAACACTGGCCACTTGTATAATGTGTAGACATCTTTAGCTGACAAGTTGGTTAGCCACATAGGGTCAAATACCCGGATAGTCTCTATCTTTCCTTCTCGGTTCAGAACTATGACCACTTCACCCTCCTCCAGGCATAATACCACCATTTGAAGTGTGGAGTGAAGTCCCGAGGCATTTCCCGCAAGGGAATCTTAGACATTGTGCATGGAGGATTCTACTTCAGCATGACTTAGGCTTTCCAGATATAGGATGCAGTTCAGACCTACGATGTACCTCGTCGGTTGTTGAGGTATGAAGTTTACCCATGTGGTGTGGTATTCCTTCTTTAATGCTGCCTCAAACCAACCTGACATATTTCTTGGATTAGCATATAGTAGATCTAAGCAAGCCAATTGGTTGAGCTCAAAACCAGGAAGAGTCTTTAGATCATGAGGATATCTGAAGTACTCAATCCCCTTCTCTCTCTTAATAGCATACACATCCAAATCTTCAAAATACACCCATGCTATGATCATGCCAGACACTTTCTGATGACGTTTGACTCTATAAAGCTTTGTGTAGGCATTCTGCTTTTGGGGCACACGTTGGGCTTTCATCTCAACAAAACAAGATGCCCATTCAGCTTTCTTGATATCAAAGTTTTCATCTGAAGCTTGGGCGGTGCTTTCTTCTTTCTCCTTTTCTTTTTCAACTTCATCCAGCTTCTCAAAAGTACCACTGTCGAATATTTCACCCAAGTTGGGGATAACATGTTCGTCTAGATCAATGTACTAAGGATAATGATCAGCAGTGACGTCCTCTATCTTGATTTCATCAACATCGTTAAGCTCATCGTCACTTGCCACAACAACTGTAGGAGCATCTTTGACCAGCTCATCCGGATTTAGCCTGAATATTTAAGCCAGCTGCTCATCTGTCAGGTTGTTTATGATCTCTCCCTCCTCTGGCATGTAGCTCACAGACCTTCTAACTATCCCTTGCAAGTCAAGAATCATGGTTAATTGAGTCTTGACCTGTTGAAGGGGTTGGACATCAAATTCATCAGTCTATTGAGCTTCATCTGTTGATTAGACATTAAGCATATCACACATAAGTCATTTTATAAAACATTAGACAAAAACAGACATAAATGATCAATAATTACATTAATGTAATATATAATTCAAGTATAAAAGTTTTAAATACAAAACATATAATCATTACTTTTATCTTCATCCTTTTGTTCCTTAGCAGGAGGAGCAGAGGATGAGGCTCCTTGATCTTGGCTACGTTTGGTCTGCCTCTCTTGAGCTCTAGGAGAGGCTGATGTAGCAGCATCACCTTCCTGGTCATCCTTATCCTCTCCATCTTTCCCGCTCGTTCCACCTTCTCCAACATCCTCCTCACCGTCATCTTCATTTTCCCCTCCTCATCATCATAACCATCTTTGATCTTCAATGGCTCAGAATTTGATCCTTTTAGCTTTAGGAGTATCCTCTTGTTTTTCTTCTCTAGTTCCTCAATCCTCTTTACCGAAGCCAACACCAGCTCATTTTGATTTGTAAGCGCATGGTGGGCTCGGCCTAAAGCCCTCTCGTACTAAGCACTCTTCTCGCTTAGATGCACTATCTGCTTAGCTTGGGCAGCATTCACCTTCATCATCTCGTTTAGCTATGAATCCCTCAGCTCATCAGTGGCAAGCAGCCTTAGCATGATGTTATTTAGGTTGGCAAGCTATTCTTCTAACCCGATGTGAGGTAGAGTGGGTCTAGTGGTGAATGTAGAGTGGCCGGAAGGACCTGCTTAGTGATTGGTGGGGGTAGTAGTGGATGTGGTGAAAATGGGAGGTGGAATGTGAGTGGGTTGTGGTGGAATGGTTGTGGTAGTGGTGGTGGATGGAGTGATAGTGGCTGTGGGAGAAGTGGTGGTAGTCGTGGTGGCTGTAGTGGTGATGGGTGGAGATGTAGTAGTGGTGGTGGCTATAGTGGTGGGTGTGACCGTGGTGGTGGTGTCAGAAGAAGTAATCAAAGTGAATCTTGGCCTCTTTCTCTTCGTCCTGTAAGGCTGGGCCATCCTCTTCTTCCTGGAGCCCTTTGCCACAGGCGCTCCCCCTTGGCTACTAGACTAGTCAGGGGTGTAAGAAGGATTTGTGGCAATAGTAGTGCCACCCCTAGACTCAGCCTGGCGTCAACCACCGCCCTGATCCCTCTCTCAGTGGCCACAACCTGGCTCCTGACTGTTCATACCAGAGGCTCATCATGTGTCTCCTCTTCTTCCTCTATCAGAAAATCCGGGTGGATAGCAGCCTGCTTAGATCTACCCGGAGCAGAAGAAGTACTAGAGAGAGGTGGTGAAGATATAGTAGTCGTATCGGTGGCCCGTAAAGTACTGGGACCTGTATCTCTCCCACCTTGACCGTCATCTTGGTCATCATCATCATCACCGTCGTCATCAGATATGGCAGTCATGAAGGGATCAATATCTAAATCACTGTCATCATGATGCCACCACTTACAATAGGGCACCATGTAGTCCTCATGGGCCAAGTGCCTGAACAATATCCTAACAGGGGGCTTCACCTGCTTCCCCTTGTAAACATCATCCTCCCCAATGTTATGTCATCCATAACTTCCAAAACAACGACATCATCCCTCTCCTTTGGTAGCAAAGGAAGCTTCTTATCTATGATCATCTGTAAGAAGCATGGATACACACAGAAGCCTTCCTTGCCTTTACCTCAAGGTTCTCGATCAAATAAGAGAAGATCATCCGAGAAAAACTGAACGGGTGGTTCAGTATTAATGCAACGTATGCATTCTGGAACCGGTCTGAAAGCTCGTCAAATCCTCCACTCATGGAGACTATGCACTTCAGGATCACATGTGCCAAATACTTGAGCTAAGGGCACATGTTGCTCTTGTTTAGTACGTCGACATTTAAGTCACAAGTGTACTTGATCCTCATAAAGCATCCCCAGACAGTCAGGGGATGTAGCTTAGTTAGGTAAGCATCCCCAGAAGACAGTTGAAACTTAAGCTTTTTTGGATCAGTCTGGTTCAATTGTGAGATTGACCCATATGACTGAGTTAAGTCGTGCAATTGAGCCTGCGACTAAGTTTAGTCGTACGTTTGAGCTTGCGACTGAACTGAGTCGTGTGTTAAGCCATGTGGTTGAGTCAGTCATGCGACAGAGTTACCGAATGATTCATTCGTGTGATTGAATCGCACATCTAGCTCAATCGTGCGACTGAAGTTCATTCGGAGTGTCTATTCGCATATGGCTCTGTTCGGCACTTCGACTTTGAATCTTGGTCAAAACTTGATGTTAGACGTCGTGTTTAGACTCATTTGACTTGCAAACACTCTAAATAGCACCTAATGTCCTTTAAATCAACTATTTTGTTCATTTAAGTGGTCTATTTGAGTAGTTTTATTGATTTCTTGATTTGAACCAATTTGGTCAGTTAGGGTTTGATTTCACCATCCATTTTGTTCGATTTCAGTCACAAAGTACCTATAGATGATTAGCACAACCATTAGAAACACTATCAATGAATAATCAAGGCAAATGAAATTTTGGCAGAGTGTCTGTGTATGAGATGTGTTTGAGCGCTTGAAGGGTGGTAAAAATGTGACCGAACAACCCCGTTATATATACTATTTTAAAGTACAGTTGTGCGACTGGACCCATACTCATGCTTCAGTCATACGACTAGACCCATACTCATGCTTCAGTCATGCGACTGAATCCTTACTCAAGCTTCAGTCGTGCGACTGACTTATACTCCTTCATCCATTCGTACCACTGGCTCAATCTTATGGTCCGGTCGCATGGGTGTCTCATACTCATGGTCCATTCGTGTGACTTGCTCATACTTATGGTCCAGTCATGTGACTAGCTCATACTTATGGTCCAGTCATGTGACTAGCTCATACTTATGGTCGAGTCGTGCGATTGGCCCATACTTATGATCCAATCGTGTGATTGGCCCATACTTATGATTTTGACCTCACACACTTTCAAACTCTTAAAACTTTACCTTTTGATATTGAACATTATGACCGATGATCATCTCAGCATGACCTTTTAATTTAAACTGTTTGATCACCTCAGACGTGATCCTTTTAATTTTATAACTAGATTTGTCGCCTCAGACGTGACCCATTTTAATTTTGAACATTTTGGTCACCCCAGACGTGACCCCTTTTGAGTTAGTGATTCATAGATTAAGTCTAGTAGTAGAGTCTAACATCTACGTAACAAATTACAAGAAAACAAAAATATGAAAACACTGAATATAAAACAAAACATAACATATTTTTGTATTTTGATTCGAGATGGAATTAAACCTATTAGAGTACATCTAACCGATTTTACTTCATGGACAGCACAACTTCAACTTAATTTTATTATTTGTGGAATGATTCATTATGGAATCATACAGTATATCAGAATCATTTGGGACATTTTGATAAACCAATTTGATGCTAGATTCTTGTTTTGACCAAGAGTCAATAGCAGTTTTAGGAAATCATACTAGAGCTATAAGATGCACAGAAGGATTTTGACTGTCAAGAACTACAGCTCACGATGATTGTCAGTATACTTGTCTACTTAAATCCTGCAGGATTGATGTATGTCACTAAACAATTATGTTTTTCTCTCAACCTCACCTAGAACAACACTCGGTTAAGATAGAATCAATAAGAGTTGATCACAATATAGAAAGTAATAAAGAACACAGGAAGTAATTTTCAAGGTACTTTTATATATTGCTTCTCAACTTAATAATACAAGACTCTTACAAGCACTTGTTGTTACAATGAGTTATAAAGAGAACCTATATATAATACTACCTATAGCCGGATATACTTTATTACCGGCTGGGATCCTATAGCTAAAGTCTACACTAGAAGACTAAAGTTTAAGGTATCTCGGATAAAGTCTTATATAAGATTTGGTGGTCAGGACATTTCCCTGACTTACCTTTTGTCACCAACTAAAGTTGGTAACATGTACTATCATGAAAAGGTGAACAGTGGAATAAAGTATGGTCAAATGCATGGCTTTTTTGGAAGAAGCCATACAGTATTAGAGGTCTGTAGCGGTGTGTCAAAAACCATACTTGTGTCCACTGGTTCATAGCAATGTCTTCCGAAGGTTAAATGGCTTCGGAAGAGTAAGTACTTCCGAAGCCGTTTATACTTCAGAAGAGACTGCTTCTTCCAAGACTTGGAGACTTCTTCTTTTCATCATACTTCGGAGGTGGTCTTCAGTTGATTCTTCTAAGGCTTGAACTTTGGAAGTATATACTTGACTTGGAAGTAGAGTTCTGTCTTCGGAAGTTGATCTTTCACTTTGTCTTTGGAAGAACTCTACAACCTTCGGAAGTTCCATGTTAAGCTTCAGAAGCCTTTGCATGCAGCACCGAAATTATCTAAGTGACTTAGTTTTGGTTGCATTAGCCTTCTTCTTGATCCAACAAACTCCCCCTAGGCTGATGCTACCAAAACATCACTTGTTTCTGCCTCTCAAAACTTTCCGCACCAAGGAGAGTAAATATTTGTCTGTCTCCTTGTTCTTCCCTGATGTGGTGCTGAGAAGTTTGTACAGATCCTTGGTAGACAGGAAATCCAGTCTGTCACCTTGGATACCATGTACCCTCTATTGTTTCCCTCTGAAAAGAGTTAGTAATCATATTCCCATCTAACTATAGGTTCCAATTCTAGACCCTCCACCATTTGTAGAAAGGCAGTGCCTTTGGTGGGAGGTCTTTCCTTGTCTTTGTGTCTTCTCAATCTCAACTCTTCTTCAATCTTGGCCTTTGCAGTTAGCTCGGCTAGGTGAAGGCTGCTGAGATGATTTCTGATAAGTGCAGCAGCTTCATAGTTGGAGGGGATGGAGAATGGCTTCTCTGCTAACTCAACAATGGGAATCTGCTGGAGTGTAACAGAGAGGTTGCATTGAGTCTGTTGATTTCGCCATTCTCTCTTTCCACAACAAAGTTGTGAGAAGTTCATTGAATCTCCACTGGACTATTTTCTTTCTAGGCACAAGAGACTGACATGGAATCTTATCCACTTTCTTAGTGTTGAGCAGAGTCACCTGTTTCCTTCTAAGTTTCTTCTCTTCATCATTTAATGAATCTGAGTTAAGGCCTAGAAGTCTAGCTGCCTGGTCTAGTGTTCCTCTAGGTAAATCAAGAAATTGATCTCTTGTGAGGGAACAAGAGGATCCATCAACATAGGTAATGTTGATAGAATCTTCATCACATGAGACTTCACTTAGAGTTGTGCAGTTGATGAGCTTGGTCTTGATTACCTTGAACTCCTCAAGAGAGAGATGTTGAGAAGGCTGAGGGGATGTGTGGATGATTGTTGGGTAGGTTGAGGCTAAGAGGTTCTGGCGAGTGTTTTGGGTTGAAGGATTGGAAGTTTGGATGGTTGAGGTGCATGAGAAGTTGTAGGTTCAGGGGTTAAAGGCTCGTTTTAATGGTGAAAGGTGAGAGTGAGGGTGAGGGTTGTAGTTGAGAGGTGCAGTGAAGGTCATCCCCTTTACCCTTCTATACATTTCTTTTCTCTTCCCCATCCAGATGTCAGCCTTGATTTCACTAAGAATCCGTTGAAGTGTCTTCTCATACATGGGACCCACCTGCCTGCTAGAGAAGCCATGGGCCCGTAGATAGTCTTTCATCTAGGCCTTTTCACTGAGCTTCCTGGTTGCAGTGTCCCTAGCCTGTTCTTCCTTCTTCTTCTTCTCCTTTGCCTTTTCTCTTGTAGCCTTCTTCCTTTCTTTCTCCATTTGATCCTTCTCTTTGTTGTAGAGGCAGAGGATCGTATCATCATTGTGTGGAGAAAGTTCTTGAAGATTAAAGCCTCCGGAGAGTAGGAAGTTTATCTTGCCTCTCCTCAGCTGCAGTTCAGCCTCCTTCTGTTTTTCTTCTTCTTTCTCCAAGGCTAACCTGGCTTCTTCTTCAAGTTTCAGCCGGGTTGCCTTTTCTAGATTTACCAACTCCTCTAGTCGTAGCAGGAGTGTCTCTTCATTGGTAGCTCCTATTTGGATAAGCTGGTCAATGATCTCTTCCCTTTTCTTGTTGTTCATAGCCTCCTGATTGATTGCAGCTGCTTTTGTACTGGCAGCTAGCAACTTCTCAGTTTGAA
This sequence comes from Flaveria trinervia, assembly GCA_025506515.1. Classification (NCBI taxonomy): domain Eukaryota; kingdom Viridiplantae; phylum Streptophyta; class Magnoliopsida; order Asterales; family Asteraceae; genus Flaveria; species Flaveria trinervia. The sequence continues at coordinate 76,715,508 of CM046443.1, forward strand.
GTCTTCCTTTCTTCTTAAGTTTCTCAATCTTTTCTGCTTCCTGAAGCCCTTCCGCAGTCATCTTTCTTTTCCCTTTATCGTTTGATGATCATGACTGTGGTGGTTCTTGGAGAGTGGATTCTGATTGTGAGAGAGACAGAGATGGTGTCTGGGATGGAGGTAGATTCAGAAAGTCCTCGCTGTTCACCTCAGAAGCCATTTCAGGATTTCATCTGTGATGATAATTTCTTCGTACATGTTAACCAGTCCTTCCGCAGCTTCCATTTCAGCTTTCGAAGATTCAGCTTGTTTTTTCGAGGCTTTAACTTCAGCTTCGGAAGTTGGAGGAGATGCACATTCCGTTCCCACTATTTCAGTTGTTGGCCATCAGTCCTCATTTCCCCTCCAAAATGAATCTTAGGTTCCATGTGGACCTTAGGTTGACCAACTTCTTCCACAGCGGTAGTAGGTGCAGTCAGCCTCTGAAGCTCTTCAGCTCTAACGTAGATCATTGCAGCATCTAGGCTAGGCTGATTAGTGGAGGATCTCAATAGAAACTTGGTGAAGAGTGTGTAGAGATCACTGAGCATCTTTGAGTCAATTTGAAGAATGAGTTGAGATGACTCAGACACTGTAATGATAGGAGTAGATGAGGTTGAAGTTGAAGTTGAGGTGTGGCTCTGTTTTGGGTCCTCAAGTGTTTGTCTCTAAACATTCTCCCCTTTTTTGAAGAATGACTTAGATGGCTCAGACACAGTTTTGTTGTGGTCCTCAAGTGTGGCTCGTGAATGAGGATTTGCATTCTTCCCTCATCTTCTCTTGAAGAATCATGAGGAGATGAGGTAACATACCTGGTATGTTCAGCCTCACCACCAGATGTGGTTTCTTGGCACCCTCGTTTCCCGTGCTCATGCTGTCTCTTTCAGAGTCATCAAAGAGCTCGGTTGCCGCAGATTCAGTCCGAGATATGTTACCATTGTCCACAAGGTCCATTGCAGCACCTTCTGTAGTGGCAGCTAAATCTACATGATTCCCCTCCACATCAGTGGGATTCACCTGAGTTATAGGTTGCTGATGGGGGCTAGAGATAAGGGATTTCTTCGGGCTCTGTTGATCTTGAAAAGGGTGTTGTAGATCAACTTCATTGCCATGGAGAGATGTTATCTCTTCATCAGTTTTGAAGAGAAGGTCAGTAAAAGATAGGGAGGTTAAGCCTACTGACCCGGGACCTTGGTCAATGTCTACAGGCATTGAGCCTCTGGTGGGGCTGTCCCTTATTGGCTGTTCAGAAGAATGTAGATACTCATTCTGAAGGCCGCTGGTTTGGGTGTCGGGCTCTTGTGTTTGAGATTGAGGAGACTCAAAACCCAAATTAAGGTCAAAGAGAAGGATGGAGAGACCTCAAACTGAGTGGGAGCCCATGTTTCCACCCTAGTCTTTTTGGATTGAACATGATCGGCTTGTTCAATCAGAGTAGATTGAACAGGGTTCATTTGAGGCGTCTTTGATATGTGACGTTGATTGGTGGAGAAGGAAGTGTTGGCATTGTGGTGGTGGTTGCTGGTATGGGTTCATAAACTATGGGGTGAACAAGAATGTCACTAGGAGCTATGCGCTCAATCGTACCTGGAAGCAGAGTGGTGTACCTTCCAGTGAAGTTGGTCGATACCTTCTTCAAGGTCTTGAAAATGGTAGGCCGCATGTGGGGGACAGTCAGAGCAGCTACACAGACAAGCATGCTATACTCCAACTCGCAGTTGATGATGTGTTGAATGAATCTAGGATACATATAGAGTGTCTCCCTTTGTAGATTCCTAAACAGATTGGTGAACATAAATCGTGAGTAATTGAAGTGCAGGCATCTCACCAGTCCATGAACTAAGCATCCTAGTTCATATGGGATTTGATCCCATCTGCCGGACTTGTTGGACAAGCAGTGGAGAAAAACATGCAGGAGGAACTCCAGTTGTAGGAGAAGTTGAACTTGTATACTGTTGACCTGCTTATGTCTCCGCCATATCCCATGAGGATATAGGTGTTGTCCAAATCTGCCTTTGGGAATTCAGTAGGAGCTCCTTCATCATGAAGCTCTAGATGCTCCCTGATAAGTTGTTCAGTAATGATCAACTCCTGTCCACAAATGCTGGACCTCAGTACTCGAATCCCATTTCAGGTTTCAGCTTGACCATTTCCCTAAAATTCAGCTATGTGGTTGGAGAAAACAACAGGGTTAACGGTAAGAGTAGTGTAGTAAAGTGATTGGGTGAGAAAGGAGATGATTTCAGAAAAGTCGGCATCTCTTGAAGAATCAAGAAGTGCGACTTGGTTGTGCTGATGGTAAGTGCCATTTGGAGAAAGGTGAATGTGGATGATTGAGCTTGGGTAATGTTACAAAGGAGAAAATTTTCTAGGGCAAGTAAAATTTGTAAGTAAGAAGATGAGATGAGAGAACAGTCAAGATATTAAAAGAGGGTGGGAAGGCGGTAATATGGGGGTTGGATAAGGTGATGTGATAGTTTAGTGGATGAAATGACAGTGGCGGTAAGGTTAAAATCAGTTAAATAATCTGACATCATTAACAAAATCTTTCTTTTTACAGTGTTGGGCCCAAGAGATTTACGTTACATAGTAGAATCTTTCTTCTGAATGTAAAACATTTCCGAAGGTAATTTGTCTTCTGAAGGCAATTCTTACTTCCGAAGTTAAAACATTGCTTCCAAAGGTTAGAGTTGCTTTCCAAATGGAGAGTTTGTAAACCTCGGAAGTAGATCAGATATGTAGTCAATCGCTTCTTCCGAGACCAAAGTTCTTCCGAGAAGAAAAGTTATCCTTTGAGAAATTATGCTTCGGAAGATATAAAAATAACTTCCGAGGGTTAATTTCTCTATGGAAGAAATTTACACTTGGAAAATTTTAGAAAGATCTTTTGTTACAAGGCTTAAATTGTATGACAAAAGACATTACATATTAAAAGGTTTTCAAAAGAGGTGATCTAATCAATGTTATCATCCCAATAGCTGTTATGAGATACTTAATCTTTGCTCATCAAAGCTTTGGTGAACAAATCAGCATATTGTTCATTTGTGTCAACTTTGATTAGTTTAATCAGAATTTTCTCATGAATATCTCTAATGAAATGGTACCTGATGTCAAATGCTTTGTCTTTTAGTGCTTCACGGATTTTCAGTAATGGAGATAGCACTGTTGTTGTCAATATGGATAGAAGTAATCATAAAGTTGAATCCATAGTCTAACATCTGATTATGAATCCATAGCACTTGAGCACAATAGCTAGCAGCAGCAATGTATTCAACTTTAGCAGTTGATGTAGATACACAGGATTGTTTCTTGCATTGCCATGAGATGATCCTTCCCCCAAGAAATTGACATCCTCCTGATGTTGATTTCTTGTCAATATTGCAGCCACCATAGTCACTATTTGAGTATACATAGAGATTAAAATCCTTATTTCTGGGATACCAGAGACCTAGTTTAGGTGCTCCTTTGAGGTATCTGAGGATTCTCTTAACAATAGCTAAGTGAGACACCTTGGAGCAGCCTGATGTCTTGCACAAATGCAAGTAGCAAATATGATATCAGGCCTACTCGCAGTAAGATACATCAGAGAACCAATAATTGCCCTATACTGATGTTGATCATTATCCTCCCCCTCAAGGTCAGGACAAAGATTATGGTTTCCGGGTATGGGTGTCTTGGCAGGCTTGCAATCCTTCATTTCAAATCTTTCTAAGATGTTAGAGACATACTTAGATTGATTAATGAAGAACCCTTCCTTCATTTGCTTCACCTGAATTTTAAGGAAAAAGTCCATTTTCCCATGGAACTCATTCAAACTTTTTCTTCATAATGCTCTTAAAGTCCTTGCATTTGGTCATTTGAGGAACCAAATATGATGTCATCATCGTAGACTTGAACAAGCAAAAGTGCCTTCCTAGACTTTCTGATGAAGAGACTCTTGTCAATGGTACCTCTAGTGTACCCATTATTCAGAGGAAACTAAAACAATGTTTCATACCACAGCCTAGGTGCTTAGTGGAGCCATATAGAGCTTTATCCAATTTGCACACATAGTTGGGGTGTTGTGGGTCTTCAAATCCTAGAGGTTGGCATACATAAACTTCCCTATCTATATCCCCATATAGAAATGCACGCTTGACATGAAGTTGATAGACAGTGAAGTCCTTGGATGCAGCATAAGCGAGGAAGATCCTAACTGCCAAGTCTTGCAACTGGTGCAAAGACATCAGTATAATCAATTTCTTCTCTTGTGTGTATCCTTGAACTACAAGTCTTGCTTTATTCTTATGATGAAGCTCTATCATCTCTTTGTTTTGAACACCCATTTGTGCCTATTGGTACTTGACCAGATGGTTGCGGATATAGGTTCCATACCTTCTGTCTGTTGAATTGAGCAGGCCTCTTGTATCGATTCAAGCCAACTACTATCCTTTAAGGCATCTTCTACCTTCTTGGGTTCCATCTGGGATAGAAAGCATGAGTACAAGCAGACATTCCCATGATGAGTCTGTCCTCTTGTTTCACACCCTTAGTGACATCCCCTATGATGTTATCAGCGGGATGAGTGTTATGAATCCTAAGGCGAGGAATCACTTCCAGTTGCAGAGATAGATCCAGGTTGGACATATTCTGCTCAAGAATTGGAACACTCTGTCCAGCTGCTGTTTCAAAATCATTCAAAAAGGACAGATTGAATTAGTGAGAAACATCATCAATGGTTGGCAGTGAAGTAGTATTAACAGCTTCCTGTTCCTTCAAAACACTACTTCATTATGCCTGGTGTTATGGTGAATCTCCTGATGAGTTTTGAGGCTCAGTAAGTGATTCACTTGTAGAAGCTTCACAATTCCTTGATATAGTCAAGCTATCAGATTTGTGAATGGTGGAAACTTCGTTTGTTGCATCTCTTGGAGAATCTGGACTTGGTCTGGGTAGCTCAAACAGTTGATCATCAGTAGTAGCATGAGCATCTTTTTTAACTCCTGTTCCAACTGAAACATTCTCAGAAGAAGGTTTAGAATAGTTTGGAAACAATTCTAAATTGATGATATGATCAGGGCCATTCCCCCTAACACAAGGAGTGTGCTCATTAACAACTAGATTGCATGACTCCTCAATTGTTGATTCTTAATGTTGTATACTATGTAAGCTTTGGAGCTAGAAGGATACCCAACAAAGATAGCATCATCCGAATTTTCAGTAAATTTTGCTAAATTGTCTTTTGTGTAAGTATGGTACACTGCTGCCAAAGGACCTTAGAAAGCCAATGAATGGTGGCCTCTTGTTCCATAGCTGATAAGGGGTTTTTCCATGGGGCTTCAAGAACTCTGTTCTGCACATAAGCTAACATAGTTCGAGCAGCCTCAATAAGTGTCCTGTTCCTCCTCTCAGCAACACCATTTTGTTGAAGAGTTTTGGGAGCACTATATTGTCTGGCAATCCCTTTTGAGTTACAGAATGAGTCAAGAACGAAGTTCTTAAACTCAGTCCCTTGATCACTTCTAATGATTTTAACCTTGTGATCAATTTGATTTTCTATTTTAAGAATAAAAGATTTTAGTGTTTCAGCAGTTTCATCTTTAGTTCTTAAAAAGAATACCCATGTGAATCTTGTAAAATTATCAACTATCACAAGGCAGTATGATTTCCTTCCAATGCTCATTATACTTGTGGGACCAAAAAGATCCATGTGCAATAAGTGTAATGGAGTAGTGTTAGAGTTAACACATTTGAATTTATGAGATGTCCTATGTTGTTTCCCTTCAGGCAAGCAACACAGTTATCTTTGCAGAAAAACTCCTTTTTAGGCAAACCATGTACCAAGTTATTTTTAGCCAGTTTATTCATTTTCTTAAAATTTACATGACACATGCGTTTATGCCATAGTGTTGACTCATCACCATCAGCTTTGGAAAGAAAGCATGATACTTCTCCCATTGGGGAAGCATTGTTCATATCAAGCCTGTACATATCCCCTTTTCTGGGAGATCTAAGAAGCACCAATTCCGGAGGAATTCTCATCCCAGGTTTGAGGATAATGCACTCATGTTCTGTGAAAAGCATCTGGTGCTTTTGATCACAGAATTGAGAAACACTTAACAGATTGTGTTCAAGCTGTTTGACAAAGTGAACTTTGTCAACCTTTAATTTACCATTGGATATACTCCCTCTTCCAGAAATATATCCTCCGGCCTCACCTCCAAATCGGAGAGGACCTCCATCATAGTTCTGAAACTGTTGAAGGAGAGATCTGTTCCCTGTCACGTGCCTAGAGCATCCACTATCTACAATCCAGATATTGTTGTTCTTGTCATATGGATGTCCCTGCACATAAGATGAGATTGTTAGTTTTGTTTGGAAGCCCAAGCCTTGTTGGTCTTGGGTTCTTCCAAAGATAATGACATGATTGAACAAATGATATGCATGGGGATTCAATAGAGGTCTTTGAAGAAGTGGTTTAGGCTGCATCATCTTCCTTGATCTTCCAGTCCATCCTTTGGTTGATCTTGGAGGATGAGCTTGTTGAAGCTTTAGCAACATGGCTATCTTTCGAAGCTTCTTTGTTTTTGGAAGAAGCCTTCACCACCTTTTCTTCCGAAGTAGTCTTCTTCTGGGGTGGTTTCCAGGGAACTTTCTTGTTCTTCCGAACCATAGTAGCTTTTGTTTCCGAAGCCATTTTCCCTTCGGATGAAAGAGTTTCTTCCGAAAGCAACCTGGCTTCCGAAACTAGCTTTCCCTTTTCATCACTTGAACCGTATGAAAAGGTCCAAATATGAAACTGTAAGGCCCCGTTCCCAGGACACTTACAGCCGGTCAACCATTGCACATAAAACATACATTTACAGTTATTTTAAATAAACATTCACAGTGGAAACATTCAAAAATGGAATTTCATTTCATCATAAAAACTTTTGAAAAATAATGCATCGTTTGTCGGTTACAAAATTACATTGTTGAAATTACATCACAAAAGCTTTATATAAATGGATGCCATCCAAAAGAGCTGAGCAGCTGCCTCGTGCCATCCCCAACACCTTACCTGCCAACTAGAAACACATAAAAGTCAGCGTTGCTGAGTGAGTTCTAGTTTTACAATAAAACATATTTTTCTTTCGTTAAACCATATTTGCTTTCTTTCAAAATCATACTATACTTCACATTCGTTTGTGATCATACATCGTACATACATACAAATAATATATTTATTATCTTCTTTAATCTTTCATGCCTCATTCTTTACTTTTCCTTTCTGTCATCCTTAAACCATTCCCTTCTATTCACGGTACTGAACCTAGGCCAATCATAGACCTTCTATAACGATGCATCGCACCTCGTGGTCATAGTACCTAGGATAAAGTTTAGGTTTACTATGAAATACCTTTCTGTTCATGGTTCTGGACCTAGGCCTCTCATAGACCTTCTATACGGTGCATCGCACCTCGTGGTCACAGTACCTAAGGTATGAATGTACATGTACCATTTCCATAAGCAATACCTTTTTGTTCATGGTTCTGGACCTAGGCCTCTCATAGACCTTCTATAACGGTGCATCGCACCTCATGGTCATAGTACCTAAGGTATGCAGCAATAGTTCTATGTAAATGGTCAATCACAAGGAAAGACCCGATGTGCATGCCATGCTTACAAGGCTATCATTACTTTCATTAGTTTTTAATGCATGCATTCTTATTTCATGTTCCTCTTTCATTATCTTTCACTTTACGTTACATAATACTCCGTTCATTCATTATCATAACACGTAAAGTCATAGGAAAGATAAACATACATCATCACAAGGAACATAAACATATCATTCATACATCATCATGCAGGGTATCATACATACATAACATACATCATGTTTAACCATGCAACATCATCATCATCATGCATAAGCATTAATCACAATACATTACATGCCCAACATACCATCTATGACCTCAAAAGTCAACTTTCATAACCCCCTGGAATCTCCTAGGTCAAGCCTACATTACCTCTTTTCCCCAAAAAGTCAGAATTTTTCTAAGTGTTCATCCGCATTTCCTATAGTTCATCCGCATTTGCTATAGTTCATTCGCATTGGATTTACTTCATCCGCATTTGCTATAGTTCGTCCGCATTTGGCCTTACTCATCCGCATTTCATGTATTTAGTCATATGGTCATCCGCATTGACTTCATCCGTATTTGACTTCATCCGCAATTCCCAGACTTAGTCAAATGCTCATCCGTATTGACTTCATCCGCATTTGACTTCATCCGCATTTCCCAGACTTAGTCAAATGCTCATCCGCATTGACTTCGTCCGCATTTCCTATAATTCATCCGCATTTGGCCTTACTCATCCACATTTCATGTACTTAGTCAAATGCTCATCCGCATTGACTTCAACCGCATTTTACTTCATCCGCATTTCCCAGACTTAGTCAAATGCTAATCCGCATTGACTTCATCCGCATTTGACTTCATCCGCATTTCCCAGACTTAGTCAAATGATCATCCTCATTTCATGCACTTACTCAATATTCATCCGCATTAACCCTTATCATCCGTATTGACTTCCAAACACTTAGGCAGATTTCAAAACTTAACATGTGAGCCTAAAACATCAGATTCGATTCCCATGCACCATTCATCATGTTCTAAGCTTAAATCTTATCCTCTAAGCCTTAGAAACACAATCATACATCATCAAGCATGAACATAGTCACACATCACATCATAACATCATCATACACACATTCAAGCGTACGGGTCCGAAACCCAGTTTAATAAAAACATACATTCATGCATTTCCAGCCCTAAAATCAGTTAAAAACCAGTAAAAGAGGGGTCCTAGAACTCACCTTTGTAGCTTTTGTGTATGGTTTCCCCCAAACTCATTTGCAATTGAATTCAACCGCTTAGAAACCCACTTGAATTCGAATTCTTTCTTCTTGTTCTTCTTCAAACCCGAGCTCTGCTCTTTCTCTCTCTAAAATCCGAACTCCAAAAGTGAATAAGTGGCATGGCATGGGCGGCCATGCTACTTTTTACACCCACTTTTCAAACATTTTGTCCTTTTGGACACTTTTTACCCCTAGACTTAGGTTTTATTTCTTTTCTTTCACTTTATTCATTATTTTCTTGACTTTAAAATATCCGGTGTTACAAGTCCACCCCCCTTAATAGGTTTCGTCCCCGAAACCTATTATTCCTCAAAGAATTGTGGGTAATGCTGTCTCAACTCTTCTATAGTCTTCCACGTAGACTCAGATCCCTTCTTATGCTTCCACTATACATGCACAAGAGGAACCACTTTATTTCTCAACCTTTTCTCTTTCCGATCAATGATTGCCACTGGTTGCTCCACATAATTGAGCCGTTCATCTACATCGATATCCTCCAGTGGAACAATCATGTCTTTATGAACTAAGCGCTTTCTCAGATGAGATACATGGAATGTCGGGTGAATTCCACTTTACTCTTCTAGTAACTCAAATCTATAGGCCACCTCTCCTACCCGATCAATGATTCGGAAAGGGCCTATGTATCTCGGGCTTAACTTGCCCCGCTTTCCGAAACGATAATACCCTTCCAAGCTGAGACCTTCAACATAACCCGGTCACCCACCCAGAACTCAATCAGTCTAAATCGCTTATCTGCATACGACTTCTGTCTATCTTTGGCTGCCTTTATGAAGGCCTTGATCTTCTCAAGCTTCTCAGTCGTAGCCTCGATTATCTCGACGCTCCCTAACTCTTTTTGACCAATATCACCCCAACAAACGGGTGTTCTGCATCTCCTTCCGTATATAATCTCGTAAGGTGGCATACCAATGCTGGCATGATAGTTGTTGTTGTATGAGAATTCGGCTAACGGTAGGTGGTTATCCCAACTTCCACCAAAATCAATCACACATGCCCGAAGCATGTCTTCCAACGTCTGAATGGTCGTTTCTGACTGACCATCAGTTTGGGGATAATAAGTCATGCTAATGTGTAACCTGTTCCCCATTGCATCGTGGAATTTCTTCAAAAATTTAGATGTAAACCGGGTGTCACGATCGGACATAATAGACACCGGCACACCGTGACGAGTTACAACCTCCTTGATAAACAGGTTAGCCAACCTCTCAGATGAACATGTCTCGCGAATCGGTAGGAAGTGAGCACTCTTCGTCAGACGGTCCACAATCACCCATATGGCATCATACCCTTTCGAAGTATGTGGCAGCTTCGTAATGAAATCCATGGTGATGAGCTCTCTCTTCCATTCCGGTATATCCAAAGGTTGGATCTTCCATACGGCTTTTGCTACTCAGCCTTCACTTGCAAGCAAGTAAGGCACTTACTCACATACCCCACCACGTTGCGCTTCATACCCGGCCACCAATAATCTTTCTTCAAATGTTGATACATCTTTGTGACACCTGGATGAATGGAGTATCGAGTCTTGTGAGCTTCATCTAAAATCTTCACCCATAGATCCCCAAAATGAGGAATCCACGTTCTCCTGAATTGAGTTCTAACACCAAGCGTGTTCACACCCAATTCCGCGACCAGACCTCTCATTCTCTCAGAGTTAAGATGATCTTCTTTCAGTGCCTCATCTTGAAATCTTTAACTTGCCACATCAAATTAGAGGACATGATCAGTTGATATGCTTTCACCGGAATCGGTTCGGGCCTCTCTTTTTGGCTAAGGGCGTCTGCCACCACGTTGTCTTTGCCCGGATGGTAATGGATCTCACAATAATAATCCTTTATAAGCTCCAACCACCTCCTCCGCCTCATGTTCATATCCTTTTGCTCGAAGAATTACTTCAAGCTCTGTGGGCAGTGAAGATAGTGTACTTGGTACCGTAAAGATAGTGCCTCCAAATCTTTAGTGCAAAGACCACGACTGCTAGCTCCAAGTCATGAGTAGGGTAGTTGACCTCATGAACCTTCAACTATCGGGATGCATAGGCTATGACCTTCCCTCTTGCATTGACACGCACCCCAACCCCAAGTAGGAAGCATCCGAATAAACCACCAGATCTTTACTTCATCGGGTATTGACAGAACAGGAGCTTGACTCAATCTCGCCTTCAATTCTTGGAATGCCTTCTCTTAGCTTGACCCCATACGAACTTCACATCTTTTCGGGTCAACTTGGTTAGTGGAGAAGTGATCTTGGAAAAGTCTTGAATGAATCTCCTATAGAAACCCGCCAAACCCAAGAAACTACGAATCTCGGATGGTGTCTTTGGAGATTTACATTGCATCACTGCCTCCACCTTAGCGGGTCCACCATGATCCCCTCGAGGTTCACCACAGACCCAAGTTGGACCAAAAGAACCAATGAGCCCAGATCAGAAAACCTTTAAGTCCCACATGATATCACAACAACTGCTGAAGGCTCATCAGCAGTTCGACAAGTACTGAAGACTTCAACAGGTGAAGACTAAAGTGCTGAAGCTCAACAGCTGAAGAATACAAGTGTTGAAGCTGAAGACATAGTACTGAAGTACAACAGTTGAAGAGTCCACAAGTGCTGAAGATCAACAACTGATGTACAAAGTCTGAAGACAAAGACTGAAGACATCAGCTGATGACATCTACTGAAGTCATCAGCTGATGAAACGTCTGAAGTTCAAGTCTGAAGACCAAGTACTAAAGTTTCAGTAGTTTGTCACAACAGCTGAAGAGTACTTCTTCAGTAGTTGTGATATCAGTAGTTTTATGTTTTTACTTTCTGTAGTTTTGTAAAACGACTGAAGAACTTCTTCAGTCGTTGTAGTTTCAGTAGTTTCTTATCAGTAGTTTTGTAATAAGTAAACACTTAGCTTCTTGTAAGAAGATGTCAGCTGGTTGACATCTTCAGTAGTTTTAGTGTTTTAGTAGTTTGTTAAATAACGGTTAGATGTCACTATCAAGTGACATCAGCCTACGTCATCTTTCCTTATATAAGGAAGAATGACCTAAATTGTAATTTTGGCGAAGGCCATGCCAAAGCGTGTGATTGAATGAAATATTCCTTTTGCAGAAACTTTCTCTCTCAATAACTAATTCTGTTCATTGTTATATCTCGGTATTCTTGCTCAAATTGTGCTAGTTAGTACTCTATTCCGCTGCTGAAATCATTCGAATCGATCAAACTAGATGCTAAGATCCTATCAAATGGTATCAGAGCAGGTTAATCATTGATCGATCTAACAATTGATCATTGAAACTGCTCATTTGCTCTAAGTTTGATCGAACTAGCAAATTCGCACGAATCTGTTATAGAGATTGAAGTTCTGTCGCTTTTGGCTATTTTAATTGAGGTTCTTAGTGGTTTTGAGCTAAATTTGCTTTGCTTATCTTGAATTTTTCTGAATTTTTGAAAATGACTACACCTTCTAATGATCCACACAATACTGGTTCCTCAACCAAGCCTCCGATGCTGGTTAGGAATGAGTATAACATTTGGCAACGAAGAATGCTCCATCACCTGTCTGTCAATAGTTCAGGTTGTTGGACATCCGTGGTACATGGGCCACATAAGCCAATGGTGAATCATCCGGAAACAAATCAGTTGATTCCGAAGAAGAAGGAATAATACTCTGATGATGACAAGAAATTGTTTGAGATTGATGCTAAAGCCCATGGAATTCTGGCCATGGCACTGCCTAATGAAATCTATTCCGGGCTTATGCATCATGAAACTGCTCATGACCTTTGGAATGCACTGAAAGAACAATTTGGTGGCACTGATGAGGTCTTAGCAAACAACAGGGAAATCCTCGCCCAACAGTATGAGACTTTTGCTCATAGAAAGGGTGAGACTCTGACTCAGCAGTTTGAGCGGTTTTCATGTTTAATCTCTGAGTTGAAAATGGTTAACATGAATATACCAAAAGCCAAATGAACCACAGATTCCTCAGATCACTGCCTGAGAGATGGGACACATATACAATTGTCCTACGCTCCAGTGCAAATCTGGATAGTCTATCTCTCACCCAACTTCATGGGAAACTGCTTACATTCGAAAGAGAGATAGAGCAGAAAAGGAAACAGGCTTCATCTGGTAACCTCACTGAAGACTTTGGCAACACTACCTTGGTTGGTCATGAGTCAGAATATGCTTCATCTGAATGCCAGTATGATGAGCATATTGATTTCTCTTCAAACAGTTCTGATTCTGCATTTGTGAGTGTTGATAGGCAGTTTACTGGGCGTAATAATACAATCTATGCTTCATCATGGATGATCTCAAGGGGATTGCTGATGATGACTTAGAAGAGATGGATATTTTGAGCCAAATGGCCTTGATAAATATCAGATCTCAGAAGTTCTACAAAAGAACTGGAAGAAAGTTCCCATGACTCTCTGGCAAAACCAAAGTTGGTTTTGACAAGAGTAAGTTGAGGTGTCACAAATGCCACAGGCTTGGACACTTTGCTAGAGAATGTAGATCATCTGGATCTAATTCTTCTGCACCCTTTGTGACTTTCCCTGGCAATAGTCAACAACACAGAGGGCAACTTCCTGTCAATTCTGGTCATCATTCTCAACCAGAATCTCCTGCATATTTTGTTCCTCAGGGTCCAATGCCATATCCTTACCCTTGTTATTACATGCCACAAACCAGTCAGGTTCAAGCATCCATTGCTCAACAACCACATGCTCTTCCTGACCCTCAACCATCTCAATCTCATCAACCTTCTCAACCTCAACAACACAGCTTCTTCACCCCTGGAGTTGTTGACTGGAGCAGTTTACCAGATGACATGTCTGGTCATGAACAACTGCTTACAGGTGCTGGTCAACATGGTGGTGACAGTCCTTTTGGGAATCTGGCACTTATGGCTCTGGAGTCTACAGATGGATCATCCTCAAATGCATCTTCATCACAGGTATCACAGGTATCCTTTGAGGCTAAGGCCAAATTATGTTCTGAAACATGCATAGCAGCATTTGCATCTATTAGAGAAGCAAATGTAGCTTTAATTAATAAGAACATAGAGCTAGAAAAGATCATTTCCAAAAGAAAAGCTGAGTTTGAATCTATGCTTAAAGAGAAAAATGATGAGATTTATAAACTTAAATGCCAAATCACTGATGATAAGGCTAGGGAAGAGGTACTTTTAGAAAAGTACAAAGACCTCAAAGAAACCCTTGTAGTCACCCAAGTAGAGTGTGATCGATGGGTACAATCATGCAAAGGTTTTGAAATGCTTCTTAGTAAGCAATGAGCTTCCAATGTGAAGTTTGGCATTGGTTATAATCACACTGCTCCTCCTACAGATTTTGCTTCAAGAGCAGAAGTGAAATCTGATGGAGAAAGCAATAACCAATCCATCTCATCATGTGATTCACTTTCTGATAGAGCACCATCAGAAGTTAAAGTTAGTATTATTCCCTCGTTGAACCTATCAGCTGATCTTGATGGTTCAAATACTAACACTCACATGATCAAAGAGTTGATCAACTCAGGAGTTATTTCTGGAAGTCCTGAAAGGACTGGAGAGCAAGATTTAACACCTGAAGTTCAAACTCCAACTACTGTCAGCACTGAAGAGAAGAAAACTGTCAGTAGAAAGGGTTTGAAGACTACTAAAGAGGAAGTCAAGAAAGCTAATAGTGCTTCCAAAGTGCTGAAGTGCAAGTCTTCAGTAGTTTCATTCTCTTAGTTGATGATCAACATAAGATGAAGAAGAAACCATGTGAAATATGTGGTTTGTTCAATCATCTTACAGATGATTGTTGGTACAAAAAGGATCCAAACTCAAACATAAAGAGGAAATTAAAGAGAAAATGGTTAAAATGAAAACTGAATTTGAAGCCACATTTGTACCAGCAACATCAAATCCTGTAACTCTTAAGTCCAAAAAGAAATCCAAAAAGGAAGGGGTTAAACATGTAACAGCTGAGATTGCTCAAAAGAAGAAGGTGCAACATAGGAACTTATCAAACTCCAATGCCAATGTGTCTGAAGAGCTGAAAGCTTTATCACAAAATCAAATCAGCTGGTTATGATGGTTTAACATCTATTGCGAAGAGTTAACCAATTAGATGTTCCTATGTTGAAACCACAGAAAAGGAGGTCCAAGCCAAAGGATTCCTCTTCTTCACCGTCTTCTTCCTCTCAGGCTGTTGTTTCCAACAAACCTGTTAGTTTACCATCTGCTGATGAGAACAGGCCCAAAACCAAAAAGGTTTGGGTCTCAAAATCTAACTAATTTGTTGTGTTTTGCAGGGTTCTTCAACATGCCACAGAGGCATCTGGTATGTAGACAGTGGAGGATCCATGCATATGACAAGAAACAGATCACTTCTTAATGACTACTCTCAAGGAAAGAAGGGGTTTGTGTCATTTGGCAATGATGCAAAGGGTTACATCATCGGCAAAGGCTTTGTTTCTAATGGGGAAATAAAGTTTGATGATGTAACCATGTGGAAAATCTCAAGTACAACCTCTTAAGTGTCAGTCAAATGTGTGACAAAGGCCATGTTGCTCTTTTCACAAGTCAGAACTGTCGGATTCTGTAATCCAAAGTTCTAAGTTTGATTGATAAGGTGTTGGATGAATACACTCTCCTGAAGGCCAACAGGACAGGAAGAGTGTATGCCTTAGATCTTTCTAAGAAAATAGATCTCAAAGGCCATCCTTGCCTATTTTCCAAGGCTTCCCCTCAAGAATCTACTCTATGGCATAGAAGGATGGGTCATGTTAATCTCAAAAACATAAATCAGCTGATAAACCATGGTTTAGTAAGGGGACTGCCTATGAAGGAGTACAAATGTGAAGATAACTGCACTACTTGTTTAAAAGGCAAACAGCACAAAGCTTCATTTCCCTCCATAGAAGAGCCTAAGTCCACTGCCTACTTACAGCTTCTTCACATGGATCTCTTTGGTCCTGTGAGAGTGATGAGTATGGCTAAGAAGAAATACTGTCTGGTAATTGTGGATGATTACTCCAGATTTGTATGGACTTTCTTCTTGCATTCAAAGGATGAGGCAGCTCAGAAGATTATCAACTTTGTGTTGTATGTTGAGAAGCAGTATTCCCTCTCAGTCAAGTGTATTAGAAGTGATAATGGAACAAAATTCAGAAACAATACACTTGATGAGTTCTACCTCTCAAAGAGAATCAAGAGGCAGTTTAGCATTCCAAGAACTCCTGAACAAAATGGAGTAGTGGAGAGAAAGAACAGGACCCTTATTGAAGCTGCAAGGTCCATGTTGGCTGATTCTGGACTGCCAATGACTTTTTGGGCTGAAGCTGTCAATACAGCTTGCTATGTAAAGAATAGAGTTCTAGTAAATCAGAGGTTGATGAAGACTCCATATGAAGTTCTTCATCATTTGGCCCCTCTAATTTCATTCTTTAGAGCTTTTGGGTGTCCTTGTTTCATTCTCAACACACGGGATCAACTCCAAAAATTTGATCCTAAGGTGGATGCAGGGTACTTTGTTGGTTATTCATCAACTTGCATAGCATACAGAGTCTTCAACTGTATAACAAAGATGGTTGAAGAGACTCTACATGTTAAGTTTAATGAATCTCCAAAGGACAAGATTCCACAAAGCCCTGTGGAGCTATTTGATTTGGACATACTGCAATATGTTCCTTATCAAACTCATGCTGTTGCTCCTGTCAACAGTTCACCACCTGGTGGTACTGCTGGTGCTGCTGCTGATGATGATAGCAGTACTCACCTCTTCAGGTTTAGTGACCAACTGCCTGTGTCCTCTAAACCTGATGCTCCTGTAGCTTCAGTAGCTTCATCCACAACAAGTGCTGATGAGATTTCTGCAGCTTCAACTTCATTTGAGTTGCCACCATCTACATGGTTTCAAGAGTCTACATCAACATCTGTTGCTGCTGAAGGTTCTACAAACACTTGCACTGATCTCATTGTTTATCCAGAGCTGAAGCATCACCCAATGTCTCAAATAATTGGTGATATCAATGCTAGAGTTTCAACCAGAAGTCAATTGTCCAATTTCTGCTTCTATGCTCTCTTCATCAGTCAGCTAGAGCCAAAGAATTATCATGTTGCACTTAGAGACAATGGCTGGGTTGAAGCAATGCAGCTTGAGCTTCTTCAATTCAAAAAGCAGCAAGTGTGGGAGCTTGTTCCTCTTCCCCCAGGTAAGTGTGCAATAGGCACTAAATGGGTGTTTAGGAATAAAACAGATGAAAATGGGCTTATTGTTAAGAACAAGGCCAGACTGGTTGTTCAGGGGTTTGCACAAGAAGAAGGTATTGATTATGATGAAACCTTTGCCCCTGTAGCTAGACTGGAGGCAATTAGATTGTTCTTAGCCTATGCTGCACTCCATAATCTTAAAGTTTTTCAAATGGATGTTAAAAGTGCATTTTTATATGGTAAAATAAAAGAATAAGTTTATGTGTGTCAACCACCAGGTTTTGAGGATAATAAACACCCAGAATGGGTATACAAGCTTGATAAGGCTCTTTATGGGTTGAAACAAGCTCCTAGAGCCTGGTATGAGACATTATCCAACTTTCTTCTGCAAAATAATTTCACTAGAGGCTCCATAGATAAAACCTTATTTATTAAGAAGGTGGATCAGCATAAGCTACTTGTTCAAATTTATGTTCATGATTTTATTTGCATCCTCTGATCCCCAGTTGTGTGATGATTTTACAAAATTAATGCAAATGAAGTTTGAAATGAGTGCAATGGGAGAATTACAGTTCTTCTAGGCTTGCAAATCAAACAAAAAGCTGATGGAATTTTCATTCATCGGTCTAAATATACAAAAGATCTTTTAAATAAGTTTGATTACAAACTGTAAGCCCTGTTCTACTCCCATGTGCAACACCACACAATGGATATTGATCAGAAAGGTAAAGCAGTTGATGAAACGCTTTACAGATGTATGATTGGGTCCTTGTGTATTTAACAGCTTCTAGACAAGATATGATGTTTGCTACATGTGTTTGTGCTAGATTCAGGCTGCACCTAAGAGTTCATCTGATTGTAGTCAAGAGGATCTTTGATATTTGCAAGGTACATAATCTCTAGGTTTATGGTATTCCACTGGGCACTCTTGCAAAATGTTGCTTTCTTGATAGTGACTATGCAGGGTGTAAGTTAACCAGGAAATCCACTTCTGGTGGATGTCAATTCCAGACAACTATTGATTATTGGCAGGTAAGAAACAAAATCTGTTGCTACATCCATGTGAAGCCGAGTACATTGCTGCTGCAAGTGTACATCCCAAGTACTCTGCTCAGAATCAACTTTTGGATTATGCATTCAGAGACTAAGACTCCGTTATTAATGGATAGTCTTCAGCTGTTTGCATTGTCAAAAATCCAGTCCAGCACTCTAGGACCAAACATATAGAATTAGACATGATTTTATAAGGGACTGTTTTGAAAAGGGTCTAATAATCCTATGTTTGTGCCTAGTGTGATGAGCTTGCTGACATTTTTACAAGCCTTTGGATAGTTCAACTTTCCACAACTGGGTTAAGGCTTGGTATGTGCAGCTAGAATAAGTGACAACTATGGGATTCAGTAATAAGTACTGATGATCATTGGTAACCATGTCAATATAAGTACTGAGGTTCTTTTACCTCAGTAGTTTTTATAACTAATGAAGGCTAAATCATCACAAGCATTGAAGTACTTTATATGTTCTAAACTACTGATGTAGTTCCAAACTACTGATGTGGAGTTACAACTACTGAAATCAGTAAAAACAGATAAGTACTGACGTCCTATGAAACACCTGAAAAGTAGTGAAAGTCTGATGAGTAAGTGTTGAGGACAGTATGAAACAGCTGAAAAGCTAAGAATTGACGAAAACAGTGATGAGTAATTCTCTAAGTTGTTTCTACAACTGCTGTGACAGGATCAGTGATCACAAGTTTGATGTATCAGAATACAAAGCAGCGGAATACAAACAAGAATTAGACAAATTGTAGCAAGCAATCGATACTTGTAAGCATTAAGATCGCATACGGTTATAGGGAGAGAATATGTATTTCTGATTTCTAGGAATGTTTATAGATGTAGAATATTTCTAATCAAATCAATCATTCATTCCATTCAATTACTCATTCCCTTGTTACAATAGGTTGTCACTCCTTATATAGAGTGCAACAGTCACTGCTGTTATCACGGAAAAAGTGACAACTGGCAGATCCAATACAAAATAACTAATTCTTAACAAACTACTGAAATGTTCACAACTACTGAGAACATATCAGCAGTTAAGTACAAAATATAAACTACTGAAACTACAACGACTGAAGAACAAACTCTTCAGTCGTTTTACAAAACTACTGAAACATAAAAATAAAAACTACTGATATCACAACTACTGAAGAAGTACTCTTCAGCAGTTGTGACAAACTACTGAGGCTTCAGTACTTGATCTTCAGACTTTGACCTTCAGGTGTTTCATCAGCTGATGACTTCAGTAGATATCATCAGCTGATGTCTTCAGTCTTTGTCTTCAGACTTTGTACATCAGTTGTTGATCTTCAGCACTTGTGAACTCTTCAGCTGTTGTACTTCAGTACTTTGGTCTTTCAGCTTCAGCACTTGTGTTCTTCAGCTGTTGTACTTCAGCACTTTGGTTCTTCAGCTGTTAAGGTCTTCAGCACTTGATCTTCAGCTGTTGAAGTCTTCAGCACTTGTCAAACTACTGATGAGGCTTTCAGCAGTTGTTGTGATACCGTGTGGGACTTAGAGGTTTTCTGATCTTGGCTCATTGGTTCTTTTGGTCCAACAAACTCCCCCTGAACCAATGCAGCCAAAACCTCTAACTTATTTATACTCCCACTTATTGATGGCAAAATGTTGGTCTTTTTCCTTCTTGATCAGTAGAGAAGATGACCCATGTAAGCTCCGGCCTGGGAAGAAATCTCAAATATTTGTTTGGCAGAGTATGAATGGGAACTCTGTTTTGGGGAACTGGACACAGAGTTGTTATCCCATTCATGAGATTTACTTCCCCATAATGAGTCTGTATGACTCACGAACATAGGCCTCAAGGAGAACAACTTGTTCCTCCTGAGAGAGTTCTTCTGCTCCTCCTTCGAAGAAGAACTCTGGACCATAGTACTCTGATAAGTACTTCATGGTCCTGCCATTTTTCAGCTCCACCGTAGTTACCTCCCTATATACAAATTCATCAGGATGGTTGCCTTCAAGGAGTAACTGGAGCTCATTCTTTTGGATGTCTTCAAGCTTTTTATATAACAACCCCTTCTTAATCATCTTGTTTTCTAGTAAGGCTTGAGGTGTCTTCTTTGCTTGGTGAGCTTTCTTGAATTCATCAATGATTTCCCAAGGTGAGACTACAACGGCCAACATGATGGTAGATTCTATTGTTTTTCGTACCTGGCCGTTGTATCTGTGTGGGATAGTTCTTTTATGGATTCTAGAACTCACCCTGGGGTCTGGCCATACTCTCACTCTCTCCTTCTGATACTGAAAGGTGTGCCTGAGAGTGTACAGCCTTTGAGCATGCCCTTTCATGGCTTGAATAGATGATGACTGAGGAATTCCTTGTCAACCATCTTCAACAGTTGCTCATCGTGCTGTTTCTGCTGTTCTTCTTCTTCTATCTTGACTCTGACCATTTCCCTTTGAGAGTCAGGGTGATCATGGGTGACTTCGGGGTTTTGGTAGCTTCAGAACAGCAGAGAGTGGCAGACTATCATCTTCATCCTCTTCTTCTTCTCTTCTTCCATCCTCAGCACCTTCTCTCCTTCGGGGTACATCACTGGATGATGGTTGGGTTGGTGAAGGAATTGGTTTGAAGAATGAGGATGTTTGGATTTTGGCTTAGAGGTTGGTTGGGAGATTTGAGGGATAGGATCTGTTTGAGTGGGTGGAAGGGAAGGTTGATCTAGCATCCTTGTAGTTAGCTTCGCCTTTGTGAGTTTAGCCATCTCTAACCTTTTACCAGCCCCAGCCTCATCAAGGGCTTCCACAATAATCCCTTTGTTGAATTGCTCAGACAGACAGATTCTGGTGGCTATAGCCAGAATGCTGTCCCTGGTCCATGCGCGGATCTCCATTAATGATCTTCCCAAGTATTTTGCAATAAAGCGGATCATTATTTCCAACCTCTCTTTCTCAAGAGCATCATACCCTGCCCATCGGGTTTGTATCTCTTGTACTTCTAACCTTCTGATCTCACTATCCAGTGTGGCTGTGTCAAACCCTGCCTGAAGTTGTTCAATTATTTTATCCATGGAGCGGCTGGTGTGGTGTCAGCTTCTTTGACCAGCTCCTCCAAGGATTTGTCTTCAGCAGTGTGATCATCAGCACTTCTCTTTCGCTTGTACGTGAGCAGAGGTTGCTTTTCTTTTTCCTCCTCTTGGACTTGCTTCTCTTCTTTTCCTCGGATCTTTTCCTCTTCCTTTCTTTCACTGCAGTACTCTCCCCCTTTTTGGTTGCATTGGAGGAAGGGGTTGGTACCGCAGAAAGAGTCTTTTGGACAGCAGCATCAACCAGGGCTGTAATGTGGAGGAAAGCCTCTCATCAAGGGCTTTGATCACTATATCAGTGATTATTGGGGTGATGAGAGGAAGGGAATTTTGGAGTACAGCACCTATTTGCTCAGGAGGGTTCTGTTCCTGAGAAGTAGGGCCTGAAGCAGAGGCAGGTGGTTGATTTGGGGTGGCTCTGTGTTTGGGAAACCTTCAAGGGAAGGTGCCATCTGTGGGTGTATGATGGTGGCAGATGGACTTGCATCCTGAGACATCTTGGCCAGCAGCTCTTTGAGTCTGCTAACCTCATCCTCTAGAATGGTGTGTTTGAGCAACTACATCATAGAAGAAGCTCAGGTCATCATCAGTTGATACTGAATCACCTGACCTCCTGCTTAGAGCAGGATTTACATGCACTGGGTGTAGACCAGTTGGTGCATGTGCCCCTTGTGCTTGGTACTGGGGACTTCCAGCCTCAGGACAATGTCCATCATCAGCTGTTGCCTCTAGGGAGGTCTTAGCAATGTTACCAGCCTCACTCTGGTCATGTGCTGAGTCAGAGGAGGTGGCAGCCTCACTAGATATTCTAAGCTCCTTGTCTACACCAGGAGATAGAATTGGGAAACCCCTGTGCTGTGGGTTCTCAGGTGCACTGTGTTCCTCCCCCTCAATTGTAGAGGTATTCCCAGTAGTAAGTGGTTTCTGGGGAGGGGGTGAGGAGTGCAATTGAGTCAGCACTTGTGCAACTATTAAAGTTGGGCTGTGAGGGGCGGTTGTTTGGGGTAAGGGTTAGAAGCAGTGTGCACCTGGGGTGGATGGTGCTCTTCAATGGCAATCTCCTCAAGTGAGTAAGATCCCAGATAAGTAGGTGCCCCTTGGGTTGCTGCAGGCTCCTGTTGAGAGGAAGCCTGAGCGGCTGTGGCTGGAAGAGTCATTGTATCCACTAGGGGGTTTGGACTAGTGGATATATCCTGCGTTTGTGTTGCAGGGGCATCCTCAGGGGACTCAATTCCCTGAGTAGCCATTTTGGGTTTCTTTTTGGTGGGTTTGGTGGGGACATTGGATTTGGAGGTGGTGGCTGTGGGTTCCAGCTGCGTGGGTTTTCGCAGCTTGGCAGCCAGTTTGAGTGTCCGGTCAGAGTTGTGCCGGGAGTATACTTCTGGCAGAACAGCCGTAGCAGGGACTCCCAAGCCAACAAGTCCCTCAGCATTAAGCTGGTCTAATAATGGCCATTATGAACCGTGGATAGAGTATCCAACGGTTGGCAGTTAGTTTTTGAGCCATATCTTTGAGCTCTGAAAATATTAATTCTGAAAAGTTTAGTGGTTGTTGCTCAAGGATAGAATACATTACCTGCTGCCATTTGGTGGACATTTGATCCCAAGACGACGTCTTAGGGGCCAAACATACATTGACCATGTGAAAAATCAGGCGCTCAGCGTCATTAAAGTGTTTCTTCATGATGGTGGTGGCACTGAGATCACCTTGATATCCATGCTGAGCAAATGATAGATCTATGGTGCCCTTCGGATATCCAGCAGGAGAAGTAGCATCACTCAGTTGAAGAATTTTACGGATTGTTGCAGGAGTAATGACTACTTCTTTGTTGTTGACGACTGACCGGAGGGATGGTGTGTTGCTCTCCTCAGTTGTAACAGTAACGTTCATCCAAAATTGGTTCAAGGATTCGGCATGTAAGACGGGGTTCAGAAGGAATGCCTTGTTGTATTGGGACTGAACCATAAGATCGATAGCAGTATCGAACTTAGTCCAGATCGGCGATTTTGTGAGGTAGGCAACACAGTTGTGTCGCGGTTTAATTTGCATAGACGCCATGGAGAAGAAGGAAGTTTTGGAGAGGAACGTTAGGTTTGAAGAAGATGAAGCATGGAGAGCTAAGGTTAGGGTATTTATAGGGTACGGGTAAGGAAACGACTGAAGGATGTGGTGTTAGTCATCAGTAGTTTTAAACGACCGTTGACATGGTATTATCCTTTCAGACGTTGAAACAGCTGAAGTCGTGGTGTTAGGCATCAGTAGTTTAGAAAACTACTGAAGACCGTGGTTTTGACTTCAGATGATTGAAACAACTGAGGACATGGTGTTGTCATCAGTAGTTATGAAACTACTGAAGACAGTGGTTTTGTCATCAGCTGTTGTAAACAACTGAAGACTTGGTATTAGTCATCAGTAGTTATAAAACTACTGAAGACGTGGTTTTGCTTCAGTTGTTTAAAATGAAACAGCAGTTGTACAAACGACTGAAGAGAAAGTTCTCTTCAGCTGTTTTCGTCAATTCTTAGCTTTTCAGCTGTTTCAAACTGTCCTCAACACATTCATCAGTCTTTATGGCTGATTTCAGTTGTTTCATAGGACATCAGTACTTATCTGTTTTTACTGATTGCAGTAGTTATGACTGCATCAGTAGTTGTAACTACATCAGTAGTTTAGAACAGATGAAGTACTTCAGTACTTGTGAGACATTTAGCCTTCAGTAGTTATAAAACTACTGAGGTTAAAAGAGCTCATCAGTACTTATATGTGACATAGGTACTCATGATCATCAGTATGAATTACTGAGATCATCAGTAGTTGTCACCTATTCTAGCTGCAGCATACCAAGCCTTAACACCAGGTTTTGGAAAGTTGAACTATCCAAAGGCTTAGTAAAAATGTCTGCAAGCTCATCAGCACTAGGCACAAACTTAGGATCAATCAGACCTTTTTCAAAACAATCCCTTATAAAATGATGTCTGATCTCTATATGTTTGGTCCTAGAGTGCTGGACTGGATTTTTGACAATGCAAAGAGCTGAAGCACTATCCATTAACAATGGAGTCTTAGTCTCTGTAATGCCATAATCCAAAAGTTGGTTTTGAAGCCAGAGTACCTGAGATGTACAGCTTGCAGCAGCAATGTACTCTGCTTCAGCAGTGGATGTAGCAACTGAGGTCTGTTTCTTGCTCTGCCAAGAAATCAAGCAGTTGCCTAGGAATTGACATCCACCAGAAGTTGATTTCCTGGTCAACTTACACCCTGCATAGTCACTGTCAGAAAAAGCAACTAATTTACCAGAATGTCCGGTAGAATACCATAAACCTAGAGATGGAGTGCCTTGCAGATATCTAAAGATCCTCTTGACTGCAATCAGATGAGACTCTTTAGGTGCAGCCTGAAATCTAGCACAAACACATGTAGCAAACATAATATCTGGTCTAGAAGCTGTTAAATACATCAAGGACCCAATCATACATCTGTAAAGTGTTTCATCAACCACTTTACCTTTCTGATCTGAGTCCAGTTGTGTGGTGCTGCTCATGGGAGTAGAACAGGGCTTACAGTTTTGTAAATCAAACTTTTGCAAAAGATCTTTTGTATATTTGGATTGATGAATAAAAATTCCATCAGCCTTTTGTTTGATTTGCAACCCCAAAAGAACTGTAATTCTCCCATGGCACTCATTTCAAACTTCTGTTGCATCAACTTTGTAAAGGCATCACACAACTTTGGATCAGAGGATGCAAAAATGATATCATCTACATAAATTTGAACAAGTAGATTATGCTGCCCAGCTTTCTTAATGATAAAGTCTTGTCTATGGAGCCTCTAGTGAAATTGTTTTCCAGAAGAAAGTTTGATAATGTCTCATACCAGGCTCTGGGAGCTTGTTTTAACCCATAAAGAGCTTTATCAAGCTTATACACCCAATTAGGATGTTTATTGTCCTCAAAGCCTGGAGGTTGACATACATAAACCTCTTCTTTAACTTTTCCATACAAAAATGCACTTTTGACATCCATTTGAAAGACTTTAAGGTTTGATAAGCAGCATAAGCTAAAAACAATCGAATTGCTTCCAGTCTGGCTACAGGGGCAAAGGTTTCATCATAATCAATACCTTCTTCTTGTGCAAACCCCTGAACAACCAGTCTGGCCTTGTTCTTAACAATAAGCCCATTTTCATCAGTTTTGTTCCTAAACACCCATTTAGTGCCTATTGCACACTTACCTGGAGGTAGAGGAACCAGTTCCCACACTTGCTGTTTCTTGAACTGAAGAAGCTCAAGCTGCATGGCATCAACCCATCCATTGTCCTTTAAAGCAATGTGATAATTCTTTGGCTCTTGCTGACTGATGAAGAGAGCATAGAAGCAGAAATTTGACAATTGACTTCTTGTTGATACTCCAGCAGTGATATCACCAATGATTTGAGACATAGGGTGATTCTTCAGATCTTGATACACAATGAGATCTGTGCAAGTGTTTGTAGCCGGTTCAGCAGCAACAGATGGTGATGGTGAATCATTTCCTTGAAACCAATCAGTGGATGGTAATTCAAAGGAAGTTGAATTCGAAGAAATCTCATCAGCATTTGTTGTGGATGGTGCTACTGGCGCTACAGGAACATCAGGTCTAGTTGAGTCAGGCAGCTGATCACTAAACCTGAAGAGGTGAGTACTGCAATCATCATCATCATCAGCAGTACCACCAGGTGGTGAACTGTTGACAGGAGCAACAGCAGGAGTTTGATAAGGAACATATTGCAGTATGTCCAAATCAAATAACTCCACAGGACTTTGTGGAATCTTGTCCTTTGGAGATTCATTAAACTTAACATGTAGAGTTTCTTCAACCATCTTTGTTCTGCAGTTGAAGACTCTGTATGCCTTGCAAGTAGATGAATAACCAACAAAGTATCCTGCATCCACCTTAGGATCAAATTTGTGGAGTTGATCCTTTGTGTTGAGAATAAACAGGGACACCCAAATGCTTTGAAAAATGAAATCAGAGGAGCCAAATGATGGAGAACTTCATATGGAGTCTTCATCAACCTCTGATTTACTAAAACTATTTTGCACATAACAAGCTGTGTTGACAGCTTCGGCCCAAAAGGTCAATGGCAAACCTGAGTCAGCCAGCATGGACCTTGCAGCTTCAATGAGGGTCCTGTTCTTTCTCTCCACTACTCCATTTTGTTCTGGAGTCCTTGGAATGCTGAACTGCCTTTTGATTCCCTTTGAAAGATAGAAGTCATCAAGTGTATGATTTCTGAACTCAGTTCCATTATCACTCCTAATACACTTGACTGGAAGGGAATACTGCTTCTCAATGTACAGCACAAAGTGGATAATCTTCTGAGCAGCCTCATCCTTTGAATGTAGAAAGAAAGTCCATACAAATCTGGAGTAATCATCCACAATTACCAGACAGTATTTCTTCTTTGCCATGCTCATTACTCTCACAGGACCAAATAGATCCATATGCAGTAATTGCAAGCAGGCAGTGGACTTGGACACTTCAATAGGAGGAAATGAGACCTTGTGCTGTTTTCCTTTTAAACAAGCAGTGCATGTTTCATCACAGTGGAACTCCTTTATTGGTAAGCCTCTGACTAAACTATTGTGGCTAAGCTGATTCATGTTTTTGAGATTGACATGACCAAGCCTCCTGTGCCACAGTTTAGATTCTTGAAAAGAGGCTTTGGAAAATAGGCAAGGATTGCCTTTGAGATCTATCTTCTTAGAGAGATCTAAGGCATACACTCTTCCTGTCCTGTTGGCTTTCAGGAGAGTGTGATCATCCAACACCTTGTCAATCAAGTGCAAAACTTTGGATGACAGAATCCTACAGTTTTGACTTGTGAAAAGGGCAACATGGCCTTTATCACACATTTGACTGACACTCAAGAGGTTGTACTTGAGATTTTCCACATGATTAACATCATCAAATTTGATTTCTCCATTGGAGACAAAGCCCTTACCGATGATGTAACCCCTAGCATCATTGCCAAAAGAGACAAATCCCTTCTTTCCTTGAGAGTAGTCATGAAGAAGAGAGATGTTCCCAGTCATGTGCATAGATCCCCCACTGTCTACATACCAGATGCTACTTGGCATGTTGAAGAACCCTGCAATAATAAACAATCAGTTAGTTTTAGAGACCCAAACCTTTTGGTTTTGGGCCTGGTCTCATCAATAGATGGTAAACTAACATGTTTATTTGTAACAACAGCCTGAGAAGAAGAAGATGGTGTAGAAGAGGAGTCCTTTGGCTTAGACCTCCTTTTCTGTGGTTTCAACATAGGAGAATCTAGTTGGTTAACTCTACCCAACAGATGTTGTACCATCATCACCAGCTGTGTCTGATTTTGTGATAAAGCTTTCAGCTCATCAGACACATTGCTAGTGGAGTTAGATAAGGTCCTATGTTGCACCTTCTTCTTTTGAGCACCCTCAGCTGTCACCTGTTTAACTCCTTCCTTTTTGGATTTCTTTAAGGACTTAAGGGTTACAGGATTTGATGTTGCTGATACAAATGTGGTCTCAAACTCAGTTTTCATTTTTACCATTTTCTCATTAATTTCTTCTTTTTGTTTGAGTTTGGAACCTCTTTTGTACCAACAATCATCTGTAAGATGATTGAACAAACCACATACTTCACATGGTTTCTTCTTCATCTTAGGTTGATCATCAACTAAAGATGGTGAAGCAACAGAAGACTTGTTCTTCAATGCTTTGGAAGCATTGGTTGCTTTCTTGACAACCTCTTTAGTAGTCTTCAAACTCTTTCTACTGCCAGTTTTCTTCTCTTCAGTGCTGACAGCAGTTGAAGTTTGAACTTCAGGTGTTAAATCCTGCTCTCCAGTCCTTTCAGGACCTTCAGGATTAACTCCTGAGTTGATCAACTTATTGATCATGTGAATGTCAGCATTTGGACCATCAACATCAGCTGATAGGTTCAAAGAGGACTTGATGCTGACTGCTACTTCTGATTGTGCTGTATCAGAAGGTAGATCACATGATTGATGGATTGGTTATCACTCTCACCATCAGATTCTACCTCTGCTCTTGGGGTAAAATCTGTAGGTGGAGCAGTGTGATTGTAGCCAATTCCAAACTTCACATTTGAAGCAGATTGCTTACTAAGAAGCATTTCAAAACCTTTGCATGATTGTACCCATCTATCACACTCGACCTGGGTAACTGCAAGGGTTTCTTTGAGATCTTTGTACTTCTCTAGAAGTACATCTTCTCTAGCCTTATCATCAATATTTGGCAATTCAGTTTATAAACCTCATCATTTTTATCTTTGAGCACAAACTCAAACTCAGCTTTGTTTTTGGAAATTATTTGTTCTAGCTCAATGTTCTTATTAATTAAAGCTACATTTGCTTCTCTAATGGAAGCAAATGCTGATGCATTGTTCAGAACATAATTTGGCTTTTGCCTCAGAGGATACCTGTGATACCTGAGGTGTAGAGGCATTGGAAGATGAAGTATCAGCAGACTCCAAAGCCATAAGAGCTAGATTCCCAAAGGGACTGTCACCACCATGTTGACCAGCACCTGAGAACAGTTGATCATGACCAGACAAGTCATCTGGTAAACTCCAGTCAACAACTCCTGGGGTGAAGAAGCTGTGTTGTTGAGATGAAGGTTGTTGATGAGATAGGGAAGGCTGAGGTTCTGGTAATGCATGAGGTTGTGGTGTCATAGGAACTTGAACTTGATTTGACTGTGGCATGTAATAACAAGGGTACTGATATGGCATTTGACCCTGAGGAACAAAATATGCCGGAGATTGTTGTTGAGGATGATGACTAGATGTGACAGGATGTTGCCCTCTGTGTTGTTGACTATTGCCAGGAAAAGTCACAAAGGGTGCAGTAGAGTTAGATCCAGTTGATCTACACTCTCTTGCAAAGTGTCCAAGCGTTGGCATTTGTGACACCTCAACTTGCTCTTGTCAAAACCAACTTTGGTTTTGCCAGAGAGTCCTGGGAATTTTCTTCCAGTTCTTTTGTAGAACTTCTGAGATCTGATATTTATCAAGGCCATTTGGCTCAAAATATCCATCTCTTCTAAGTCATCATCAGCAATCCCCTTGAGATCATCCATAATGAAACATAGATTGTCATTATTACACCCAGTGAACTGACCATCAACACTTACAAATGCAGAATCAGAAGTGCTTGAAGAGAAATTAATATGCTCATCATACTGGCATTCAGATGAAGCATATTCTGACTCATGACCCACCAAGGCAGTGTTGCCTTGTATAAAGTCTTCAGTGAGCTTTCCAGATGAAGACAGCTTTCTCTTCTGTTCTATCTCTCTCTCAAAAGTGAGCAATTTCCCATGGAGTTGGGTGAGAGATAGTTTGTCCAAACTTGCACTGGAGCGTAGGACAATAGTATATGTGTCCCATCTCTCAGGCAGTGATCTGAGAAATCTGTTATTCATCTGAATATTGGTGTATTCAAGTTTGACCATTTTTAGTTCAGAGATCAAACAAGAAAACCGCTCATATTGTTGAGTCAGTGTCTCACCCTTTCTATGAGAGAATGTCTCATATTGTTGGGCAAGAATTTCTCTATTATTTGCCAAGACCTCATCTGTTCCTCCAAATTGTTCTTTCAAAGCAATCCAGAGGTCATGGGCAGTTTCATGATGCATTAGCCCAGAATAGATTTCATTGGGCAATGCCATGGCCAGAATTCCATGGGCTTTTGCATCAATCTCAAGCAACTTCTTATCCTCATCTGAGTATTGCTCCCTCCTCTTCGGAACCATTTGATTGGTTTCCGGGTTATTCACCATAGGCTTGTGTGGACCATGTACCACTGATGTCCAACACCCTGCGCTGTTAACAGACAGGTGATGGAGCATACGTCTTTGCCATATGTTATACTCATTCCTAACCAGCATAGGAGGCTTGGTTGAGGAACCAGTATTGTGAGGATCATTGGAGGGAGTGGTCATTTTCAGTTCAAAAACAGTTTAGTTCAAGTTTTAAAAGTTTTAGACAAACCACAACAAACTCAATGAGAACCAAGAAAAGATCTCAGGATGAATGAGCAGAAATACAGAAAATTCAATCTCTATAACCGTTTCTTGCAAAAACAAAAGCTAATTCAATCAAACTTGGATCTTGAATAGCAGTTTCAATGATCAATTATTAGATCGATCAATGATTAACCTGCTCTGATACCATTTGACAGGATCAGTGATCACAAGTTTGATGTATCAGAATACAAAGCAGCGGAATACAAACACGAATTAGACAAATTGTAGCAAGCAATCGATACTTGTAAGCATTAAGATCGCATACGGTTATAGGGAGAGAATATGTATTCTGATTTCTAGGAATGTTTATAGATGTAGAATATTTCTAATCAAATCAATCATTCATTCCATTCAATTACTCATTCCCATTGTTACAATAGGTTGTCACTCCTTATATAGAGTGCAACAGTCACTGCTGTTATCACGGAAAGTGACAACTGGCAGATCCAATACAAAAATAACTAATTCTTAACAAACTACTGAAATGTTCACAACTACTGAGAACATATCAGCAAGTTAAGTACAAAATATAAAACTACTGAAACTACAACGACTGAAGAACAAGCTCTTCAGTCGTTTTACAAAACTACTGAAACATAAAAATATAAAACTACTGATATCACAACTACTGAAGAAGTACTCTTCAGCAGTTGTGACAAACTACTGAGGCTTCAGTACTTGATCTTCAGACTTTGACCTTCAGGTGTTTCATCAGCTGATGACTTCAGTAGATATCATCAGCTGATGTCTTCAGTCTTTGTCTTCAGACTTTGTACATCAGTTGTTGATCTTCAGCACTTGTGAACTCTTCAGCTGTTGTACTTCAGTACTTTGGTCTTTCAGCTTCAGCACTTGTGTTCTTCAGCTGTTGTACTTCAGCACTTTGGTTCTTCAGCTGTTGAGGTCTTCAGCACTTGATCTTCAGCTGTTGAAGTCTTCAGCACTTGTCAAACTACTGATGAGGCTTTCAGCAGTTGTTGTGATACCGTGTGGGACTTAGAGGTTTTCTGATCTTGGCTCATTGTTCTTTTGGTCCAACATGCTGTTTCTAAACAACTGAAGCAGACCACAGTCTTTAGTAGTTTCACAACTATGATACCTAATACCAAGTCTTCAGTTGTTTACAACAACGGATGGCAAAAACCACTCTTTCAGTAGTTTCAAACTACTGATGACAAACACCAAGTCCTTAGTTGTTTAATCATATGAAGTCAAAACCACGACCTTCGGTAGTTCAAAATACTGATGGTTAACACCAAGACTTCAGCTGTTTCAACGTCTGATTGTCAAAACCAAGTCTTCAGTTGTTTTATAACACCTCATGACAACACCACCATTGTCAGTCGTTTTAAACCTCTGAAGGTTATACCACGTCATCAGTAGTTCAAACAGCTGATGACCACACCAAAACCTTCAGTAGTTTTTTCAGCCTTTTCTATCCCAACCTATAAATACCTGTCTTCTTCTCAACGTTCCATTAGCCGTTCTTCTGACTTCATACTTTCAAAAATGGCAACAATGAGTCTAAAACCCAGACATAATTGCGTCGCCTACCTTACGAAATTGGCCTTCTAGACAAGTTTGATCACGCCATAGACCTAATGGCCGATTCTCAGTATAGTACTGCTCTGCTCTTAAACCCGACCATCTACCCAGAGTCACTACGTCAGTTTTGGTCCAATGCCTATGTTCACACTGATGTGCCTTCCGGCCAAGTTTCTGTTCGGTCATTGGTCAACCAAAAACGAGTAGGGGTCACACCTGATAGCATTCGTCGAGTGCTAAATTTATAAGATGCTACTGCTGTGACTGAGTATCGAAGGGCACAACTGATATGTCCTTCATCAACAATGGGTACGACGGAAATCTTCGAGCTGCTACCATACTCAAGAAGAACTTCCCTGATGCTGAACGACTGATATTTCATATGGTGAATGTTTGCTTAGCCTCGAAGACATCCTCATGGGATCAAATGTCTTCCGGTGGCAACAGGTATTATATTCAATTCTAGAACACCAACCTTTAAATTTCCCAAATTGTGTTTCTAGAAATCAAAGATCTGGCACAGAAACCTGTGGAAAAAGATGGCTATTATATCCCAGGTTTCTGATGGCCATAATTTTAAATGAATTACAAACTGATGGCCTTGTTGGCCTTGGAGTCCCTGCACCAGCTGTTCTAGCTGAGGTATACTCCAGGCATAACTCCGACCAATCTCTCAAAGAAGCTGCCCGTTTGCTCAAACCCAAGCAAAGGGAACCCACAGCTTCAACTGCTAGATCCAAAGTCCCCACCAAGCCAAAATCCAAACCCAAACAAGCTAATCAGGGAGATGAGTCCCCGATGATGATGCTCCTGTACCACCCAAACAGGATAAACCTACTGGTTCAAACCCTCCAGTAGTCTTAAGACTCACCAACAACAGCCCACAAGTATCCTCTCAAAAGGATCCTGTTGCAACCACTTCAGGGGAAACCACATTACTGAGACCTCTCTCACTTGAGGAGGTTATCATTGAAGAGCATCCCTCTCCCCGGATGCAATCAGTTCTATCCCCTCTCCCCATGCAAATGCCCCCAAAGCCCAACCATTATAATTGCCAATGTGCTGACTCAGCTGCATGCCTCTCCTCCTCCCCTACACCCACCAACAAAGGGGAGAACAACAACAACTAAGAAAGAGGATACACATGCTTCTGACAACCCACAACACGGGGTTTAAATGTTCTATCTCCTGGTGTGGATATGGAGATCAGAACATCTGGTGAGGCTGCCACCTCTTCTGAATCAGCATATGATCAGACTGAGGTTGGTAACATAACTAAGACCACACCAGAGGCAACAACTCATGAAGGACAAAGTCCTGAGGCTGGAAGTCCCCAGTTCCAAGACAAAGGGGCACATGCTACAACAAGTCTACACCAGTGCATGTACATCCTGCTACAAGCAGGAGGTCAGGTGATTCAGCATCTGCTGATGATGACCTGGGCTTCTTTATGATGTTCTTGCCCAGAACATAATCCTAGAAGGAGGAAGTCAGTAGGCTGCAAAAACTACTTGACCAACTCTCTCAGGGAGAAAGACCATCTGCCACCATATCAACCCAACAGATGGCACCTTCCTCTGAAGGTCACTTAAACACACAGCCACTCAAAGAATCTCAGCCACCTGCCTCTGTTTCTGGCACCATTTCTCAGGACCAAAACCCACTTGGGCAAATGGATGCTATCCCTCAAATCCCCTATCTCTCATCACACCGCAGATAACTGAACTTGTCATTAAAACGTTGATGAGAGACTTTCTTCTGTCTTACAACCTATGGTGGAGGATGTACTGAGCCAAAGCTTTCTGCTGATCAAACCCTTGGTACCAATGCACCCAAAAAGGGAGAGATTCCAGCAGTGAAAGCTAAAAGAAAGAGGATGGAGAAGGAGAAGAGAAGAGAAGGACAAAGAAGTGGAAAAGAGAAGGACTGTGTGTATGAGACCGAGAGAAGAGAAGAGAAGAGGACTAGATGAGAATAGAGAAGAGTTAATCGAAAAGGAAAGAGACAAGAAGAAAAGGGACAAAAAGTACATGTCAAAGGTTATGTCACATATAAGAAAAGAAAGTGCTAAAAAAGAGAAAAACTTGAATGAAATGGTTAAAGAGGCTGATGCTGAACACAGCAGATCAATGGACAATATCATTGATCAGTTGTTTAGGCAAGGTTTCAATACTGAAAAGCTGGACTCTGAAATAAGAAGATTAGAGATCGAAGAGATTCAACAAAGATGGGCCAGCTACAGCACAATGGATAGAGAAAGACTTGAGATCATGATCAGATTTATCAGCAAATACCTTGGGAGATCATTGATCGAAATAAAATCATGGACCAGGGATAACATCTTGGCCATAACCTCCAAGATTGTTCGTCTGAGGCATATACTAAGGGATTAGTAATAGAAGCTTGAATGAAGCAGGAGCAGGGAGCAGGACTGAGCTAGCCAAACACTCAAAAGCCACACTCACCTCCAAAATGCTAACTCAGCCTGTCAACATTCCCTCTCCAAAACAACCACAACCACAACCCACAAAACCAACTCCCTTACCCTCAAAACCAACAGCCGATGATGCACCTAAGCAGAAGAAAAGAAGGTGTTGAGGCTAGAAGAAGAAGATGATGATGATGAAGACAGGCTGCCGATCTCAGCTGTTCTGCAGTTGCCTAAGGCCAAAGATCTCTCTCTTGCAATAACTCCTGAGCAACAAAGAGATGCAATCAAAGTGAAATTGGAAGAAGAAGAACAACACAGATTGCACGATGAAGAGTTATTGAGGAGAGTAGATAAAGCATATGCAGCCACTTCCTCCATCATTAATATGAAAAAACAAGCTCAGAGGATTTATACTCTTAGACATACTTTTCAGTATGTGAAAGAAAGAGTAAGAATTTGGCCTGATCCCAGGGTGGCTCACAGAATACAAAAGAAAAATATCCCTCAGAGATACAATGGGCAAGTGAAAAAGATTGTAGATGAAGTGATATCCTTAGCCCTTGTAGTCTCACCCTGGAAATCCTGGAGGATTTCAAAAAGGCCTACACCTCAAACATTCCACCACAAAAGATGCTAGAGAACAGAATGATCAAAAATGGGCTGGTGTATAAGAGGCTGAATGAGATCAGAAAGGATGAGTTACCACTGCTGTTAGAAGGTCATCATCCTGATGAATTTGCTTACAGACAGATTACAACAGTGGTACTCAAAAATGGAAAACAGGTCAAATTCCTGTCTGAGTACTATGTGCCCGAAGGATTCTTCGATGGTGAGGCAGAGAAGCTCACCATGGAGGAACAAATTGTATTTTTGGAGGCCTACACCAGGGAATCCTACAAGCTCATAGTTGGGAAGTGAGTCTCATGGATGGGGGAACAGCTCAGTGTCCAATCCCCAATACAGAGCTCCCATCCATACATTGCCAACCAAATCATCAGAGACTCATTCCCAGGCCAGTGCTTATATGGGTCATCTTCTCAACTGATCAAGAAGGAAAAAGACCAACCATTCTGCCAACAATAAGTGGGAAAATAAATCAATTAGAAGTTTTGGCTGCATTGGTTCAGGGGAGTTGTTGGACCAAAAGAACCAATGAGCCAAGATCAGAAAATCTCTAAGTCCCACATGATATCACAACAACTGCTGAAGGCTTCATCAGCAGTTCGACAAGTACTGAAGACTTCAACAGCTGAAGACTAAAGTGCTGAAGCTCAACAACTGAAGAATACAAGTGCTGAAGCTGAAGACCAAAGTACTGAAGTACAACAGCTGAAGAGTCCACAAGTGCTGAAGATCAACAACTGATGTACAAAGTCTGAAGACAAAGACTAAAGACATCAGCTGATGACATCTACTGAAGTCATCAGCTGATGAAACGTCTGAAGTTCAAGTCTGAAGACCAAGTACTGAAGTTTCAGTAGTTTGTCACAACAGCTGAAGAGTACTTCTTCAGTAGTTTTATGTTTTTACTTTCAGTAGTTTTGTAAAATGACTGAAGAGCTTGTTCTTCAGTCGTTGTAGTTTCAGTAGTTTCTTATCAGTAGTTTTGTAATAAGTAAACACTTAGCTTCTTGTAAGAAGATGTCAGCTGCTTGACATCTTCAGTAGTTTTAGTGTTTCGGTAGTTTGTTAAATAACGGTTAGATGTCACTATTAAGTGACATCAGCCTACATCATCTTTCCTTATATAAGGAAGAATGACCTAAATTGTAATTTTGGCGAATGCCATGCCAAAGCGTGTGATTGAATGAAATATTCCTTTTGCAGAAACTTTCTCTCTCTATAACTAATTCTGTTCATTGCTATATCTTCGGTATTCTTGCTCAAATTGTGCTAGTTGGTACTCTATTCCACTGCTAAAATCATTTGAATCGATCAAACTAGATGCTAAGATCCTATCAACCCAAGAACTAAACTTCACGCAACCAAAATACGCACTTGCAGAATTTGGCATACAGTTTCTCCCTTCTCAACGTCTCTAAAACCTCTCGAATGTGACCGGCATGCTCAATCTTGCTCTTCAAATAAATCAGGATATCATCAATGAACACAATCACTGATTTATCTAGCATCGGCCGACACACCCGATTCATCACATCCATAAAAGCAGCTGGCGCATTGGTCAAACCAAAGTATCCCACTCCTTCACTTTCAACTGATGATAACCAGATCAGAGGTCGATCCTTGAAAACCAATTAGGACCTTGAAACTGATCGAACAAATCATCTATTCTTGGTAAGGGGTATCGGTTCTTCACAGTCAACTTGTTCAACTCTCGGTAGTCAATGCACATCCTCATACTACCGTATTTATTCTTCACAAACAAGACTGGAGCACCCCAAGGAGAGATACCCCTTATCTAGCAGCTCTTGTAAGTGCTCCATCAACTATTTCATCTCCATCGGAGCCAACCGATATGGTGCCTTGGCAACAGGTTGGGCTCCCGGTATAAGATCAATCTGAAATTCAATCTCTCTGTCAGGTGGCACTCCTGGTAAGCCTTCTGGGAACACGTCTGGAAAGTCACACACAACCGGTATATCAGACAGTTGTGGTGCTGGCGCATCTACATCCTTTACATAAGCCAAGTAGGTGCTAAATCCACGCCTCATACACTTTCCCGCCACCGCCGTCGAAATCACTTTCGGAATGGTCGTAACTCGATCACCATAAACCATCACCGAACTCCCGTCAGGCGCTGATAGATGAATCATCTTCTTGCAACACACGATGTTCACCTCAAAGTCTGCTAATCAATCCATCCTATGAACCAAATCGAAACCACCTAAGGTCATCACAAACGGTCTAATAGGAAAGTTATGACCCTCAAGTTCCACGTCACAGTTCTCTATCATATCGGAAATCCTGGTAGACTTACCTATGGCAGTTTCTACATCAAAGGGCACATCAACACATCTATTACTAATAGCCAGCTTAGCACAGAAAGTAGCAGAAATAAAACTTTTACTAGCACCCGAATCAAATAACACGTAAGCGTTCACCAGAAACGTAACGGGCATACCGTCAGGGTCCATCCTAGCCTCCTCCTGTGTCATCATGAATGCTCTAGCGCTCGCCCTTGGTCCTTCACCTCCCGTTTTCTTCGCCCCGGAACCCTTGGCCCTAGGCTTCTTACAAACCTTATTCATATGACCCTCCATGCCACAGTTAAAACACCAGACCGTACGACAGTCCTTGGCTATATGCCCCGGCTTTCCACATTTGAAGCATCCATTCAACCCCAGCATGCATTCCTCGCTATGTTCTCTCGCACACCAATCACACTTCTTTATACCCGCACCCGATGAGACCACACGGCGGTCATCCACCCGTGCCTTCTTGTTACCCGTCGAAGCATTCCCACTACCAAACCTCTTCCCCTGCTAGTTTCGCTCACCATCACTCTTCTTTCCACCTTCCTTCATCACCACCATCCTCTCATCATACAACCTCCCTACCAAATCCACTGCCGACCTAAACGTGCTCAACCGGGTAGCGATCATGTGCCTGCGAATATCCGCTGGCAAACCCTGAATCTACCTCTTGATTATTTGAGACAGAGGTGTCACCTGATCCGACACCAGACGTGCCATCTTGTCAACCTTGTTCCCACCACTAGTTGCAGGAACTCCCTATCGACCTTGTCCATTTCTCGATGAGGAAAAAACTCCTCAATCACCAACTTTTTCAGCTCAGACCATCTCATCCTCCCGATGACCCTGCTCCCTCTGCTTGGACAATGTTGTCCTACGAGCACAGAGCCGAATCAATAAAAGAGTGGGTAGCAAACTTCACCTTTTGATCTTCACGGCACTCGCTGATATCAAGAACAGCTACATTTTCCTCACCCACCGATGAGCAGCAGCTGTAGTGCCGTTTCCATCGAAAGTTAGGGGCTTGCATCTCATAAATGCCCCATAGTTACAGCATCGTACTACCTCCCGCACAGGCTCTGCTTCTTCCTCTTCTTCTTTTTCATCATCAGACGGAACCGTCTCAGTCTCGGGTTGTCTTCTTTCGCCCGTAGGTCTACTCCTTTCCCTTCTCTCCCCTTCTCTAACTGCGTTTATCACTTCGGTCACCACAGACAGTAGGATCATCTACATGACTTGATGCACTTCTTCCACAACTGCCTCCTTCACTAAGGCTCTCAGGTTAGCACTCTCAACTCCGCCCTCCGGATGAGGGGTTTCTGGTTGTTCATGAACCACCTCTTTGGCCCGAGGCCTTCCTCTCGTAACCCGTGGTTCAGCACCACGTCCACAACCATGCGAAGCTTTAAATGATCTACCACCGGCCATCCTCTAACTCACACCGAAAGATTTAAACACTAATACGGTCATTCAAGGAAACGGCTCAGTTTATAGCAAGTATAGTAAGTCTCTAATTATAGTGGCCAGTTGTGATTATCCACTTACTTTACTCTTCATACCCCAAGCATTACCTGTCCTGACTACATCAGTATTTAAATCTACATACAACACATAACCACATACCATGCACACATAAGACCAATTATCTTTACGAAAATACATGATGGCACGCAACTACTCAAATTGGCATCCCATTCCTTTTCCGTCCCATTCTCAGTTTATGTTAAGGTTCATTTGAAAATTTACCCACTTCACTTAAACTTTGGCTCGGATACCAACTTGTAAGGCCCCGTTCCCGGGATGCTTATAGCCGATCAACCATTGCACATAAAACATACATTTACAGTTATTTTAAATAAACATTCACAGCGGAAACATTCAAAAATGACATTTCATTTCATCATAAAACTTTTGCAAAATAATGCATCGTTTTTCGGTTACAAAATTATATTGTTGTATTACATCACAAAAGCTTTATATAAATGGATGCCATCAAACATTACTTACCAACAAACATTTTGTCCTTTTGGACGCTTTTTACCCCTAGACTTGGGTTTTATTTCTTTTCCTTCTTTTCTTTCAATTTATTCATTCTTTTCTTGACTTTAAAATATACGGGTGTTACAGAAACCTTCCTTGACTCCTTCTTTTCTAAAATTATTTGCATAATGTGTGCTTGCAGGATTGTAGTAACAATCTTTTGCCATGTGGTTTTGCAAACCACACATTATGCATGCAATGTTAGTTCTTTGGGAATGTGAGGGTTGTTGTTTCTTGAGCTTCTTCTCTTCATCAGCAACTTTTCCCTTCAACTTCTGATCCTTTGGCAGGATAGAAGTGTTGGTATTACACTCCTTTTCTGAATCAGAAGTACCTAACACTTGTAATCCAGCTGAGATAAAGACACCCTTCTGTTTGGGGTCAATCTTCAGCTTGGAGTTAACTACCTCCTTGGTAGTTCTCCTAGCAGCTTTAGCTCTGCTTCTTCTTGCCTTAGTGGTTAGGATTTGTTCTTCACAGGAGGAGATGGGTACATCTACCTGTTCCTTCCCTGTGGTGACCACTATTGTTGCTTCATCCTACAACTCTGGTGAGGAAGGGTCAGCAGTTGGAACCTCTTGCTCCTTAGTACCATATCTAGGTTGTC
Organism: Flaveria trinervia; assembly: GCA_025506515.1. Lineage (NCBI taxonomy): Eukaryota > Viridiplantae > Streptophyta > Magnoliopsida > Asterales > Asteraceae > Flaveria > Flaveria trinervia. The sequence goes on from CM046443.1 coordinate 76,755,359, forward strand.
TAATAGACTCATAGGAGTGTGGTGGAGCAATTTCATTGGTTGCCAACCCTCCTTTGTTCTGATAACAGAGTTTGGAGTGCGTGGATGATGAAAGAATAGCTTGGAAGTTTTGCTCAAAGATAGCATGCTTCCTGGCCTGAGCCTTAGTAGTGACAAGCTGGGCTTGACCTCAGATAATTTGGATATCAGATCGTTGATTTGAGTGTTGTAGTTTGTGTGTTTATGTTTTAAAAGAGACACAGTTTTCTCTAACTCCTCAATTTTCTTTTGATAGTCAGATTCGGCTCTTTGAAAATCAGATTTTAAGATATTTAAAGACTCAATATTAGATCTGATTTCCATGTTGTAATCCTGATAGAGTTTAACTTTAGCTATATAGCTGGAGTGCAGAGATGTTCATATACCTGGGCATCATCTGTTCCGGCCATGACAGCTTGAGCAGGAGTCACATCCTGTACCATGAAGCTCCAGTCAACTTCTTGAGCCATTGCAGCTGTGTCAGTTGACTTCTCAACGGGATTTGAGGTTGAGGGATGTGTGGAGGCCTGTGGGGTTCTCGGATTGGTCTTGGGAGCCTTGCATTCCCTTGCAACGTAACTCGGTTGGTTACAGTTGTAACACTTTGCCTTGGTCTTGTCAAACCCGAATTTGCTGGTAGTTGGGTTTTGAGGGAAGTGCCTTCCAGTTCTCTTAAAGAACTTCTTCGCTCTATAAGTTAAAAGAGCCATCTGCTGGACAATGTCCACATACTTTACATCATCTGGACTGAAACACTCAAGATCATCAAAGCAGTATTGAAAATCACCAGAGTGTCCACTTTCTGAGACAAAGGCACAACTTTCATGAAAAGAGTTGTGTTGAGCCTGTTGAGATCATGGAGTCTGAGAAAAAGTAATGTAAGGTCCAGAAGAGCAGGATGGCTGCTGTTAAGTCAGGTAATGCTGAGGTTGTGGGCGTAATGAGCCTTGAGCAACCATTAAAGCGTAGCTAGCAGGAAGACTCATGGGTCTGCTTGTTTGGCGGCCCTTCTTACTCTCCATCTCTAGGTGATATCCATCAAGGATCCAATAGAGTTCAGTCATGGTGAGAGTGTTCAAGTTCTCTGTCCTCTTGACAGAGACACAATAGCATGTCCACTCATTTGGAAGAGCACTCATGAAATTTCTAGTAAGATCTCTAAGTTTGGGAGTGATCTTCACGGACAGAAGAGAAGAGATAAGATCCATGTACCTGAAGTACTACTGGCTGATCGTCTCTCCAACAATATGAGTGAAGTTCTCGAACTGCTGCTTTAGTGAGTCCTTCTTTGAGTCATTGGAGCTTGAGTACATCTGAGCAAGTGCATCAAACAATTCTTTGGCAGTCGTGTAATGCTCAAATCCCACCATAATGGAGTTTGGTATTACAGTCATGATAATGGTTATAGCATTGCTGTCAATGTCCATCTTCTTTCTATCTTCATCAGAGTAATCCTCCACAGCCTTTTCTATCATGGCCCCATTTCCACCAGGTGATGCCACATTTGGTTTATATGGGCCATTGACGATGGAGTTCCATATTTTGCTGTCTTGATATCTTATGAAGCCTTCCATTCTCCTGCTCCAAGACCTGAAATTTTCAAGACTAGTGATGGGAGCCTTTGTCATGGTTCCCATCTCTACCACGGACTTGTTAAGGGCCATTAGAATGAGTGGGTTGTAGGGAGGAGTGAAAACAAGTTGATTTGGATGGTTAGATCATGCAATCAAGAGCCTAAGAAGCTCTGATACCAATTGCAGGATCGATGTATGTCACTAAACACTTATGTTTTTCTCTCAAACTCACCTAGAACAACACTTGGGTTAAGATAGAATCAGTAAGAGTTGATCACAATATAGAAAGTAATAAAGAACACAGGAAGTAATTTTCAAGGTACTTTTATATATTACTTCTCAACTCAATAATACAAGACTCTTACAAGCAGTTGTTGTTACAATGAGTTACAAAGAGAACCTATATATAATACTACCTACAGCCGGATATACTTTGATACCAGCTGAGATCCTATAGCTAAAGTCTATACTACAAGACTAAAGTTTAAGGTATCTCGGATAAAGTCTTATCTGAGATTTGGTAGTCAGGACATGTCCCTAACTTAGCTTTTGTCACCAACTAAAGTTGGTAACATAGACTATCATGAAAAGGTGAACAATGGAATAAAGTGCGGTGTGTTGGGTTTGTTAGATCATAAACATAGTTTAACCATTTTAAACATTGTGAAAACGCAGCGGAAATGAACTTTATAACATAATTTATGAACTGAAAAATCGAGTTCCATTTTGATATTATAAAGTTACAAACAAACCCAGGAACAAAGGATCTTTATATGTGAATATAACTAGCTATAGAAACACATAAACATACAATATGGACAACCATAAAGAAGCTGTCATGTACTACCTTCCAGCAGCGAAAGGGCGGATATGGAGGATGATATGGACCAAGAAAACGGCCAATGCACCAAGAGGGAGGTCGTCTCAAGCTTGTATACCCCAAGAACTATAGCAAACACCTTCTTGCTAGGGAGAAGGACACCAAGATCAATCCAAAAACCCTCTAAAACAATGCTGCTGGCCGAGAGATTTTTGAGGAGAGAAGAAGTTGCCTTTTCTGTGAAATGATGTATATGAAATAGTCACTTGCACACTCTTTCTAATGTGTGTTTTCAAGACAAAATAAATGATCCCATTGGACCATTGGGAGGCCGAAAATCAGCCTTCTAGAAGGGGTTTTCCCACCCAAGGTTAAAAAAACACACATTAAAACGTCATGTACATTATTTAAATTAAACCCCTTTTAATTTAAATGACTCTTTCATTTTATTATTTAGTGTTACGTAAACCTATTTAAATAACAATAAAAAAAATAAAATTCATCAACAAAATATCCTTATAATTTGTTCCACTGCAAATGCAATATTTAGAAAACCTATTTTCTAATTTGGTGTGATTATTTAATTGCATGATCATATCATCAAATAAATAATTGTTTGTGTTTGCAAAGCTTGTTATTGGGTATAACCTGACTTGGATCATAATGTACTAACCGCATCAATATTCTACGTGTCTTGGGCATATAGAGTCCGACAATCTCCCACTTGCACAAGATTCATAAAAAATTGATGCAAGTAGTAAATACTGCCTAACAACGGTTTGCAGCCCTTAATACGCATGACTTATAGCCATTCCATAACATCATCCCATTCAAGTATCCTACTTGAAATGATTTAGGTGAATTAATCATTTATCCTTTTGTTACGGATGTCATGTTAAATCCAAGGACACATAATGATCATTCCTTGTCGATTTAACTTAATCAGGCCTTAGACATCTTTCTCTCAACGAATTAGAGGAACAAATTCCATCTTGACTACATAGTTTCTCACAAACACCTCGTGTCACGCCTGAACATAGCCTTACGTACTGTCCATTATTTCAGGGCAGTGAAGAACTAGCTCAAGATATAACATTTGGTGAATATCAAAACCCAATATGTATCTCAAGTCTAAGGATACCAAATGATATTCGCCTTTACTCAAATTTACTTATGATCAATCTAGAAGATTCCATGTAGTAAACTTTGAGATGCAGGTCAGTCCAATATTTGTATCCCATAAATATCTATGAACTTTGGCAGTAGCCAATTGCTCTATACTCATTCCTTATGAATATCCACCAATCCAAATTCATAATAATCTTACCCTCATACTTGTTCCCACAAGTATGAATGACTACGGACATTTAGAGTAAACAATTTACCCATGGATTAAACATGCTAAATTGGAACATTCATTGACATATTATGACCAAATAATTTTATTCAAGTAGTGAGGGAGTTCCAAATATCCAAATACGAAATTACAGATCAAATCCAATCACTAGAATATCAAAGTCCCATGGCACATGTATGACCTTCATGCTTTGCCTTTTCTAGGAACTTCGAAAGAGGATCCACAATATTTTGATGTGTGAACTTTGCGAATACATATATTTCCTTTCTCAACTTCATCTCGTATGGAATTGAATCTCCACTCAATGTGCCTAGTCTTTTGATGAGCACGAGGTTCCTTGATTTAGCAATCACACCCTCATTATCCCAAAAGATCTCTAGGGGGTCTTGAATGGAAGGGACAACCGCTAGATCGGCAATGAATTTCTTCAACCATGCAGCTTCTTGAGCTGCCAACGAGGCGGCGATGTATTTAGATTCTGAAGTTGATAAAGCCACCACATCCTGTTTGAGCTCTTCCAAGAGACAGCTCCTCCATTCAGAATGAAAATGTATCCCGATTGTGATCGTGAATCATCACGATCGGTTTGGAAACTCGCATCCATGTAACCTTTTACAATGAGTTCCTCATCACCAGATTCATAGATTAGAAATGTATCTTTAGTCCTCCTAAGGTACTTAAGTATGTTCTTAACAGCCATCCAATGACTGCTTCCAGGATTTTGCTGGTATCGGCTGTCATGCTTATGGCGCATGAAACGTCCGGCCGAGTGCATATGGATCCAATAGCAGATGCATATGGGATTGCCTTTATTTTATCTTGCTCATTCTTTGAGCTTGGACATTGAGTTGTACTCAATATCGCTCATCTTTGAATAGGTACCGTACCTTTGTTAGAGTTCTCCATCTTGAACCTTTTCAAGATCTTATCAATGTATGCACTTTGATTTAAACCAATCAACCGCCTTGATCTATCCCTATAGATCTTTATTCCCAGAATATAGGCGGCCTCACCATGATCTTTGATGGAAAAACAACTTCCAAGCCAGTTTTTACACCTTCCAAGGTTGGAATGTCATTTCCAAATAGTAGTATGTCATCAACATACAATACTAGGAAAGTGATGATGCTCCCACTAGCTTTCTTATATACACAAGCTTCATTAGCGTTCTTGATGAATCCAAATTTAATTACTTCTTCATCAAAACGGTGATTCCAACTTCTCGTTGCTTGTTTCAATCCATAGATTGATTTCTTTAACTTGCATACTTTGTTAGGATATTTTGGATCGACAAAACCTTCCGGCTGAACCATATAGACATCTTCCTTAAGATATCTATTTAGGAAAGCGGTTTTGACATCTATTTGCCAAATCTCATAATCATAATGAGCAGCTATGGCAAACAATATCCTAATAGATTTTAGCATCGCAACAGGTGGGAAAGTTTCATCATAGTCAACCCCTTGAGTTTGAGGGAAACCCTTTGCTACAAGTCGAGCTTTATAAGTATCCAAGTTTCCATGCATATCGGTTTTCTTCTTGAAAACCCACTTATTTCCAACTACTTTGGAGTTAAGAGGTGGTATAACCAAGTCCCATACTTGATTGTCATACATGGATTGCATCTCAACGTTCATGGCCTCAAGCCATTTGTCATAATCCGAATTGGACAACCATCATGGTATGTGATTGGTTTGTCGTAAACTATCACATAGCATCCATCAGTGAAAATCCATATCTTTCAGGTGGATTACTAGTTCTACCAAATCTGCAAACGTTTTCTGTGTATTGATCAACTATTTTATCACTTTCAACATCCTCATGTTGAGTTCTAGTGTCAACCAAATGTGAATCGGGTTGCGGTTCTTGATCCTCTTCAAGATCCATAGTTCTACTACCAGTTCCTTCCATAAGGAACTTGGTTTCCAAGAACTCGCCCTTTTTGGCAACAAACTCCTTTTGTTGTATTGGATCATAGAAATAATATCCCATAAAATCTCTTGGATATCCAATAAATATACACTTAGTGGAATGGCTTTCTAACTTGTTCGAGGTGGGAGTCTTCACATAAGCCTCACACCCCCACACCCTCACTATGAAAATGATGGAACCCTTCCATGCCATATTTCATAAGGTGTCCTTTCCACTTTCTTGGTTAGGGCCATGTTCAAAATACGGGCCGCAGAGAGCAGAGCAAAACCCCAAAATGATAGAGGTAATGAGCTTCTAGCCATCATAGATCGAACCATATCCAATGGAGTTCGATTTCTCCGCTCGGACACACCATTATGTTTTGGGTTTCCCGGTGGAGATAGTTGTGAGACAATCCCACAACTTCTAAGATGGTCCCTAAAAGCATCATTCAGGTATTCACCTCCTCGATCGGTGTGGAGAATTTTAATTGACTTATTGAGTTGATTTTATACTTCATTTTGAAAGATCTTGAACATTCAAAAGCTTTATCTTTGTGTCTTAACAAGTACATATAACCATATCGACTATAGTTGTCACTAAAAGTAATGAAGTATCTTTCATTGTACCTTGTCATAGGTTTAAAAGGACCACATACATCCGAATGTATGATACCTAATAAATCCTTTGCCTTTTCAGCTTTGCCACTAAAAGGTTCCTTGGTCATTTTACCTTGTAAACAAGACTCACATACACTAAATGAATCACATTCACTTGTTTTTAAAAGACCATTCTTTTGTAGTGTTTGTATTCTTTTCTTGTTTATATGACCATGACGCCAATGCCAAGGTAACTGTCACTCAAATCCGATTTGAGTTTCTTGGTACTAGTTTGGTACAATAAGCTATCATTCAATGTATTTTCACGAACCAATTCATAGATACCATTGATGGGAATAGCTTTAAAGTAGAACATGTCATTTAATGTAACATGGATTTCATTTCCAATAAATGATAATACATATCCAAAATGTTTTAATAGGGCTACGGAAATAATGTTCCTAGTCAAACTAGGAGCATACAAAACATTTTACAAATTTACTTCCAAACCATTTGGAAGTTTCAAGATGTAGTCACCACGGGCTTCAACTTGAACTTTAGCCCCATTGCCCATGTAGAGGCTAACATCCCCTTTGTTGAAGTTGCTACTTCTTTTGAACCCCTGCAACAAATTGCAAATGTGAGTTCCACATCCGTTATCTAATACCCATGTGTTAGAGGATATTAAGTTTAAATTAATATGGATCATGTATATGGTACCTGTGGTCTGCCCGGTATCCCTCTTTGCTTTCAACTCTTGGAGATGGACAGACAATTTCTTGCCCAATGTCCAATCTCCCCACACTTGAAGCATGGGTCATTGGAAGCAACCTTTTGCTTCTTCTCCTGTGCTTTGGGTGGCACCCTTGCCACCCCTTTCCCCTTTCCCCATACGGGTCCCTTACCCTTGGCAACTCTGGCCTTGGGTGCGGGATGAGGCCTTTCTTGTTCGCACCTTCATTAATGTTGAGAACGGGTAACCCCTTTTACCCATGGCCGCCTCGGCCATTTTGAGCATAGAGTGAAGCTCACCAATGCTTTTGTCCCAAGCATTCATGTTGTAGTTCTACACGAACGTCTCGAATTTTTTGGTAAGGCCATTGAGGATCAAATCCGTGGCCAATTCTTTTAAGATGGGACAATTTAGCCTTTCAAGGCAGTAATGTGACTTTTCATCTTAAGTACATAAGATGAAACTAATTGGTTGTCATCCATACGACATGCATGGAGTGCTCAAACCGTTTCGAAGCTCTCAACCCTCGTTTGTTGTTGGAACGTTTCCTTGAGTTGGGTTATCATGTCATAAGCTCCATGATGCTCATACTCCTTCTGGAGATCCGGAGTCATGCTTGCCAACATAAGGCAAGACACTTGGACAGAGTCCTCAGTGTACCTCATCCAATCGTTATAGGCCTCCTCATCATCCTCACTAGGTTGATTGGGGATGGGGTCGTCTAAAACATATGATCATTTTTCTTGCATGTGAATGATTCTCAAGTTTCGATACCAATCGATAAAATTGTTATGACTTAGACGTTCCTTTTGGTGAATCGCTCGTAAAGATTGGGCGGACGTGGATGAATTATCATGATTATCATTATTATTGGTGGCCATCTACAAAATTTTAACAAAGATCAATTTTAGTATTTTCGATATTGTTATTTTAATAATTAATACCTTTTAAGGTCATTTTCATATTAAAATCTAGAACCCAACATTACATTAAATAGTGGTTTGGTGACCTTATCCCACGATTTAAATTAATAAGGTGGTCAACGATTGATGATTGCAACCATTTGCAACTTCTAGAGGTATGGGATCGACTTGAAACATCATATGTAAAGTTGGCATGTTAATCCCATCAACACCATTTGGAAACCATATTGTAGGTGATACATTTGACATGGTTTGCAAATCAAGACACCCTACTTACACACTTGTGAGTTTGCCCAAATAAGCGGTTTGGTGACCTTTATCCCACGAATATGGCATTCTCACCTCAAGTCACAAGTTCCCTCAAAATGGTTAGGTGAACTTTATCCCACTAAGAGTCCCGAGTGATTCAAGTGTTGTGTAAAAGGACGGTGTTGATCTTATTTTTAAAATATTTAGAGATTTTATAATTGTAGTTTAGAAAACACTATGTATTCATATTTGCATGCTTTCAAATACAAGATATCCTATGATACATTGATTAAAACCCTTTTAATCTTTGAAATCATTAAACAATATTAATAACCTTTTGTTACCTTTTAATGATTAAGGCCCATTTAGATAGTTTGTTATGATCATTGAAGGATTGTTAAGCAAACATCATATATAAGCAATCAACCACAATACCATAATCAAACAAATATTAGTGCATTACCAAAGCATCTAAAGTGGCCACACTTGTTTTCCATCACAAGTGTGGTCCAAAGGACATTCCTAAGGGACAAAACACAACACAAAAGGCTTCCATGAACCTCCCACTTAAAACCGTATCCAAATGCTCCATGTTTCTTATGTCTTCCCTTTGTGCTTCTAACGCGTACATTTTCATATTACAAGATATTATATCCTAATACAAGATTTCTAGTAAAATGAAAAGTACCTAATCTATTTATTACATCCCAATAATAAATAAATTACACTTTAAACCAAGCACAAATAAATGATTATACAACCCAATTGAATGAATAAATACAACCATTACAATCATCCAAATAACACAAGGTCAAGGGCTAGGTTATGCACCATAATAACATTGATCATATCATCCAAAACAACAATGAATCCCCACTAAAACACACGAAATTTCAGCCAACACAAACTGAAATTTCGGGTTTTATCTTGTCCAAACAAACAAACAATACAACATACATGTCTTTCAAAGTTTAATTACAAGCATGTGTGATATAACTTTGGAAGTTCGGAGATTCATAATACATGAATATAGCAGCCCCTAAAGGGGTTTTAAAGTCCCATAAAACGAATTTTTCAAGTACAAAACAAGCTAGCTATGCACATAACCGGCTATGATGCCAATGTTGGGTTTGTTAGAACATAAACATAGTTTAACCATTTAAACATTGTGAAAACGCAGCAGAAATGAACTTTATAACATAATTTATGAACTGAAAAATCGAGTTCTATTTTGATACTATAAAGTTACAAACAAACCCAGGAACAAAGGATCTTTATAGGTGAATATAACTAGCTATAGAAACACATAAACATACAATATGGACAACCATAAAGAAGCTGCCATGTACTACCTTCCAGCAGCGAAAGGGCGATATGGAGGATGATATGGACCAAGAAAATGACCAAGGCACCAAAAGGAGGTCCTCTCAAGCTTGTATACCCCAAGCACTATAGCAAACACCTTCTTGCTAGGGAGAAGAACATCAAGATCAATCCAAAAACCCTCTAAAATGATGCTGCTGGCCGAGAGATTTTTGAGGAGAGAAGAAGTTGCCTTTTGTGTGAAATGATGTATATGAAATAGTCACTTGCACACTCTTTCTAATGTGTGTTTTCAAGACAAAATAAAATGATCCCATTGGACCATTGGGAGGCCGAAAATCAGCCTTCTAGAAGGGGTTTTCCCACCCAAAGTTTAAAAAAACACACATTAAAAGGTCATGTACATTATTTAAATTAAACCCTTTTTAATTTAAATGACTCTTTCATTTTATTATTTAATGTTACTTAAACCTATTTAAATAACAATACAAATAATAAAATTCATCAACAAAATATCCTTATAATTTGTTCCAATACAAATGCAATATTTAGAAAACCTATTTTCTAAATTTAGTTTGACTATTTAATTGCATGATCATATCATCAATTAAATAATGTTTGTGTTTGCAAAGCTTGTTATTGGGTATAACCCGACTTGGATCATAACGTACTAACCGCATCAATATTCTACGTCAACTGCATGGCACTTTAGGAAGAAGCCATACAGTATCAGAGGTCTGCAGCGGAGTGTCAGAAACCATACTTCTGTCCACTGGTTCATAGCAGTGTCTTCCGAAGGTTAAATGGCTTCGGAAGAGTAAGTACTTTCGAAGCCGCTTATAGTTCGGAAGAGACTGCTTCTTCCAAGACTTGGAGACTTCTTCTTTTCACCATACTTCGGAAGTGGTCTTCAGTTTATTCTTCTAAGGCTTGAAGTTCGGAAGTATATACTTGACTTCGGAAGTAGAGTTCTGTCTTCGAAGTTGATCTTTCACTTTGTCTTCGGAAGAACTCTACAACCTTTGAAAGTACCATGCTAAACTTTGGAAGCCTTTGCATGCAACACCAAAATTATCTAAGTAACTTAGTTTTGGTTGCATTAGCCTTCTTTTGGATCCAACAAATCCATACACAGATTTTTGACACACATTGGTGATGAGTTAAGGTTCAATTATTTCAACAAGCATTTGTGGATCCCACACTTATATGGTAATGAACATTCCTCAGGAGATTTTTGAGCGGTCAACATGTATATTTCAAGAAGAAACTATTCTAAGAGCTTTCAAAGAGATGCCAAGCCTCAGGTAAGTGCGATCGCACGACAGAGAGGCGCAAACAACAATGAATTCTAGAATATTTAGGTTATACTTATTCTCAGGTCAGTGCCATCGCACAGTAGAGAAGCACACAACCTATCTTCTTGTTAGAGCATTTAATTTTCTTTTTGCACATAACACACCAACAACATAAGTTATTAGCTTGATTGCATTTAGCATTTTTCCATGTGCTTTGCTCATTTTTATGGTCGTCCGCACACATTTGTGCCGTTTATTGTGCTCTTCACCCCTTATTGGAAATGCGTTGATTGTGTACTGTCTTTTTCCATAAATGTTGAATGAGAATCACAGATTTGATTTCATTTCTTTTAGCTAACCTGCCCTCCTCCCTCGTTTTTTAAGTAATTAAATACTTCACCAATTTAATACTAAATTAAACTATTCTCCGCCTAAAATTCTAAAAACTGAAAATCTTTTTGTGTTTTTGGATTTTTAATAGATAGAAAAATAAATAAAATAAACTCAATAAAAAAATTAAAAAAAAGAAAGACCATATCGGACTATGCACTTTCTTCTTCTAGAATCACGTCACTTTTCTTTTTCACGCCATTAACCTCTAAAAGATATAAAAAACTAGGTTTATCAAATGTTTTAGTGTAGAGGTCGGCGCGTTGAAAATCCGTATTTATTTTACAAACATCGATTAAGTGGTTTTCAAAACAGTCACGTATAAATTGATATTTAATACCGATGTGTTTCATTTTAGGGTGTTGGACCGGATTTTTGGTGATAGCAATAGTAGCAGAATTATCAACAAAAATAAGGGTGTTAGAAAATTGCAAACCGTAGTCATGCATTTGCTGTTGAATCCAGATGATTTGTGAACAACAACTTCAGCAGCAACATATTCAAGTTCACATGTTGACAGAGCAACGGAGGTCTGCTTCATACACTGCCAGGTGACTAACCGTCTACCAAAGAACTAACATCCCGCTGATTTTGACATGTAATTCATTTTGCAACCACTATAATCCGAGTCACTATATGCTGTAAGCTCAAAGTCATCATCATGAGGATACCACCACCCAAGTGTTGGAGTACCCTTCAAATAACGAAAAATCCTATTGACCCCGATGAGATGATTTACTTTTGGTTTCGCCTGATATCTGGAGCATAGACACGTTGCGTACATGATATCAGGACGTGAAGTACATGAGAGATCCCATCATTCCTCTGTACATGGTGGCATCAACCAAATCATCATTTTCATCGGGTTCCACATCATGGTTCGTCGCAAGTGGAGTTGCAGCTGCTGGAGCATTCTCCATGTCGAATTGATTGAGGATATCACCTACATGATTTGTCTGATGTAGGAAGATGCCCTTTGGTGTTTGATCCACCTGTAAGTTGAGAACGAACTTCATCTCTCCCATGGCACTCATCTTAAATTCTGCTTTCATTACAGATTCAAATTCTTTATATAATTCTTCATTTTTGGAACCGAAGATTATATCATCAACGTAAATCTGTACAAGCAATAAATCACCATTTTTTATTTGATAAATAATGTACAGTCTATCACTCCTCTGCGAAAACCATGTTTCACAAGATGAGTTAAGAGTTTTCATACTAGGCTTTAGGGGCTTGATGGCACCCGTAAAGAGCCTTGTCCAGTTTGTAAACTCTATCCCGATGATAAGGATCCTCAAATCCTTCGGGTTGACTAACATAGACCGTCTCACATATTTCACCCTGAAGGAATGCACTCTTCACATCTAGTTGATAAACTTTAATATTCATGTAGGATGCATAGGCTAGAATATACGAATTGCTTCCATCCTTGCCATCGGTGCAAACACTTCATTGTAATCTATGCCTTCGACTTGTCGAAATCCTTGAACTACAAGTCGAGCCTTATTCCTTATTATGACCCCTTGGTCATCTTTCTTGCATTTTAGCACCCATTTAGGACCAATTACCTTAGCACCTTTTGGTTTGTCCATAAGGGTCCATACTCCTAACTTCTTGAACTGTAGAAGTTCTTTTTGCATTGCACTGACCCATGCCTTAATGTCTAAGGCTTCACTCACATATTTTGGCTCAAATTAAGACATAAAACATCAATATGCACCATCATGAAGATAACCCTTTTCCATTACCGAGGCATAATCAGCTGAGTATAGCTGATTTCTAGTCTGTACTCCCGATCTTATATCCCCAATGACATTGTCCATGGGATGATAAACATTTATCCGAGATCCAGGAGGGGTGAGAATAACTAACTCATTATCCAGATTGTGAAACCCAGGTTCAGTGTCTGAAGTTGTTGGAGAATGAGGTTCCGATGTGTCAGAGGCATCAGGATGTGATGCTTGTCTACTTTCATTTCTGGGAACCTATTCCTCCTGTTCCATATTTGCAGTTTCAACCGCTTCATCATCAGAAGATGAGTCGCTTACATCAAGTGCTCCCCCTAAAGGATTAGAGGACTTATCTAGTGGAACCGACGATGTCGAGTCTTGTGGTGGTGTGTTTAGAAAATCATACATCATCCTTGCTGATATCTCATCATCAGTGGGAGAAAGAGGTAGATTGAAGGATTTAAAGAATCCCTCATAGTCGAAGAAGAAAGAGGGTCCTTTTCTAGCAAGGGGGTGGTGAATCTTTGAACATCAACATTGCACCATACTTCTACCTGACCTGTTGAGTTGTTATAAACTCTCTTGTATGGTATATTGTATTTGAGAAAGATACCTTCTTCCACCTTCTCACTAAACTTTCCTGTCTGAGTTTTCTTTAGCTGCATGCATGGTGCGCCAAACAGTTCTAGATACTCCAGGTTGGGTTTACGTCGCTGGAGCAGTTCATAACATGTTTTCCCATGTTGTTTGACCACTAAGACTCGATTGAGCGTGTAACAAGCATTAGCCACCACCTTATTCTAGAATTGAATAGGCAGTTTCGAGTAAGCTAGCATTGTCCTGGCAGTTTCTATCAAGCTCTGATTCTTCCTTTCAGCAACGCCATTCATCTGTGGAGTGTAGGCAGAGGTAAATTGATGTATAATTCCTCTCTCTCTCTATAGTATGCCTCTATCCACTGATTCTTGAACTCAATTCCATTGTTTGATTGGATCTGTCTTACTTTCAACTTGTAGAGTGATTCCAATGTAGTAATAAGTTGTTTGAATGATTCAAAAGTTTCTAATTTGGCTTTCAGAAACATCACCCAAGAGAACCTTGAGTAATCATCTGTTACTACAAAGCAATACAGATCACCAGCAATGCTCTTTGTACTAATAGGGCCAAACACATCCACGTGTAGAAGTTCAAGAGGATGATCAATTGAATGAACTTTCTTGGCCTTGTGAGCCTTCTTGGTCTGTTTCCCTTTCTTACACACTACACAAAAATCCAAAAGTTGGAAGTTTTTGACGGTTACTCCATTCACTAAATCATTCCTTACTAAATGATTCATCTTCTTTGGATTAATGTGTCCCATTCTCCTATGCCAGGAGATTGAGTCCCTCTTAGTTTCCTTTGACAAGAAGTATTGAACTGAGTGATCAGTTGTGGAGGCTTTTGATAGATCCAAGACATACAATTCGTTATATCTTGAAGCTGACATAAGCACTTTATCCTCCTCGATCAAGTAGTCCTTCTTCAACATGTAGCCTTCTTGTCGTCAAATACAACTTTAAATCCTTTATCACAGATCTGGGAAAATGAAAGTAAGTTGTTCTGTAGTTGCTGAACGTAGTTGGCCTTGTCAAACTTAACTTTCTCGTTTCCTACGTCGCCTTGTACTGTGATGTAACCTCCTTTGTTTCCAGCAAATGAAACATGTCCCGGTTTAATTGTCTGATGTTGAAAAGGAGAGACGAATTCCCTGCCATGTGCCCAGACGCCCCACTATTAATAATCCAGGTATTAGTGATAGGACTGTAGCGGACACCCTACACATTCGAAGAAACTTATTAGTTCAGATTTTGGACCGAAGCCTTAACTGGCTTGGGTGACCCGGAGGAATCACACATCATAAACTCAACCCATTTTCCTTTAGAGGATGAGGGCATATCTTCCTTCTTAATCTCCTCACTATCAGATATATACTTGAATTTTCTTTCCATAAGCCAGTTTTGTGTAAGGCCTGTTTGTGATAAACAAACGACTGGCTTATTGTTTGAACTTTAGGTTCACTAATACTCTTAGGTGGAGTCTTAGATCTCTATTTAGAAAAACTTCATTTTGTATCAAAAAGTTCAATTTTGTTTTTGGGAGTCTGATAGTAAGGACAGTTAAAAGAGATATGTCATCGTTTTCCATAATTGTAGTAAGTTCTCCCTTCTACAGATTGAAGAAAATATTTATGTGGGTTTGAATTTTGTAAAGGTGTGACCTTTGTCTGTTTCGGTTTTGTCCCATCCTTTTTAGATGTTTCAGCCTTATTAACAAAATTAATTGTTTTAACGTATTGAACATCTTTAACTTGCACTTTATTTGGACTTTGATGATTGACATGTTTATGGTTAGCTGGTTTAGTTAGTCTTGGTTCTAAAGTAGACGTTTATGACCCTGACCTTACATTAACACTTTTAATTTCCTCATCCAAATCATCAACCAACATTTTACCTTTAGATTTCAAAGTAGGCTCCTTCTGTCTAGTGACCTTCTGTACAGGTTTGACTGTGGAATCGGGATCACTAACCAGAGGAGTGGACACCACATGATCCTTTACTGGGTTGTTATTTACAAGTCTACATTTTGTATTTAAAAGGGTTTCATGTGGTGGTGCAACTACTTTGTACCCTAGACCTTCCCCTTTGTTTCGTTCTTTTACTAAGTTTTGAACTATGTGAGAAGAACTAGCCCAACTATGTAGTTTTTGTTTTAAAGAATTTACCTTGACTTCCAAAACTGCTTTTTCCTTTGTGGTCTCTTCTAAAGAATTTAAATAAAACTTTATATCATTTGATTGATTATAGGCAACAACCTCTGTTTCCCTTAGTTGTTTTCCCAACTTCTCTTTAAAACTACACTCATTTTCTTTTATTATACGATTAGCTTTAGTACATAGTTGTAAATCATTTACTAAGTTAACATTGTGTTCTAATAACCTAGCAAATTTCAAGTCAATGCTTTCTCTAAATTTATCACATTCATGACACCATGTTTATCAAATAACTCGTCTAGAGAACTTACGTGTGATGTATCAGTTGAATCAGCCATCAAAGCAGAATTAGATCATTTGGTGGCTGGTGATTCTGAACTTGTTGCCCTAAGCTCTTCTTTAACCAGGTGATTTACCACGCTCGCAGCTTCTTCAGTATCTGACATCGCTTACTCAGTTGCACTCTCTCCTTCACTAGCAGACCTATCATCTACTTCTTCAACAAAGGCAATATTTGATTATCTAGGACAAACAAACTTGAAGGACCTGTCTTGTCCTTCATCAGCTTGAGCTGTAAGAGCGCTTGTCTCTTTGCTTGAAGAGGCAGTTCCAATCACGTCCTTGTCTTGACGGTTGAATATGGGAAATGGATTTCCATTACTTGTTTTCTTTGGCTTTACACATTCCCGTTTAAAGTGCCCCTTCTCACCACAGTTAAAGCATGTTACTTTGGTTTTGTCAAAACCAAACATCATGTCCTTAGTGGCTATTAGGTTTTGTCCCGTCTTCTTGACAAACTCTTTAGCTCTTCTGACTGCACTTGCCAAGGCCCACATGATATCCATTCTCTCTAGCTCATTCTCATGAACTTGCTTGTAGTCTTCATTTGCAAAATGATAATTTTCAATCTTCTCAGCGACTAAACCATCATAGGATTGGGCAATTGCTGCTAGAAGATCCATGTGCTCCTTTGCAACTTCCACTGTGATATTACCGAGATTCTCAGTCTTCAACTTTGTAGTATTGGCTTCAGGCACTATATATTGTGTAGTTGATGACCCTAACGTTTCTGGTACTGAAGCGGTGGATTGGGAGGTAACATAAGAACTAGACACAAAAGCTGTTTGTAGAGGTGCTCATGAAACAGCTAGAGATGAAACGGAGTTGTAGAGTGAAGGATTCTGAATGTAGGATCCTTTCTTTGACTTGTACTTCATCCTCGGCTCTTCCTCTCTTATCTTCAAGATGAAGTCATTTATGTCCAATGTTGCAAGAATGTCATTATGTTTGAGATTGGACACAAATGAATCCTATTATCAGGTGACCCATGAGCAAACCTTGAAACTTTATCCTCTATTAATATGGTTACACCATGAGTGTCCAACTCCCTCATGAGATGATACAACATATCACTTATGTCATCCAGGCTCTCATTCCCAATTGAGGAGAAATTATGAACTCCTTCTTGAGAGCCTTAGCCTTTAGTGCCTTTAATATTGAATTACCATCATATCTCTTCTCTAAAGCCTCCCATAGCTTTTTGGCCTGTTTGTTCTCAGAAAACTGATTAAAGATGTCTTTCGGTGTTGACTGAGTCAACGGTGCATAAACTTTCTTCTCAGCATTGAAGAGTATCTTTTGTGTTTCATTCATTCCTCCCAAAGTTAGCTTGACTCCATTAGCATTGATCGGCACCGTGTAACCAGTCTCGATGGATGTTCAACGATTGGGATCAACTCCATTTAAGTGAATCTCGAACTGTTGTTTCCATTATTGATAGTCATCTAACATTATAAGCTTCAGAGGTTTATTATGATTTCCTATCTTATTTTCCAGAAGAAGGTTCTGGATGCGAGTCCTTCCCAGTAGTAATGCAGCAAACTGATCTTCTATTTGTATAAACTTGGTACTTGGAGAACAGGACAATTTTAATCGTACGAATAGACTATACGCATGGTTCAGTCGTGCGAATGAAGGATACGAATGAATTCAATCGTGTGATTGGATTCGGTCGTGCGTATGAACATGACGAATGGACTCAAACTAATGGAGTTGTTCAGTCATGCGAATGAAGAGGGTTTATGTATATCGAATTATTCTGAATTCTTATGTTTTTCCATGAATTAAGTGGTATTTATAGATTTGTAGTTTCAATTCTTATGACTAAACCATTGGCATGGTTCAGTCGTGCGACTGAATCATGCGATTGAGTCATACGCACGACTGAAGGTTCAGTCGTGCGACTGAGTCAATCTTATGTCTCATTCGTACGACTGATCCAGTCTCCTAGTTTAGTCATGCGACTGGTCCATAAGCATGATGTATTCATGCATATTGTCCATAAGTATGGTCCATTCGCATGAAGACTCACCCGTCTAGGTTGAACACATTTCTCAATCATTATTGACTAAGAACTATGTACAATAACTTCAAACCTATATAATAAGTTCATACATATGAATCACATTCAACACAATAATAATATGAAATAGATAAACATTAATAAGAAAACACATATTATATATCATCAAATCAATTCATTACATATGTGTAAGACATGAAAGACATTTACATTAAGCTCATAAACTAGGAACATGATGTATCTACACTCGCCGGCTAGGAGCTTGCTGGCGAGGGGAACTGTGAAAGTGTTATGCTTTCCTGGTTCTATTGGGTTAGTGTTAATTAGGTGACTTAGCCCTCTATCGAAAGGGAAGAGGGAAGCAGGGTGACAGCTAGTTGCTTTCTGGTGAGTTGCCCTCTATTAGGTTGGTGCGTGTTTTGCCAAATTATGCATTTTTATACTTTGGGTTTGTCTTATTTACAAAATGCTCCGGTATTGGTCTTAAAGTTTGAACTTTGGTTGGTTTTATTTTAAATGTGACATATAGTATCATTTTGAGTAACTAGTGACTGTGATCCTGTTTTGTTCACACGCCTCATCATAAAACTCCACATGTGGATTTAAGGGTGTGACAAAAAGTAAAGTTACTCCTTACAAGTTTTTCGTTTTGAAGAAAAAATTACCTATTTAAGGATATTATTGATGATTCGGTAATAATTACCAACCAATATTTGATCATCGACATCGATCTTCCAAGCCATAACGTTGATGATCATTGGCTTTCCAAGTGGAGGTCTCATGGTTATTGACTATGAGAGAATCAGGATATGGGATTGTTGTTTTTGGTGACCTTTCGTTCGAGTAAAGTAACACATCATTGGTGTAATTATGTTGGGATCAATTTAAAGAAATGAAAATTGTGTTACCAAATGAATGACACAATGTTGTTCTATAAAATAGTAACCCTCTCTTAATATAGGTTTAGCTTCAAATAAAAAGTCTTCTTAATCTAAAAAGGATAAAAGGCTTATGGTGCTAAGTGGTAGCATAACTTTAATTAATTAAGGAATGGTAAAATGGAAAAGACAATTGTTAAGACATGTAGACGAAAAACCGAGAGACATTAGCGATCATTCTTGCTTTTGTTAATCGTAATATGTTTATTCTTAACTTTAATTAGTTAAGGAATGGTAACTATAGTATTGGTGTTAATTTTATTAGTGTCAGTAAGTTTTGCTAATTGTAATATGTTTACTTTGATATTCTGGTTGTTTTATTATTTAATGTAGATGAATATATGATTCTCTAATGGATTAAAGGTTTTAATCGTGTAATTTATTAATCGAAACATTGTGTGTTTTTTATTTAAGATAATTGTTGTGTTTTTTATTTAAGATAATTGTTGTGTTTTTTGTGTCATCGTTGTGTATAACGTATTTACTACTTGAAGGGTTATTGTTTATGTATTAGTATGAATCGTGTCATTATATTATGATTGTGTCTTTTATGTTTATGATTTATTGTGTTAGATCTTCTAACATTATTGTGTAACAAAATGCTATTGCATTGTTTTCATTTTGAGATTTTTTTTTGGTTTAGACATGTAGAAGTTTTATCTAATATATTTGTTGGATCTAGAAAGGCGGGTGCAACCAAAACCAAACACTTAGATTACTTTGGTGCAACTTATAAAGGACTTCTAAAGCTAAGTGTGGAACTTCCGAAGGAAATGGAGTTCTTCCAAAGACAAAGTGCAAGATCAACTTCTGAAGGAAAACACCAACTATCGAAGACAAAGTCTTCTCTTCCGAAGTTCAAGCCTTAGAAGAATTCAAAGACAATGACTCCCGAAGTAGAAGTCCTCAATCCATGAAAGAAGCAACCTCTTCCGAAGTATAAAAGGTTTGGAAGAACTTGTTCTTCCGAAGCCAATTGACCTTTGGAAGATGCTGCTATGGACCAGTAGACAAAATTATGGTTCATGTGAAACTCCGCTAAAGACATCTAAGATACTGCATGACTTTTTCTCAAAAGGCAATGTAGTTGACCGTACTTTATTCCACTGTTCATCTTTATTTGTTAGTACAGTTGCCAACTTTAGTTGGTGACAAAAGGTAAGTCATGGACATGTCATGACTACCATATCATAGATAAGACATTATCTAAGATACCTTAGCTATAGCTTTGTAATATTATCTTTAGTTATAGGATTACAGCCGGTATCAAAGTATAACAGGCTGTAGTTGATAGTATATATAGTTTCTCATTGTAACTCTTGTATCATGCTTGTAAGAGTCTTGAAAACTTTGAGTTGAGAAGTAATATATACAAGTACCTTGGAAATGATTTCCTTGTGTTCTTAGTTACTTAGTATATTATTATCAACTCTTTGGAGAGATTTTGCTTCATCATAACCGTGTGAGTATAAGTGACCTTGAGAGAAAACCAAGGGTTAATGACATATATCGATCCTGCAATTGGTATCAGAGCTTTTTAGGCTCTTGATTGTATGATCTTACCATCTAAATCAACCAGTTTTTACTCCTCCTTTCACCACACTCTAAAATGGCCCTTATTCAAAAATCTAAAGTTGAGATGGGGACGATGACTAAAGCACCTATCATCACCTCTGAAAACTTTAGACAATGGAGTAGACGCATAAAAGGTTTCATTAGGTATCTTGATTGTATAATGTGGTTCTATTCCCAATGATACTTACAAGCCAAAGGTTGCTGCATTAGGAGGAAATGGTGCCATGATCGAGAAGTTTGTTGAAGACTACTCTAATGAAGAACGGAAGAAGAGGTACATAGACAACAATGCTTTGAGTGCTCTTATGATTGCTATACCCAACTCCATCATGATGGGATTTGAACATTGCAAGTCAGCTAAAGAGCTATTTGATGCATTGTCTTAGATGTATTTTCTAACTCCTATTGATTTGAAAAAAATTCACCCAAGCAACAATTTGAGAACTTTACCTACATTGCTGGAGAGACCCTCAGTGAGCAATACTTTAGGTACATGGATCTTATCGCTTCCCTTTAGTATGTGGGAGTTGCTATTGACTTGAGAGACCTCTCAAGGAAATTCATGAGTGCACTCCTAAATGAGTGGATGTTCTACTATGTCTCCATCAAGAGCACGAAGAATTTGAACTCCCTTACCATTAATAAACTATATGGAATCCTTGATGGATACCATGTATAGATGGAAAACAAAAGGAGTCATATGATGTGCAGACCCTCAAGCCTTCCTGCTAGCAATGCTTTAATGGTTGCTGAAGGCTCAAGATCCACCCAACCTTAACAGTACCTGACATATTCCTAGCAACCATTTCGTTCTTCAGGACCCTACATCTCATTTCCTGACACTCCAAGGTCTCAACAGGCTCAACAAGATTCTTTCCATGAAAACTGTGCCTTTGTCTTAGGAAGTGGGTACTCTGGTAATCATCAATTCTGCTTTGATGATCTGGAGTGCTTTAGTCCAGATGATGTGGAGTATGTGGACATACTCCAACAAATAGATCTGCTTATATACAGAGCATAGAAGTTCTTCAAAAGAACTAGAAGGCAATTCCCTCAAAAGCCAGCAAGCAGCAAGTTTAGGTTTGACAAGACCAAGGCAAAGTATTAGAAATGTAACCAACTTGGCTATTTTGCTAGAGAATGCAAGGCTCCTAAGTCCAATCCGGGAACCTCTCATGCCTCCTCACATGCCTCTACACCTAAAGCCCCTAAGGAGTCAACTGAAACACCAGTTGTAGCTCAAGAAATTGACTGGAGCAACATGGTATAGGATGTGACTCATGCTCAAGCACTCACGGCTGGAACAAATGACAACAAGTATATGAACATCTCTGTACTCTAGCTTGTATTGCTAAGCTCAAATTATATCAGGACTACAATATAGAGATTAAATCCGATATTGAGTTTATAAATATTTTAAAATCTGATTTTAAAAGGGTTGAATTTGACTATCAAAGAAAAATTCAAGAGTTAGAGAGAACTATGTCCCTACTAAAACATGAACACACAAACTACAAGACTCAAATCAAGGATTTAATATCCAAATTGTCTAAAGCTCAAGCCCAGCTTGTTACAGCTGAGGCTCAAGCTAGGAAGCATGCTATCTCAGAGCAAAACTTCAAAGACATTCTTGCATCATCCTCTCACTCAAAACTTTGTTATCAAAACAAAGGTGGGTTGGGGACCAATGAAATTGCTCCACCACACTCTTATGAGTCTATTAGACAACAAAGCTATGGTACTGAAGAGCAAGAGGTCCTATCTACCGACCCACCTTCCCATGATTCAAAGAGTGATACAAGTGTGGAGACCGTCACATGAAAGATCCAGGTAGACCCTACCCCTCTTACCAGTGTTGACCAACCTCTTACCACTAAAGCTAGAAGAAAACGAGCTAAGGCAACCAGAAAAACTGCCAAGAAAGTAGCTGAATCAAAGCTAAAGATTGATCCAAAGTAAAAAGGTGTGTTCATCTCAACTGGATTCCAAGTGGTAGGAACTTCTGAACCTGGAAAAGTGTGTAGTACTAATACACCTATCCAACAAAAGGATCAGAAGGGAAAGGGAAAGATTGTTGTTGAAGAAAATAAGAACAAGAAAGAATAGCCATCATATTCCCAGAAGATTAACATTGATGCATAATTGTGGCCTGCAAAACCACATGGCAAAGATTGTTATTACAATCCTGCTAGCACACATTATGCAAATAATGTTAAGATAGAAGGAGTCATGTAAGGTTTCTCATTTGGACTCTATCAAATGGTCCAAGTGATGAAAAAGGGAAAGCTTGTTTCCGAAGCAAGGTTGCTTTCAGAATAAATTTCTTTATCTGAAGGGAAAATGTCTTTGGAAGTTAAAGCTGTGAAGACTTAGAAAACCAAGAGAGTACCCTTGAAACCATCAAGAAGAAGACTGCTTGGGAAGAGAAGGTGCTGGAGGCTTCTTCCGAGAAGAAAAAAGCTTCGGAGTAATGCCATGCTACTCAACCTTCAACAAGCTTATCATCTATGATTAACCAAGTGATAGAATGGAATATCAAAGAAGATGTTGCAGCCCAAGCCACCCCTTCACAAACACTTATTGAACCCCCATACATAAATTTTGATTCAATAAAATCCGCATTGGAAGAGACCAAGACCAACAAGGCTTGGGTTTCGAATAAAAACTATCTTTTTCACCTTATGTGTAGGGACATCCATATGACAAGAATAATAATGGTATGATTGTAGATAGTGGATGCTCCAGGAACATGACTAAGAACATATCTCTCCTTCAATAATTTCAACATTTTGATGAAGGTCCTATTCAGTTTGGAGGTGAGGCTAGAGGATACATTTCTGGCAGAGGGAGTGTATCCAACACCAAGTTAAAGGTTGACAAAGCACATTTTGTCAAAAATCTTGAACACAATCTTTTAAGTGTTTCTCATATTCTATGATCAAAAGCACCAAATGCTTTTCACAGAACATAAGTGCATTATCCTCAAACCTGGGATGACCATTCCTCTGTAGTTGGTGCTTGTTAGATCTCCTAGGAAATGGGATATGTACAAGGTGGATATGATCTATTGGGAGAAGTATCATGCTTTCTTTCCAAAGCTGATGGTGATGAGTCAACACTATTGCATAAACGAATGTGTCATGTAAATTTTAAAACCATGAATAAATTGGTTAAAAATAACTTGGTACATGGTTTACCTAAAAAGGAATTTTCTGCAAAGATAATTGTATTGCATGCCTAAACAGGAAGCAACATAGGGCATCTCATAAATTTAAAGTTGTTAACTCTATCATCACCCTGTTACACTTAATACACATGGATCTATTTAGTCCAAAAACTATAATGAGCATTAGAAGGAAATCATATTTCCTTATGATAGCTGATAATTTTTCAAGATTTACATGGGTATTCTTTTAAGAACTAAGGATGACACTGCTAAAACGTTAAAATCTTTTATTCATAAAATAGAAAATCAAATTGATCAGAAGGTAAAAATAATTAGAAATGATTAAGGGACTGAGTTTAAGAATCAAGTTCTTGACTCATTCTGTAACTCAAAAGGGATTGCTAGACAATACAGTGCTCCTAGAACTCCTTAACAAAATGGTGTTGCTAAGAGGAGGAACATGACACTTATTAAGGCTGCTCAAACTATGTTGGCCGATTAAATTTTGGACTTAGAATTTTTTCCTAACTATTCTAATCCATCTTGTGAGAATGTTTCAGCTAAAACAGGTACTCAAAATGATTCTGATCAACTGTTTGAGTTACCCAGACCCTGTTCAAGTTCTCCAAGAGTGACTGAAGATCTAGCTCCAACTATTTTAAGATCCAATAGCATAACTATTTCAAGAGATAGTGAGCCTCAAAACTCATCCGGTGACACTGCACAACACCCGGTTGATAGAAGTAGTATTCTGAAGGAACATGCAACTGTTAATGTTGCTTCTCAGCCAACAATTGATGATGATGTTTCTCTTTCATTCAATCAGTCCTCATTGAATGGGTTGAAACAACAGCTGGTCCAAGTGTTCATGCTCATGAGCAAAATATGTCCAATTGAGATTTATCTTTGCAAGTAGAAGTGATCATTAGACTTAGGATTCATAACACTCATCCAGCTGAGAACATCATAGGATAAGTCTCTAAAGGTGTGAGAACTAGGGGACAAACTCACCATGAGATGTCTGGATGTACTCATTCTTCTTGTCTCGGATAAAACCAAGAAAGTAGAAGAAGCAATAAAGGATAGTAGCTAGGTTGAGTCAATACAAGAGGAATTGCTTCAATTCAAGAGACAAAAGGTTTGGAACCTATGTCCACTACCATCTAGTCAAGTACCAATAGGAACCAAATAGGGTTTTTGGACAAGAGAGATGATAGAGGCTTGATCACCAAGAATAAAGCTAGACTGGTTGTTTAAGGATACACGCAAGAAGAAAGAATCGATTATACTGATGTCTTTGCACCTTTGCAAGAATTGAGGCAGTTAGGATCTTTCTTGCTTATGCTGCATCCAAGAATTTTACCATCTACTAGCTTGATGTCAAGTGTGCCTTTCTATATGAAAATATAGATAGGGAGGTCTATGTGTGCCAACCACTAAGATTTGAAGACCCATAACGCCCTAACTATGTGTGCAAGTTGGATAAAGCTCTTTATAGGCTGCACCAGGCACCTAGCCTATGGGGTGAGACTCTGTCTCAATTTTTCCTGAAGAATGGTTACACTAGAGGTACCATTGATAAGAGCTTTTTCCTAAAGAAGTCTAGGAAAGAAGTATTGCTCGTTCAGGTCTATGTTGATGATATCATATTTGGCACTTCAAATAATCAAATGTGTAAAGACTTTAAGAGCATTCTAAAGAAGAAGTTTGAGATGAGTTCATAGGAAAAATGGATTTTTCCCTTGGAATTCAGGTGAAAACGGATGAAGGAAGGGTTCTTTATCAATTAATCTAAGTATGTATTTAATATCTTAGAAAGATTTGATATGAAAAATCTTAAGCCAGCAAGACACCCATACCTAGAAACCATGATCTTCGTCCTGACTCCGAGGGGGAGGATACTAATCAACATCAGTATAGAGCAATCATTGGGTCTCTCATGTATCTCATAGCAAGTAGACCAGGTATCATGTTTGCAACATGCATTTGTGCAAGATATCAGGCTGATCCAAAGGTGTCTTGCCTAGTTGCTGCCAAGAGATTTCTTAGATACCTCAAAGGAGCACCTAATTAGGCCTCTGGTATCCTAGGAATAGCAACTTCAATATCTATGGCTACTCAAATAGTCAGTATGGTGGCTGCAATATCAACAAGAAATCCAAATCAGGAGGATGTCAATTTCTTGGTGAAAGGATCCTCTCATGGCAATGCAAGAGGTAATCTTATGTCTCTACGTCTACTGCTGAAGCTGAATACATTGCTGCTGCAAGTTGCTATGCTCAACTGCTATGGATTCAAAACCATATGCTAGACTATGGATTCAACTTCATAAGCACTCCTGTCCATATTGACAACAATAGTGTTATCTCCATTACTGAAAATCTAGTGAACCACTCCAAGACAAAGCACATTGATATCAGGTACCATTTCATTTGAGATATTCATGAGAAAAACCTGATCAAACTAATCAAAGTTGATTCAAATGAACAATATGTTTATTTGTTTACTAAAGCTTTTGATGAACAAAGATTTAAATATCTCATTATAGTTATTAGGAGATAAACATTAATTAGTCTATCTCACTTGAAAACCTTTTTGAAATGTGTAACATCTTTTGTCATAACAATCTAAGCCCTATTACAATAGGTTAAATTTTTCTAAGTAAGGGTTTTTTTGAAGACGAATTAATTAACCTTTGGATGATGCTTTTCATATCTTCCGAAGCTAAATTTGTCCAAGGGAAATCTTCTTATCGGAAGATTTTTTAGTCTCAGAAGAAGCGATTGATAATCTATCAGATATACTTTGAAACTTATAAACACTTCATTCAAAAACCATTTCACTCTCAGGAGTAAGAAATTACCTTCGGAAGTGAAGTTGGCTTCAGAAGAAGATTACCTTCGGAAACCCCTTATGCTCGGAAAAGGGCCTTACAGTGTAACAGAAATCTTTGGGCCCCACAACTACAAAAAGGTAAAGATTTTCTTAATGATGTCGGAATATTTTAAATGGATTTAACCTTACCACCCTTTCACATCATACCCAAACCATCACTTCACCTTATCCATCCGCCACTTTCACCCATTTAAATACTTCGACTTATCCATTTTAATATTTTTACCAAATTTACTGTCGAAAGCTTCCTTCACCCCAAATTCACCCAGTTCAAACTTGTTTCATCTGCTCTTACCTATTGGCGCTTAACCCTCAACATAACAAGGTTGCATTCCTTGACTTGTCCAAGGATGCTACTTCTTAGAAATCATTTCCTTTCTTACCCAATCTACCTACTATACCGCTATGACCATGAACCCCACCGTTTATTTAAATCATATGGAAGAATTTTGGGGTAACAGTAATATCATACTCCTAAATGGAGTTAGGGTTATTAGGTCGAGCATTTCTAGCCAGGAGTTGATCATCATAGAACAACTCATCAGGGAACATATGGAGCTCCATGATGAAGGCGCACCTACAGAGTTCCCCAAATTAGACCTAGATGACACATATACCCAAATAGGATATGGTGGAGATGTGAGCAAGTCTACAGGCTACAAGTTTAACTTCTCATATAACTGGAAGTTCCTGCTCCATGTTGTTCTCCACTGCTTTTCAAACAAGTCTGGGGGATGGGATTAGATCCCATATGAACTAGGATGCCTAGTTCATGGATTGGTGAAAGGTCTTCGCTTCAACTATTCAAGGTTTGTACTGACCAACCTTGTGAGGAACCTCCAGAGGGTCACATTCTTCATGTATCCCAGGTTCCTTCAGCATATTATCAACTATGAGTTGGACTAGAGTCAGCTTGTCTGTGCAGCTACTCTACATGTCCCTCAAATGAGGCCAACCATCTTCAAAATCTTGAAGAGAATGTCCACTAATTTCACTGGAAGACACACTAAGCTTCTTCCAGGTATGATTGAGCCAATGGCTCTGGTGTCATCCTTGTTAACCCCACGGGTGATGAACCCACACCAGCAACTACCCTTACTTTACCAAATCTTCATGCTTACCCCATCAAATATACATATAAGAGATGCACCAAATGAACCCTTACTCAACCTACTCTTATTGAACAAGTCCCTCCTGTTCAAACCAAAAAGACTAGAGTGGAAACATGGGCTCCCACTTATTTAGAGGTCTCACCGTCCTTCTCATTTGACCTCAATATGGGATTTGAGTTTCCTTAGTCTCAATTCTGTGAGCTCGAAACCCAAGCTGAAAGCCCTCAGGATGAGTCACAATACTCTCTTGAAAAGCCAAAAAGGGACAACCCCACCAGAGGCTCAACGCCAATAGGCATTGACCAAAGTCCCTAGTCATTAGGTATAACTTCCTTATCCTTCACTAACCTTTTAATCAGAACTGATAAGGAGATTACGTCTCTTCATGGCAATAAAGTTGATCCATTACACCCTCTAACGGATCAACAGAGCCTAGAGGGACCTTTTATCTCTAGCCCCCGTCAGCTAAGCCCAACTGAGGTGAGTCCCACAGATATGGAGGGGACTCATATAGATTAAGCTGCCACTACTAAAGGAGACTCATTGGATTCTTAGGCCGGTGTTACTATCTCTGAGACTAAATTTACAGCAACCATCCCCTTTGATGACTCTAAAAGAGACATCTCAACGCAAGGAAAACCAGGATTCCAAGAAACCATATCTAGTGGTAAGGATGAACATACTAGGTATGTTACCCCTCTCCTCGTCATTCTTCAAAGGAAGATGACGGAAGTAAGCAACTCACCATTCAAGACATACTTTCTAAAGTCTCAAACCTTTAATCAAAGTTTAAGACTTTAGAGGATAGGTCTGCCACTCAGCAACTTGAGATTGAAAATCTCAAGGCTCAGCTCGCAAAGAAAATAGATTGAGAGGTGTTGTAGACATGTACATATTCAAGTCTCCATTGACCTCATCCTCTAGCTCATCTAGCTCATAAGATGATGCTACCGAAAATGGGGAGAGTGTTCAGAGTCCAACAATTGTGTAATCACAGAGCCAAGCTTTAACCTCTTTATCTACTAGATACCTAGCTCCCAAAGCAATAGTTTTTCCTATGCCTCCTCAAATTGTCCTACAAATGGACCTAAGGATGCTCAGAGATTTCAACAATATCTTCCCCAAGTTCCTGATGAGATCTTCTTTAGATTATCCTAGCCCTGTTGCCGCTATGATATACTTTGGAGTGGAAGAGCTTTCGAGGCTAAGTGCACCTTCTACTACTGTGGAAGAAGTTTGTCAACCTAAGGCCCATATGGAACCTGAGATTGATTTCAAAGGGGAAATGATGACTCATGGCCCACCAATTGAAATAGTTGGGACAGATAGTACATTCCCTCAAACTTCTAAAGTTCGAGTCAAAGTCTCGAAAGAACAATTTCATTCTTCCGAAGCTGAGATGGAAGCTGCAAAAACTCTGTTCTCTTTGTCCAAGGATCTAATCATCACAGATGCAATTCTAGAGCTGGCATCTAAGGTGAATAGTGAGGACTTTCTCGATCGACCCCTAGCTCAAACAACTTCACTATCTCCAATCACTATCTCTCAACCTGAATCCTCGACCCAAGAACCACCAAAGTCTGGCACTTCCAAAGATGTCAAAGGCAAGAAGAAGATGATTGCGGAAGAGCTTCAGGAGGAGGAGAGGATTGAGAAACTTAAAATGAAAGGTAGACTTCCAACTGGGAAGTTTCTAGCTGCAAGTAGCAAAGCAGCTACATCCAACCAGGAGGCTATCAACAACAAGAGAAGGGTGGAGATCATTGACAAGCGTATCAAGCTTGGAGCTATTAGTGAAAATGTGCTCTAGCTATCACTAGAGGAGTTAATTAAGCCAGGAAAGGAAACCATGCTGCTGATTGAACAAACAGAAGAAGTAGCAAGGCTGGCCTTAGAGGAGGAAAGAGAAAGGAAGAAACGGGAAGCTGATTAGCAGCTTAGGAGGGAAGGATAGCTTTCCTAACGGCCAGGGGTTTCTCTCTTAATGAATTATCTACCATGATAATGATAAGATCTTATGGCATTTCAACAAAGAACAAGATCATTGGAGAAAGAGAGGAAGAAAGCTGCAAAGGAAAAAAGTGAGGGAGAAGAAGAGGAAAGAAGAAGAAGCAGGGGTCATTGTTGCCAAGAAGGTAGGTGAGAAGGCCTGGATGAAGCATTATCTATGGACTCATGACTTCTCTGGTAGGCAAGTGGGTCCCATGTCTGAAAAAACATTACAGGGACATGTTAGTGACATCAAGGCTGACATTCGCTTACGAAGAAGGAAGGAGATGTATAGAAGGGGACATGGGATGACCATCAAACCAACACCTCAACCCCAACCTACAACCCAAACTCAACCTCAACCTTAACCTAAATCTTTTCCATTTCCTTTCCCGATCAAAACTATACCCACTTCCAAACCTTACACCCCTAAACCAACACCATCCATCATACTTACCTCATCAACATACCCACTTCAACTACTCATCCTCCAACCTAAAACACTACCCAGAACCCAAACACCACCACCTACCCAGCAACCATCTAAATCACCTCCTTAACTTTCTAAACATCTCTCCTTAGAGGATTTTAAGGAGATCAAGATGAAGCTCATCAAATGCACAACCTTGAGTGATATCTCTTGTGAGGAGGATTCTTTCAAGCTGACTTATGTTGATGGATCCTCATGTTCCCTCACAAGAGATCAATTCCTTAATCTCCCAAGAGGATCATTAGACCAAGCTGTTAAACTCCTTGGCCTCATCAGATACTCACATAGCACAAATCAGTTCTAAGTAACTTGATAGAATTCATTCAGATTCATTCGTGCGAATGAATCATGCGACTATGTTCAGTCGGTTGTCCTATCATGCGACTAGACTCATTCGAGTGAATGAATAGGCTCTGAGTTCAATCGGTTGATTGATCTTGCGATTGGTTTCGTCGGCCGACTGAGCTGATTCGTATGATACATTCGTTCTATTAAGCTATTCGGCCAGCTCAATCGTGTGATTGGAGTTCATCCAGACGACCAGTCGCATGACCCGCTGTTCGATCGACTGAGGTTCGAATCTTGACCAATTCATGAAATTAAACGTTGTGTATAGGTTCTTTAGACTCGCAATCACTTTACTAATAACCTAATAACTTTATTTTTAACATTTTACATGATTTCGGTAGGTCATTAATCCATTTAGTTGTTTGGTTCTTGTTTCAATCTCGAATCACAAATTAGGGCACCATTTCTCCTGATTTCTGTGATGTTTCATCTCATTATAACTGTATAAATGCACACACACGTCAGAAGATCAATAGGAATGTATAATCGTGGTCTAAAGAAATTTGGGCAGCGTAACGGTAGGATGTGCGATATAAGGGCGATTGGAAGTGATGAACAGAATGTGATCGACTGTGGCCCTATTTATACTGAATCTAAGCTCATCGGCCAATTAGACTCATTCGCTTGTGTTAGGATCAGTGATCTACGTTTGATTGATTAGAGAGTATAGCAGCGGAATTCTAACAATGAATTAGCCAATTCACAAGAACGAAAAGATATTCAATGAAGAACAAAAACGATTATAGATAGAGAGAATTCTGCAGATATATTTCATTCAATATTCGCTTTCATGGTAACGGAATGTCACACTTACAATTAGGTCGACACCTCTTATATAAGAGATGTGACGTCTGCTGATGTCACTTGATAGTGACATCTAACAGAATTATTCCAACTGAAACACAACTACTGAAGATGTCAAAACAGCTGACATCTTCTTACAAAAAATACTAAGTGTTATCAGTTACTACAACTACTGAAAAACATAAAACTACTGACACTACAATGACTGAAGAACAAGCTCTTCAGTCGTTTTACAAAACTACTGAAAGTAAAAACATAAAACTACTGATATCACAACTACTGAAGGAGTACTCTTCAGCTGTTGTGACAAACTACTGAAACTTCAGTACTTGGTCTTCAGACTTGAACTTCAGACGTTTCATCAGCTAATGACTTCAGTATATATCATCAGCTGATGTCTTCAGTCTTTGTCTTCAGACTTTGTACACCAGTTGTTGATCTTCAGCACTTGTAGACTCTTCAACTGTTGTACTTCAGTACTTGGTCTTCAGCTTCAGCACTTGTGTTCTTCAGCTGTTCAGCTTCAGCACTTGTGTTCTTCAGCTGTTGAGCTTCAGCACTTTAGTCTTCAGCTGTTGAAGTCTTCAGTACTTGATCTTCAGCTGTTGAAGTCTTCAGCACTTGTCGAACTGCTGATGAAGCCTTCAGCAGTTGTTGTGATATCATGTGGGACTTAGAGGTTTTCTGATCTTGGCTCATTGGTTCTTTTGGTCCAACAAACTCCCCCTGAACCAATGCAGCCAAAACCTCTAATTGATTTATTTTCCCACTTATTGTTGGCAAAATGGTTGGTCTTTTTCCTTCTTGATCAGTAGAGAAGATGACCCATATAAGCACTGGCCTGGGAAGAAATCTCAGAGATCTATTTGGCAAGGTATGAAAGGGAACTCTATTTTAGGGAACTGGACACAGAGTTGTTATCCATTCATCAGATCTACATCCCCATTATGAGTTGTACGACTCTCAAACATAGGCCTCAAGGAGAACAACCTGTTCCTCCTTGGAGAGTTCTTCTACTCCTCCTTCAAAGAAGAACTCTGGACCATAGTACTCAGATAAGTACTTTACAGTCCTGCCATTCTTCAACTCCACAGTAGTTACCTCCCTATAGACAAATTCATCAGGATGAGTGCCCTCAAGGAGTAACTGGAGCTCATTCTTCTTAATGTCTTCAAGCTTCTTATATAATAACCCCTTTTTGATCATCTTGTTTTCCAGTAAGGCTTGAGGGGTCATTTTTGATTGATGAGCCTTCTTGAATTCATCGATTATTTCCCATGGTGAGACTACAATGGCCAATATGATTGTAGAGTCTATTGTTTTTCTAACCTGGCCATTGTATCTATGAGGAATGGATCTTTTGTGGATTCTAGAACTCACCTTGGGGTCTGGCCATATTCTCACTCTCTCCTTCTGATACTGAAATGTGTGTCTGAGAGTGTACAGCCTCTGAGCATGCCCTTTCATGGCTTGTATAGATGATGACTGAGGAAATTCCTTGTCAACCATCTTTAGTAGTTGCTCATCGTGTTGCTTCTGCTGTTCTTCATCTTCTATTTTGACTCTAACCGTTTCCCTTTGAGAGTCAGGTGTGATCATGAGTTGACTCCTGGATTCTGGTAGCCTTAGAACAGCAAAGAGTGGCAGACTATCATCTTCATCCTCTTCTTCTTCATCTTCTTCTATCCTCAACACCCTTCTCCTCCTTCTAGGTGCATCACTGGATGATGGTTGGGTTGGTTTTTGTGGTAGAGGAATTGGTTTTGAAGGTTGAGGATGTTTGGATTTGGGTTTTGAGATTGGTTTGGAGATTTGAGGGTAGGCTGTTTTTGAGTGGGTGATTGGGAAGGTTGTTCAAGCATATTAGTTGTGAGTTTGGCTTTTGTTAGTCTTGCCATTTCAAACCTTTTTCCAGCCCCAACCTCATCAAGTGCTTCAATGATTATCCCCTTATGAAATTGCTCAGACAAACAGATTCTGGTGGCTATAGCCAGAATGCTGTCTCTGGTCCATGAACGAATCTCCATCAGTGATCTTCCTAAGTATTTGGCGATGAATCGAATCATGATCTCCAATCTCTCTTTCTCCAGCACATCATACCCAGCCCATCTGTGTTGAATTTCCTCTACTTCCAACTCCTGATCTCACTGTCTAGTGTGGCTGTATCAAAGCCTTGCTTGAAGAGTTGCTCAATGATTTTGTCCATGGATCGGCTGTGTGTATCATCTGCATCTTTTACCAGCTCTTCCAAGGATTTTTCTTCAGCATTCGATTGATCACCAGCACCTTTCTTTCTTTTGTAAGTGATCAGTTGTTGTTCCTTTTCCTTATCCAACTCCTGGGTTTTCTCTTGTGCCTTCTCATCCTTAGTTCTTTTTCTTTTCTTTTCTTTCACTGCAGTACTCTCCCCCTTTTTGGATGCATTGGTGGCAGGGGTTTGTACCGCAGAATGTTTCTTTTGCACAGCATCATCAATGAGTGGTTGTAGACTTGAGGAGATCCTCTCATCAATGGCTTTATAAACAATGTCATTTATGATGGGAGTGATGAGAGGTAGGGATTGTTGGAATACAGCAACCATCTGCTCAGGGGGGTTCTGTCCCGGAGAGATAGTGCCAAAAGCAGAGGTTGGAGGCTCAGTGAAGTGAGAGGGTAAAGTGTTTGGGGGACCTTCAAAGGAAGGTGCCATCTGTGGGTTGGTGGGGGCAGATGGACTTACATCCTGAGACTTCTTGGCAAGCAGTTCTTGTAGTCTGCTTACCTCAGCCTCCAGGATGGTGTTGTGGGCTAGAACGTCATAGAAAAAGCCCAGGTCATCATCAGCAGATGCTGAATCACCTGACCTCCTGCTCGTAGCAGGATTTACATGCACTGGGTGTAGACCAGTTTTAGCATGTGCCCCTTTTTCTTGGAACTGGGGACTTCCAGCCTCAGGACTATGTCCTTCATCAGCTGTTGCCTCTAGTGAGGTCTTAGCTATGTTACCAGCCTCATTCTGATCATGTGCTGATTCAGAAGAGGTGGCAGCCTCACTAGATGTTCTAATCTCCCTATCCACACTAGGAGATAGAACTTGTAAACCCCGGTGCTGTGGGTTGTCAGAAGCATGATGATCCTCTTCCTCAATGTCTGTGGTTCTCCCCATTGTTGGTGGTTGTTGGGGAGGAGGAGAGGCATGCAACTGAGTCAGCACGTTTGCAATAATTATGGTTGGACTTTGGGGGGCGGTTGCATGGGGAGATGGGGTAAAAGCAGTGTGCACCTGGGGAGGATGGTGCTCTTCAATGGCAATCTCCTCAAGTGAGGAAGATCCCAGATGTGTGGGTACCCCTTGTGTGGTGGCTGCAGGCTCCTTTTGAGAGGAATCCTGAGCGGCTATGGCTGGTAGAGTCTCTGATACTGCTGGGGGGTTTAAGCCAGCAAGTATATTCTGCGTTGGTGGTACAGGAGCATCTTCAGGGGACTCATCTCCCTGAATAGCTGTTTTAGGGTGTTTGGTTTTGGTTTAGTGGGGACTTTGGTTCTGGTGGAGGAAGCTGTGGGTTCCCTGTGCTTGGGCTTTAGCATTCGGGCAGCTTCTTTGAGTGTAAGGTCTGAGTTGTGCCTGGAGTATACCTCAGCCAAAATAGCTGGTGCAGGGACTCCAAGGCCAACAAGGCCATCAGATTTTAATTCATCTAAAATAATGGCCATCAGAAACCTGGGATATAATGGCCATCGATTTGCCACAGGTTTCTGAGCCAAGTTCTTTATTTCTAGAAACACGATTTCAGAGAAATTTAGCGGTTGGTGTTCTAGAATAGAATACAATACCTATTGCCATTGGGATGACATTTGATCCCACGAAGATGTCTTGGAGGCTAACACATTTACCATGTGAAAAATGACTTTCTCAGCGTCATGGAAATGTTTCTTTAGAATGGTTGTAGCCCGAAGATCACTTTCATACCCATGATTGATAAAGGACATACTGTTGTGCCCTTTGGGTATTCAATCACAGTGGTGGAGTCGTGTAAGTGTAATGCCTGACGAATGATGTCGGCTGTAACGGCCACTGGTTTCTGGTTGATAAGGGACCGAACAGAGATCTGACCGGTAGACTCATCAGTATGAACAAAAGCATTTGACCAGAATTGACTGAGGGATTCAGGGTAGATGGTCGGATTCAAGAGAAAGGTTGTGCGATATGGGGAATCCACCATTAAGTCAATGGCATTATCATATTTGTTCCTGAAAGCCGACTTGGTAAGGTAAGCAACGCAGTTATGTCGTGGTTTCAGACTTATGGTCACCATGTTTGAGAGAGAGAAGCTCAGAAAATAACGGCTAATGAAACATTAGAGAAGAGGACAGGTATTTATGGGTAGGGGTAAGAAAATGACTGAAGGGTTTGGTGTTAGTCATCAGTAGTTTTAAACCAACTGTTGACATGGTATTACCCTTTCAGACGTTGAAACAGCTGAAGTCGTGGTTTTAGGCATCAGCAGTTAGAAAACTACTGAAGACCATGGTTTTGACTTCAGATGATGAAACAACTGAGGACTTGGTATTTGTCATCAGTAGTTGTGAAACTACTGAAGACAGTGGTTTTGTCATCAGTTGTTGTAAACAGCTGAAGACTTGGTGTTAGTCATCAGTAGTTATAAAACTACTGAAGACATGTTTTGCTTCAGTTGTTTAGAATGAAACAGCAGTTGTAGAAACAACTAAAGAGAAAGTTCTCTTCAGTAGTTTTCGTCAATTCATAGCCTTTCAGCTGTTTCATACTGTCCTCAACACTTACTCATCAGACTTTGCATCTGCTTTTCAGGTGTTTCATAGGATGTCAGTACTTATCTGTTAGTACTGATTTCAGTAGTGTAACTACATCAGTAGTTGTAACTACATCATAGTTGTAACACATCAGTTTTAGAACAGATAAAGTACTTCAGTACTTGTGAGGCATTTAGCCGTCAGTAGTTATAAAACTACTGAAGGTGAAAGAACTCATCAGTACTTATATGTGACATGGTTACCAATGATCACTAGTAATTATTACGGAAATCATCAGTAGTTGTCACTTATTCTAGCTGCAGCATACCAAGCCTTAACACAAGGTTTTGGAAAGTAGAACTATCCAAGGCTTAGTAAAAATATCTGCAAGCTTATCAGCACTAGGCACAAACTTAGGATCAATCAGACCTTTTTCAAACAATCCCGAATAAAGTGATGTCTGATCTCTATATTTTGGTCCTAGAGTGCTGGACTGGATTTTTGACAATACACAGAGCTGAAGCACTATCCATTAATAATGGAGTCTTAGTCCTGTAATGCCATAATCCAGAAGTTGGTTCTGAAGCCAGAGTACCTGAGTAGTGCAACTTGCAGCAGCAATGTACTCGGCCTCAGCAGTTGATGTAGCAACAGATGTTTGTTTCTTACTCTGCCAAGAAATCAAACAGTTGCCTAGGAATTGACAACCACCAGAAGTTGACTTTCTAGTTAACTTGGACCCTGCATAGTCACTATCTGAAAAAGCAACTAATTTGCAAGAGTGTCCAGTGGAATACCATAAACCCAGAGATTGTGTACCTTGCAAATATCTAAAGATTCTCTTGACTGCAATCAAATGAGACTCTTTAGGAGCAGCCTGAAATCTAGCACAAACACATGTAGCAAACATAATATCTGGTCTAGAAGCTGTTAAATACATCAAGGACCCAATCATACATCTGTAAAGTGTTTCATCACAGTTTTACCTTTCTGATCAGCATCCAGTTGTGTGGTGTTGACATGGGAGTAGAACAGGGCTTACAGTTTTGTAAATCAAACTTATTCAAAAGATCTTTTGTATATTTTGACTGATGAATAAAGGTTCCATAAGCCTTTTGTTTAATTTGCAAGCCTAGAAAGAACTGTAATTCTCCCATTGCACTCATTTCAAACCTCTTTTTCATTAATGTTGTAAAATCATCACATAACTGGGGATCAGAGGATGCAAAAATGATATCATCAACATAAATCTGAACAAGTAGCTTATGCTGATCCACCTTCTTAATAACAAAGTTTTATCAATGGAGCCTCTAGTGAAATTATTCCTAAGAAGAAAAGTGGAAAGTGTCTCATACCAGGCTCTAGGAGCTTGTTTCAACCCATAAAGAGCCTTATCAAGTTTATACACCCATTCAGGATATTTATTATCCTCAAAACCTGGTGGTTGACACACATAAACTTCTTCCTTTATTTTACCATATAGAAATGCACTTTTGACATCCATTTGAAAAACTTTAAGATTGTGGAAAGCAGCATAGGCTAAAAACAATCTGATTGCCTCTAGTCTGGCTACAGGGGCAAAGGTTTCATTATAGTCAATACCTTCTTCTTGTGCAAACCCCTGTACAACCAGTCTAGCCTGTTCTTAACAATAAGCCCATTTTCATCAGTTTTATTCCTAAACACCATTTAGTGCCTATTGCACACTTACCTGGGGGAAGAGGAACCAGTTCCCACACTTGCTGTTTCTTGAACTGAAGTAGCTCAAGCTGCATGGCTTCAACCCATCCATTGTCTCTCAAGCAACATAGGAGCATCTAATGGTTAACCCTTCCCAATAGATGTTGAACCATCATAACCAGCTATGTCTGATTTTGTGATAAAGCTTTCAGCTCATCAGACACATTGCCAGTGGAGTTTGATAAGTTCCTATGTTGCACCTTCTTCTTTTGAGCAATCTCAGCTGTTACCTGTTTAACCCCTTCCTTTTTGGATTTCTTTATGGACTTAAGGGTTACAGGATTTGAGTTGCTGATACAAATGTGGTCTCAAACTCAGTTTTCATTTTACCATTTTCTCTTTAATTTCCTCTTTATGTTTGAGTTTGGATCCTCTTTTGTACCAGCAATCATCTGTAAGATGATTGAACAAACCACATACTTCACATGGTTGTGAGGATCATTAGAAGGAGTAGTCATCTCAGATTCAATCAAATCAATTAAGCTATAACATATCAAGAACAAAAAACACAACAACCAATTGAACCAAGAGAGATCTCAAAATAAATGAACGAAAGCGTCAGAAATTCAATAATCTATAACCAGTTCTTGCGAATATGCTAATTCAATCAAACATAGATCTAGAATTGTTGAAGAGTCAGCCAATGTGACTTTCAATGAACACACACCCTGTGTTGCTGGTTCTGGTCCGGATTGGTTGTTTGATCTTCATTTGGTTATCAACTGTTTTAACAAATCATGTGAGAATGTTTCAAGATCTGCAGCAAATTAAATACAGATGCTCCTGATCCAAGATTTGAGCTAGGAAGATCCTCAAGTCATATATCTTCAGCTCCAGTTGGAACCACTTTTGCAAATGAGATTTCTGTGAGTACAACAATCACAAACTCAGCTGATACATCGGTATGCCTTCAAATTCCAGCTTAGAGGTGCTACAGTCAGATAAGAACACCTCAACTGTGGAAGATAACAATGGTGGTGGTGACAGTGACCAAGAATTTCTTGATGCCACTAACCACACCATTGATGAGAACATCAATGATGTCACACACACACTTGGATCAAGCTTCACTTGAAAAGTGTGCTGATATGGTGGGAGAAACATCCATGCCAGATCTAAATTTCTCTAATATAGATCTTTCTCAACAACTTGCTGTGATCCCTCAGCTTAGGATCCACAAGTCTCAGCCTACCATAAACATCATTAGAGATGTTGTCTTAGGGGTAAAGACAAGAGGACAAACCCATGAAGCAAATGTTTGTCTTCACTCTTGTTTTCTATCCGGGATAGAGCCAAAGAAAGTTGATGAAGCTCTAAAGGATGGAAGTTAGGTTGAAGCTATGCAACAAGATCTACGTCAATTCAAAAGGCAGAAAGTTTGGAACCTTTGTCCTCTTTCATCTGGGAAGACTACAATTGGAACCAAATGGGTGTTTAGGAACAAGAAAGATGATAAAGGCACCATCATCAAGAACAAAGCTAGACTGGTTGTTCAAGGATACACACAAGAAGAAAGGATTGACTACACTCATGTCTTTGCTCCAGTGGAAAGATTAGAAGCTGTTAGGATATTCTTGGCATTTGTTGCATCCAAGAACGCAAGGTCTTTCAACTTGATGTGAAGTGTGCCTTTTTGTATTTATTGATAGATGAAGAGGTTTATCTCAGATAGCCACATGGTATTGTAGATCCTGATCATCCTGATTATGTCTACAAGCTCGACAAACCTCTCTATAGGCTACATCAGGCACCCAGGAAGTGGTATGAGACACTTTTTGAGTATCTTTGTAAACATGGATACAGGAGAGGTAGTATATATGGAACTCTCTTCATCAAAGAACAAGGAAAACACATATTGCTAGTTCAAGTATATGTGGATGACATCATCTTTGGTTCAACTAATCCAAAGCTTTGCAAAGACATTGAGAAGCTAATGAAAGACAGATTTGAAATGAGTACCATGGGGGAACCCAATTTCTTTCTGGGAATTCAAGTGAAGCAAGTTGAAGATGGCATCTTCATAAGTTAGTCAAAGTATGTTCAGGACATACTCAAGAGATTCAATATGACTGACTGCAAGATTGCTAAGACACCCATAGCTATAAATCATTCTCTTGGTCCTAATCTTGAGGCGGGAGTGTGTAGATGAGCACTTATATGGGGCTATGATTGGGTCTCTTATGTATCTTACTGCTAGCAGGCCCGATATCATGTTTGCTACATGTATTTGTGCAAGATATCAAGCCAACCCTAAGATGTCTCAGCTTATCATAGTCAAGAGGATTCTAAGATACC
Source organism: Flaveria trinervia (assembly GCA_025506515.1). Taxonomy (NCBI): domain Eukaryota; kingdom Viridiplantae; phylum Streptophyta; class Magnoliopsida; order Asterales; family Asteraceae; genus Flaveria; species Flaveria trinervia. The sequence continues at coordinate 76,795,499 of CM046443.1, forward strand.
TCAAAGGTGCATCAACACTTGGACTATGGTATCCTAAGAACTCTGAGTTCAATGTGTACGCCTATACAGATAGTGATTATGGTGGTTGCAACATGACTGCAAAATCTACATCTGGGGGATGTCAATTTCTTGGTGGAAGGGTTGTCTCATGGCAATGCAAGAAACAATCATGTGTCTCTGCATCAACTACTAAAGCTGAATACATTGCTGAGTCTGGAGGAGGAGAGAGAGAGAGAGGAAAAGGAGGCTAAGGGGAGAAAGTTCCTCTGCTGAGTCTCCAAGACTCATGGAGAGTGCAATCAGTGCTGCCCCCAGAAGAAATACTCAGAATGATGAGTTAAGGGTAGTCAGGATTAACTATCTGCAGATTAGGAACTATGACATAGACAGTGTCATTTCTCTTCCCTTGGATGAGTTGAATGAACTGGTTGACCTGGAAAGATCAAGAGAGAAGAGGAGGCAGAAGATGAAGAACTCCTAGTACAAGTCAAAGAAGAGAGAATAAGAAAAAGACTGTACAAAGGTATGCCTACCCTCTCCCCAGTTCAAGAAACTCCTAAACAAGAGGATGTGATTCAACAAGAACCTCAGGTAGATAAGAAGAAGACAGAATCAAGATGATTAACTACCTGAGTGCCACAGGCTTCTATCAGGCAGATGCACTCCTTCCTTTGCCTTATGACTATATTGAGTTTGAGTACTTATACAACTTGAGCTTCAGTTAGTCAAGGAAAGAAAGACAACAAAGAAGAAGCTAAGGGAAGAAGCTGCAAAATCAAGAGCCATCATCCAAAAGAGCATGAAGAAGTCTGCTGGTAGGCAGAGGATGATGAGCTTCTTGAAGCTGTATGGATTCTCAGAAAGGAGACTTGGACCCATGTCTCTATCCACTATGGATGAGCATATCAGGGTAATCAAGCAGAAGATTAAGAGTGGGGAGCTCACTGACTTACACTCCACTCCAAGTCAAGCTCCACCTGAAGTGGAGATTAAGGTTGAACAACTAGAGACAACATAACCCGGACCTCTGCTAATGCTCAGCAAGCTTCATCTTCTGATCCACGGCATGGTCAACCTCCCTCTCCATCTGAACCTGAGAGAGAGGAAGTACCAACTAAGAAAAACAGTGAAGATCAATCTGGTGTCTCAGTTAAAATTTGGAAAGAGAACGAAGAGGATGGCTTCTAGACCAAAGCCTAAGAAGAAGAAGAAGCCTGCATCCCCTTCTCAACCTCAGGATGACTCAGAACAGCCTGAGGATGTGCACCAGAGGAAGCTACACCAACTCCAATTCAATTAGCTCCTCTAGCAACAGAAGACCCATCTTGTCTTGGACATACACCACAAATCCAGAAAGATGGCATGTTATTAGAGATCAAGGCATTGAAGACATTTATACATGGAAAGATATGTTTTAGTTGCCTCTGCATGACTTCTTTGACATGAGAAGACACTTTGACAGCCTGAAGGATCCTGATCATCTTATAAAGAAAGGAATGGTGATCATCCTAATGAGGACTGTTAATATCTGATGTTTTCAAAAGTATTTTGGTAACATAAGCCTAGGGGGAGTTTGTAGAGATTAATGAAGAGGCTGATGCAACCTAAACATCTTTAGTCTTTCCTGCATGCTGCACAAGTGCATTAAAGAAGAAGCTTAGGAAGTTTCACACATGAAACAAAAAAAACTCTATGTGTGAAATCTTCCGAAGCCAAGACCAATATCTTCCGAAGCCAAATATGAAGTCTTCCGAAGCCTCAGAGACAAAGTCTTCCGAGGCTTCAAGTTCATGAAGACAGATTTCTGCAAGCTTTAGTAACATGCTTTATCTGATGTACTGTTCCGTAAACCTGGACACCTTTCCGCTGCACCTCTGCAAGTCACCAACTTGCATGAGTTGTTGAAAAGGTCCATGCTTTTGGTAATTGTTCATAGAGGTCTTGAGTCTGTAACTTTCTACTTTATATACTTTATCCTTTTTGTAATAGATAAGGATGTGAGCTATGCCATGTCATATTCAAAAGTCAAAAGGCAATCTGGCTTTTGACTCTATAATTAATTTTGTTTGTGTATAGTCAATTTTATCCAGCTGGCTTTCAAAGTATAACCGGCTGCAGGATGTAGTATAAGTATCTCGTGTTCTTGTATCTTTCGAATATGCTTTGTAACATTTGTAATAGAACATAGAGAAGGCAATATACTACATTCTTGAAAACCAAACACTTGTGTTCCTTGTGTTCTGCCTCTTGTATTACTTGTGTTCTTAGTATCTCAACACTTGGTTTTGTATATGTTTATCAAAGTCACATTAACTATTAATGTGTCAAAATGCAGCGGATTAATAATCCAAGAAAATTTTCAGATTAGTTAATATGTATATATCAAATATATGTGGAAAACAAAACCATTAACATGGATCTTTATATGAAGAACATGCTATCAAACAAACAAACAAAACATCTAAACTACCTTTTACAAATCACGGATGAAAGGGAAGATGAAGATGAAAGCAAAATCTCCAAAGTAGATGATCTCAAGAGGTGATACCCGCAAGCCTTTATAACACCTTGCTTGTTAGGATGCTATACCAAGGATTGCTCTTTTCTTGTTCCTTAAAACGAAATCAGCAAGCCTTTTTTCAGCACATGAAAACCGAGAACAGGCTGGTCCTTTTGAGGTTAATGTATTGAGAGTAAAAGTGTTATTGAATGATGGAGTGTTTTAGAAGAGAAAAGCTATTCAAGGACCAAGACCAAGGCTTGCTCCTAATGGCCCTCTTGGGCGGCGGCTTATCAGCCTCAAAAAGAGGTTTCCCCCCAAAATTTTTTTAGTTTTATCAAAACTACACTCTTAAATCATTCTTTTATAAAATTAAAACCCCCTTTTAATTTTATAATACTTACACACTTGTATTTGTCATTTCATTTCATTTTTAACTCAAATTAAAATGAAACAAATAACTTCTCATGAACAAATTATCCATATAACATTGTTCATTTACAAAAGCAATGATTTAGAAACCCCATTTTCTAAATTGGTGTTTAATATATTTGTATGATCTTATCTACGAATAAATATTTATAGGTGTTTGTATGGCTTGTTATTGGGTATGGCCCGACTTGGATCATAACGTACTAACCACATCAATCTTATATGTGTCTTAGGCATATAAGATCCAACAATCTCCCACTTGCATAAGATTCATAGAAGATTGATGCAAGCAGTAAATACCGCCTAACAACGGTTTACTACCCGTAATACGTATGACAAAGTGCCATTCAATAACATGATCTCCTTCAAGTACCATACTTGAAATGTTTTTAGGTGAATTAATCATCTATCCTTTTGTCACAGATATCATGTTAAATCCCAGAGACATAGAATTGTCATTCTCTGATGGTCTAACTTAAATAGGCCTTAGATATCTAACTCTCAATGAATAAGAGGAACAAATTCCATCTTGACTACATACGTCTCTCACAATCACCTTATATCATATCTGAACCTAGCCTTATGTACTGCCAATGTTTCATAACATCAAGGAACTAAGTCAAAGTACGATACTTGGTGAGTATTAAGACCCAATATGTATCTCAGGTCTCAGGATAAAATAATATTCGCCTTTACTCAATATTTCTCATGACTAATGATAAAGATTCTATGCAGAAATAATTAAGAGCGGGTCAGTCCTATATCTATATCCCATAGATATCACCTTGGCAGCAACCTTTTGTTCTATATTCATACTTTATGAATATCAACCTATCCAAGTTCATTATAGTCTTACATTCATAGTTGTTCCCATAAGTATGATCAACTACGGACGTTTAGAATAACTTACTTATTCACGGATTTAAACATGCTAAAATAGAAGAACAAATGAAGATTATAACCATATAATTAACTCAAATAACATAAGTTCCAATATCTAAATACAAAATTTGATCAAGTCCAATCACTAGAATATTGAAGTCCTAAGGCACAAGAATGACTTTCATGCTTTGACCTATCCAGGAGCTTCGTGAATGGATCTGCAATGTTTTGATCAGTGTGAACTCTGCGAATACATATCTTTCCCTTTTCAACTTTATCCCTTATGGAGTTGAATCTCCGTTCAATGTTCCGAGTCTTTTGATGTGCCTGAGGTTCCTTGATTTAAGCAATCGCACCCTCGTTATCACAAAAGATCTCTAGGGGGTCTTGAATGGTAGCAACGACCCCTAGATGAGCAATGAACTTCCTAAGCCACGCAGCTTCTTGAGCCGCCAATGAAGCGGCGATGTATTCTGATTCTCTTGTAAATAGTGCCACTACATCTTGTTTTGAGCTCTTCCAAGAGACCGCTCCTCCATTCATAATGAAGACATATCCTGACTGTGATCAAGAATCATCTCGATCAGTTTGGAAACTTGCGTCCGTGTAACCCTTTACAACGAGCTCCTCCTCACCAGATCCATATATTAAGAACATATCCTTAGTGTTCCTACGGTATTTCAAAATACTCTTAACAGCCATCCAATGACTATTGCCAGGATTTTGTTGATATCTACTTGTCATGCTTAGAGCATATGACACGTCCAGCCTAGTACATATCATTGCATACATGATGGATCCTATAGCAGATGCATATGGGACTCCATTCATTCTTTCTTGTTCAACCATTGAACTAGGGCATTGAGACGTGCTCAATATAGTCCCCTTTTGAATAGGTACCGAACCTTTCTTATAATTCTCCATCTTGAATCTTTTCAAGACCTTTTCAATGTATGTACTTTGGTTTAAACCTATCAATCACGTCGATCTATCCCTATAGATCTTTATTACCAAAATATAGGCGGCTTCACCAAGATCCTTAATTGAAAAACAGCTTCCAAGCCAGGCTTTTACACCTTCCATTTTGGAATGTCGTTTCAAAATAGTAAAATGTCATCGACATATAATACAAGGAAAGTAGTAATGCTCCCACTAGCTTTATTATACACACAAGCCTCATTAGCGCTTTTTATGAAGCCAGATTTCTTTACTTCATCATCAAAACGGTGATTCCAACTTCTCGATGCTTGTTTCAATCCGTAGATTGACTTCTTTAACCTGCATACCTTGTTAGGATGTTTTGGATCAACAAAACCTTCAGGCTGTTCCATATCGACATCTTCCTCAAGATATCCATTAAGGAAAGCGGTTTTGACATCCATTTGCCATATCCCATAGTCGTAATATGCAGCTACGGAAAACAATATCCTGATAGATTTTAGCATTGCGACAGGCGAAAAAGTTTCATCATAATCAACCCCTTGAGTTTGGTAAAACCTTTTGCTACAAGTCTAGCTTTATAAGTATCCAAGTTTCCATGCATCTTGGTTTTCTTCTTGAAAACCCACTTACTCCAACTACCTTGGATTTAAGAGGTGGTGTTACCAATTCCCAAACTTGGTTATCATACATGGATTGCATCTCAATGTTCATGGCTTCTTGCCATTTTTCAAAATCAGGTTTTGACATTGCATCACGGTATGTGGTTGGTTCATCCGAATCTACCACATAGCATCCATCCATAAAAAATCCATATATTTCAGGAGGAACACTAGTTCTACCAGTTCTGTGAATGTTTTGTGTATCTTGATCATCCATATGATCATTCTCAACATCCTCATGTTGAATGCTAGTATCAACCAAATGTGTATCATCTTGTGAATCTTGAACCTCTTCAAGTTCCACTGTTCTTCCACTAGTTCCTTCCGAAAGAACTTAGTTTCCAAAAATTCTGCCTTTTGAGCAATAAGTACTTTCTACTGTGTTGAATCATAGAAATAATATCCAATACAATCTCTAGGATATCCAATGAAAATACACTTAGTGGATCGGGCTTCCAGTTTGTTTTGAGTGTATTGCTTAGGATAAGCCTCACACCCCCAAACTTTTAAGTATGAAAATGATGGAACCCTTCCATGGCATACTTCAAGGGCGTCCTTTCCACTTTCTTGGTTGGGGCCATATTTAAAATATGGGCCGCGGAGAGCAAAGCGAAACCCCAAAATGATAGAGGTAGTAAACTTCTAGCCATCATAGATCGAACCATATCCAATAAAGCCCGATTCCTCCTCTCAGACACACCATTATGTTGTGGTGTTCCAGGTGGAGTAAGTTGTGAGATAATCCCATAACTTCTAAGATACTCTTGAAATTCACTACTTAGGTATTCACCTCCTCTATCTGTACAAAGAATTTTGACCATTTTGTTGAGTTGATTTTCTACTTCATTCTTGAAATTTTGAACATTTCAAAAGATTCATGTTTGTGTCTTAATAAGTACACATACCCATAACGACTATAGTCATCGGTAAAGGTAATGAAGTATTTTTCACCATTCCTAGTTATTGGTTTAAAAGGTCCACATGCATCCGAATGTATGATCCCTAATAAATCATTTGCCCTTTCATTAGTCCCACTAAAAGGGGCCTTTGCATTTTACCTTGTAAACAAGACTCGCATACATCAAATGAATCATTTTCATTAGTTTTTAAAAGACCATTCTTTTGAAGTGTTTGTATATGATTCTTGTTTATGTGACCAAGGCGACAATGCCAAAGATAGGAATTACTCAAATCTAATTTGAGCCTTTTGGTGGTTGCTTGGTACATTGAGCTATCATATGTTGTGTTATCATGAACCAATTCATAAATACCATTACAAGGTATAGCCTTAAAATAAAACACATGATTTAAAGAAACATGAATATCATTGTCAACAAACTTGAAATGATAATCACATTGTCTTAGACGGGAAACAGAAGTAATGTTCCTAGTCAAACTAGGAGCATACAAAACTTCTTTAAAATAACTTCCAAACCACTTGGAAGCTTCAAAATGTAGTCTCCTTGGGCTTCTACGTGAACCTTGGCACCATTGCCCATAAAGAGACTAATTTCCCCTTTTGCATAATGCTCACTTCTTTTGAACCCCTGCAACAAATTCCAAATATGAGTTCCACATCTGGTATCCAATACCCATGTGTTAGAAGAAATAATATTTAGCTCAACATGTATCATAAAGATCGTACCTGAGATTTGCCCCACATCCCTCTTCGATCTCAACTCTATGAGATAGACCGGACAATTGCGTTTCCAATGGCCTACCTCACCACACTCAAACCACGGGTCTTCATGAGCAACCTTATGCTTCTTTTCTTTCGGTTTGGGCGGTTCCACTTTAGCTTTACCCTTACCCTTTCCCTTGACGTGCCCCTTCCCTTTGGCAAGACTTGCCCTAGGGTTGGGGAGGATCCTTTTCTTACTACCTCCTTCATTGATCGTAAGGACTGGTAGAACCTTTCTACCCATGCCTGCCTCGGCCGTTTTGAGAATTGAATGAAGCTCACCAATGCTCTTGTCCCATCCATTCATGTTATAGTTCATAAGAAAGCTATCAAACTTCTTGGATAGGGAGTTGAGGATCAAATCCGTTGCTAACTCGTTGCACACACGACAGTTAGGCCTTTCAAGGGGATCAATGTTGCTCTTCATCTTAAGAACGTAAGATGATATTGATTGCGTCTCGTCCATCCGACATGCATGGAGCGCTCGAACCTTTTCGAAGCGTTCCACCCTTGATTGTTGTTGGAACATTTCCTTCAACTGGGTGATCATGTCATAGGCATTGTGGTCTTCAAAGTCCTTTTGTAAATCGGGAATCATACTCGCTAGCATGAGACATGAGACTTGCACAGAGTCCTCGGTGTACTTGACCCACTCGGCAAAGGCCTCTACATTATTCTCATCGGGTTGATCGGGAATGGGATTGTCTAACACATAGGACTTCTTTTCTTGCTTGAGAACGATTCTCAAGTTTCGATACCAGTCCATGAAGTTCCATGGTTAGACGTTCCTTTTCAAGGATAGTCCTTAGTGATAGGTTATGGGCGGTCGGGATAGAGTTGATGTTGTTTGCCATCTATAATTTCACAAAGTTCAAATTTAGTATTTTTAATATCAAAGTATTTTAATTATTAATACCCTTTTATGTCTCATAGACAATTAATAATTAAAATCTAGAATCCAACGTTATATTTAAATATCGGTTAGGTGACCTTTATCTCTTTATTTAAATTAACAATGTAGTCAACGTTTGACAATTGTAACCTATTACAAATTTTAGTTGTATGGGATCGGTTTAAACATCTTATGTTTTGTTTGGCATGTTTATCCCATCAACACCATTTGTACGTCATGCTTCGGTGATCCTAATGCATGATTTCCAAATCAAGTCGTCCTACTTAGACACACTTGTGATTTTACAAATATAAGTGGTTAGGTGACCTTTATCCCACAAATATGGTAATTTCACCTCAACTTCACAAGTTTCTACATTTATGGTTAGGTGACCTTTATCCCATAAATAAGTTGCAAGTGAATTGAGTGTTGTTTAAAAGGATGGTGTTACACTTGTTTTGAAAAGGGTTTTGCGGTTCTAAAATTCTAGCTTTTAGAAAAAACCTTTTATACCATACAATTTGTATGCATTCAAATGCATGGTATTTTATGAAAAACTATTTTCATGATTCCTTTTAATAAAACCATTTCTATTAAATCATTAACCATTAATAAACTCATTTTATTAATTCCTTTAATGATATTAAAGAACTAATTTTATGTTTGTTTTATCATAGTTGTTTACTAAGTTATCAATTTTCAACAAAATGTCAAACACATCCAAACAACCAAAACAAACAACCAAACATACAATATAATGCATAACCATAGCCAACTATTTTGACCACACTTGCTTGCCATAACAAGTGTGTCAAGAGTTCATCTCTAGGGTAAAAAAATGACACAATGTTGTGTTGATGAACTCACACTTGAACTTGCATCCAAATGCTTCAAGTATTCCTTTTGTGTTGTGATTCCACCACCATCTTTAGGCACCTTCTTTGTCTTATAAATCAGCCCCAAAATGCTTATTATATAGAAAAAAACTTAATACATTTTTCTAGGAAAATAAAGTGCAGACTAATCTATTTATTACATACCAAATGAAACAAATAAATTACATAGCCTTTATTACAACCAAATGAAATCACAACGAGAAACAATCAAACACAAAGTCATGGCTAGGTTTTATGCACCAAAATTACATCCAAATATGTAAACAAAACAAACTAGAATGGCACACTTTTATACCCCAAAATTTCAACCAACATAAACCAAAACATAAGGGGTTTTTGTCAAACAAACAAACCATCATATGATATTAATTTTTCAGGATCATAACTATGCATAGAAAGTATAATCTTGAAAAACAAAGGGTTTGCCATGAGTGAAATTTCCAGCCCACTTTTTACAAAAAAAAGGACTCGAAAATTTCGTTTTTTTGAAGCATGTATCCATATAACCGGCTCTTGATGCCATTGTTGGGTTTTGTATAGTTTATCAAAGTCACCTTAACTATTAATGTGTCAAAACGCAGCGGATTAATAATCAAAGAAAATTTTCAGATTAGTTAATATGTATATATCAAATTATGTGGAAAACAAAACCCATTAACATGGATCTTTATATGAAGAACATGTTATCAAACAAACAAACAAAACATCAAAACTACCTTTTATAAATCATGGATGAAAGGGAAGATGAAGATGAAAGCAAAATCTACAAAGTAGAAGATCTCAAGAGGTGATACCCACAAGCCTTTATAACACTTTGCTTGTTAGGATGCTCCACCAAGGATTGCTCTTTTCTTGTTCCTCAAAACAAAATCAGCAAGCCTTTTTTCAGCCTTGAAAACCGAGAACAGGCTGGTCCTTTTGAGGTCAAAAAGATAATGTATTGAGAGTAAAAGTGTTATTGAATGATGGAGTGTTTTAGAGGAGAAAAGCTATTCAAGGACCAAGACCAAGGCTTGCTCCTAATGGCCCTCTTGGGCGGCCGCTTATCAGCCTCAAAAAGAGGTTTCCCCGCAAAAAAATTTTAGTTTTATCAAAACTACACTCTTAAATCATTCTTTTATAAAATTAAAACCCCCTTTTAATTTTATAATACTTACACACTTGTATTTGTCATTTCATTTCATTTTTAACTCAAATTAAAATGAAACAAATAACTTCTGATGAACAAATTATCCATATAACATTGTTCATTTACAAAAGCAATGATTTAGAAAACCCATTTTCTAAATTGGCGTTTAATATATATTGTATGATCTTATCTACGAATAAATATTTATAGGTGTTTGTATGGCTTGTTATTGGGTATGACCCGACTTGGATCATAACGTACTAACCACATCAATCTTATATGTGCCACAGGCATAAGATCCAACAATATATACATATATATATACATATATATATACATATATATATATACACACATATATATATACACACATATATATACATATTGTCAGGACCGTGTATGTACGGAATACTAACATATTCTGCGTTTATACCGAATCAAATAGTGCGGAATCCTTTTTGATAGGTGATCCAATCAGTGAGAACAAATGCCCGATCAATATAAGATTGAAAATAAATGTTATGAATAAATAGAGATCAACCAGGTTGATCTATGAAGTTGGACAGGCTTCCTTGGACGTTCTAGACAGCTAGGGTTCGTAAGAGTATCAAGTGTTCTCGAATTGTCTCTAATTGTTCCGTTTTTCCATGAATTAAGGGATATTTATTGGTTATAGGTTTACAATCGTACGACTTAACCATTAGCATGGTTTAGTCGTGCGACTGAATCATGCGATTCTTCCATATGCACGACTGAAGGTTCAGTCGTGCGACTGAGCCAATCTTATGTCTCAATCATGCGACTGATCCAGTCTCCTGGTTCAGTCGTGCGACTGGTCCATAAGCATGATGTATTCATACGTATGGTCCATAAGCATGGTCCATTAGCATGAATAATCATACAACAACTTCAAACCTATAAAATAAGTTCATATATATGAATTAAAGATACATTAACATCAAAGCACAAATCATATATCATTACATCATGTTGGAGCTGTACAAGATAGTCTATATTATCATCACAGTAAAAGTTAACAAAAGTCAACGTCAAAGGCTAAGTCAACGAAAGTCAAACATGACACGTTCGAGACAAAGAACCGAGATGAGACGTTGAAGATTTAGATTAGTAGGAGTTTTATTGTAATAAATATATTTGGTGTGAACAGAATATATTTTATGTTGTTTTTATTCATTTTTATGCTTAATATGTAATTTTTCCTTAATTAGTCTAAGTCTAACGAGTTCGGTGCAATTAGTGAGTATTAGTCTAGACTATAAATAGTTTAATTGTTATTAGTGTTTATAATGGTTGAATGTTCATTTGATTGGCGTTTCTACTTTGTACGAATCATATGCAATCAATATAGATCAAAGGGCTTTTATTGTGATTATCATCTTGATCCTTTCTTCTTCTTTATCTACCTGAGGTTCTTGTTGAACCACATCCTTATGTTCAGGACTTTCTTGAACTGGGGAGAGAGAAGACACATGCTTGTACAGTCTTTTCTTTCTTCTATCTTCTTTGATTTGTACCAGTAGCTCTGCATCTTCTCCCTCTTTCTTCTCCTTTGACCTTTCCATGTCAACCACTTCATTCAGTTCATGCAAGGGGAGAGAAATGACATTGTTAATGTCATAGTTCCTGGTCTACAAGTAGTTTATCGTGACTGCCCTCAACTCATCATCCTAAGTGTTTGGTCTGGGGGTAGCCCTGATTGCAGTCTCCATGAGTCTTGCAGACCCAAAAGAGGAAATTTCTCCCCTCAGCTTCCTTTTCCTCTCTCTCCTCCTCCTTCTCAATCTCCTCAAATGTCATCTTTATTTTCCCTTTGTCACTCACAGACCTTTGTGACTCTGGGTGGAGAGGCTTTGGCCTTCATTTCTTGATATAGCTTCTGAGCTTTGGCCAGAGAGGGGTTGAAAAGCACCTTCACCGGCAGGTGTCTCAATAAGGGTATGGATCACTACAGTAGTTGATGTTGATGGGACAGGGCTCTCACATTCTGCCACTAGACCTTCAGTCAAGGTTTCCCCTATGAAATTAATCTTAGGAGTCTATTGAGTCCATATCAATATGAACTTGAAGAAGTTGTTGCGTAGGCACAATTTCAAGTGAGGATGGTGAGTCCTTAATATCCATACTCTCTGAAGAACTCCCAGGTTCTGTGACAGTGATGACTTTCTCCCCCTTTTTGGTAGCATCACCCACTTGCATAGGTAGCTAGGAGTTAGGTCAATCACCTCCACAAGTTCTTGTGTTCCTGGTTGAGCTTCTCTTAAAGGTCTCCTAGCTAGTTTTTCCTTAAGATATGAAATCTCAAGTTGCTAATCATTGACCTTATTTTACAAGGTAGTCACCTGAGATTCAAGGTGACTAAACTTGGAGACTAAATAGGTGCATGTTGTAGACAGTTGTTGCACCTTTAGTCTTAGATTCCCCTCATCTTCATTAGAAGAATCATTAGGGGATGAGATAATTGGAGCAGAATCCTCGATCTTATCACCAGCTTCAGGTTCTTGGCTGCTGGTTTTCCTCTGCTCACTAACAGCCTCAGTTGAGAAGCCTGTGGGTTGAGTGGCCATGGTTGAGGTCTTAATGATGTAATCACTTTAAAAAGTGAGAGCCTCTTCCATATGGACATCTTGAACATGTTTAGAAGTGTCCACCTCAGTTGTAGGTGACTAATGTGGGATAGAAGTAAGAGACTCAAGAGCATTCATCTCTCTTTGAGAAGGGATAAAGAAGAGAGAGTCATGATACTCACTGAAAACCTAGATCTTCATCAGTATAGAAGTCAAGGTTGGGGATCGGTTGGTTGAGATCTAAAGGTTGGGGATCGGTTGGTTGAGATCTAAAGGTTGGGGATGGTAACTGTCCCCTGAAGGTTTATCATCGGAGTGTTGAGACTCAGAGTGATGGCTTCAGGCAGTTTGGCTAATGAGCTCATCAGGCTGAGCATGATGAACCTTAGCACTGATCATAGAAGGAATGGGAGTGGTTTGCTCCTCAGGAGAAGTGGGAGCTCTAGTGTCCACTTCTTCCTATGTGGGTAAGTATATGATGGCCTCCACAGATTGAATAGTCTGAGTAGGGGTTCGTTTATGTTTTCATTGGTGGGTAAGGGTGATTTGTGGTTGTTTATGTGGTAGGAAAGTAGAAGGTGTGGGTTCAACACTAGCTGGTGCTGCTAGTTGTCACCTTGAGCAATGAGCTCTAACATTTTTGGGACCAGGGTTGTTTCTACCCCAAAGAAGCCAATAGTGAGCTTTCTCAGTATTTTGAAGATGTCGGGATTCATTTGTCCCAGTTTAAGAATATTACCCGTTCCCCTTAACTGTGAGCCCAGTTAACAATAAGAATGTATTGAACATATCTAGGGAACATGTAATACTCTAAGGAGTCCAAGTTTTCAAGCAAGTTAGTATATACGAACTGAGAGTACCTGAACTTGACTCCCTAAAACATCCAATGGACGATGAAGGAGAGATCCTTAGGAATCTAGTTCCATCCACCATTTGTTTGATAAGCTGTGGATAACCACATGGAGCAGGAATTTCCATTTGGATGAGACCTTCCCTTTCCTTAAGGTCTTGACAGAGTAATCTCCCTCATATCCCAACTGCACAAGGACTGGTTGACAGCCTCCATGGGAAAGAACACCGCACCTTCTTCATCATCCAGCTGAAGATGCATGTTGATGATGGCCAGAGTAATGAAGACTGTTCTCCCCTGCACTGTGGCAAAAAGTGCCTTCTCCCCGTCCATTGTGACCTCTTGGCAGGTCTTCTAGAATTTTAGCAGTTGATCCTCATAAAGAGGAGGATCAATGGTCAAGGAGGTGGAATAGTTAAACGACAAACCTCTGAGAAATGTGGATCTTTCTCAAAGTTTAACGGAGCAACCTGATTATGTTGTCTGTGTAACTGCATGGTAAAGTTTGGATCATTTCTGTGAAGAGGGTTGGCCATTTTGAGGTAGCTTAAGAATGAATAAAGAAAGAAGAAGAAATTTTAGAGAGAAATTTGGAGTTTTAGGTCAGGAGGAAGAAGGAGATGATAGAAAGAGGGGGAAACCGTTGGGTTTATATGTGAAAAAGGATTTCAGATAAAGTTTAATAAAGGAGGATAAACTTTGAAATCCGGATGTCGGTCCTACCTCTGAAAAAGTAGTTTACTTTTGCTCAAAAAGTAGTTTTCTTGGAATTCAAAAAGCGTCCGAAGGTAAATTATCTTTGGAAGTTTTAATGAAAAAGCTTCCAAAGCTAAAATGACTTTGGAAGATTTTTCTGAGAGTTGTGAAAATTTTGCTTCGGAAGAAAATTAAGACTTGACTACTTTGTTACAAAAGAACAAAACTTCCGAGAGTTAATTTGCTTCAACAGAGAATGGTCCTTGAAAACATATAAGTGTCTGAGATAAGCATTCAAGCTTCAGAAGATATTTCAGAAATTTCTCCCGAAGGTAAATTTCTTAGACCGTTATTTGTTTTAAAGACATGATTTTCTTCCAAAGGATCAAAAATTTTCAATAATCTAAGGAAAGTCTTCAAAAAGATTTTCATCCAAAGAAAACAAGAGCTTATGAAAGTGATGAACTAGACAACTTAGGACACATAGATTTTAAGAAATAATAAGAATTAGTTTTAAGAAAAACCTACTGAAAGTTTATCATCCCAATAACTGATAGTAGATATTTAAATCTCTGTTCATCAAAAGCTTTTGTAAATAGATCAGCATACTGAACATTTTTGTGAACTTTGACTAGTTTAATTAATCCCTTTTCATAATTATCTCTTATTAAATGATACCTAATGTTGATGTGTTTAGTCCTTCAGTGTTGCACAGGATTCTCTGTGATAGAAATAGCACTGATGTTCTCTATGTGAATGGGAGTCTCCTTGAAGTTTAACCCATAGTACAACATCTAATTCTGAATCCAAAGCACTTGAGCACAGCAGTTTGCAGCAGCACTGTATTCAGCTTCAACAATTCATGCAGAGACACAAGATTGTTTCTTGCATTGCCATGAGACAACCCTTCCACCAAGGAACTGACATCCCCCAGATGTAGACATTGCAGTCATGTTGCAACCACCATAATCACTATCAATATATGCATACAAATTAAAGTCTGAATTCTTTGGATTCCATAAACCAAGTGTTAAGCACCTTTGAGGTATCTTAGAATCCTTTTGATAACGATAAGGTGAGACATCTTAGGGTTGGCTTGATATCTTGCACAAATACATGTAGCAAACATGATATCAGGCCTGCTAGCTATAAGATACATAAAAGACCCAGTCATAGCTCTATAAAGGTGTTCATCCACACACTCCCCCTCAAGATCAGGTCCAAGGGAGTGGTTTCTTGCTATGGGTGTCTTAGAAATCTTACAATTAGTCATGTTGAACCTCTTGAGTATGTCTTGAACATACTTTAACTGACTAATGAAGATGCCATCTTCAACTTGCTTCACTTGAATTCCCAAAAAGAAATTGAGTTCCCCCATGGCACTCATTTCAAATTTGTCCTTCATTAGCTTCTCTTAGTCTTTGCAGAGCCTTGGATTAGTTGAACCAAAAATGATGTCATCTACATACACTTGAACTAGCATCAAGTCATTTCCTTGTCCTTTGATGAATAGAGTTCCATCTATAGTACCCCTCCTGTATCCATGTTTGTAGAGATATTGAGATAAAGTCTCATATCACTTCCTAGGTACTTGATGCAACCCATAAAGAGCTTTTTCAAGCTTACAGACATAATCAGGATGACCAGGATCTGCAAAACCAGGTGGCTGTTTGACATACACCTCTTCATCAATCACTCCATACGGAAAATCACACTTCACATCAAGTTGATAGACCTTGAAGTTCTTGGATGCAGCAAATGCCAGGAATATCCTCATAGCTTCCAGTCTTGCTACAGGAGCAAAGACATCAATGTAGTCAATCCCTTCTTCTTGTGTGTACCCTTCAATAACTAGTCTAGCTTTTTTCTTGATGATAATGCCTCTATCATCCTTCTTGTTCCTAAACACCAATTTTGTTCCAATGGTAGTCTTCCCATGAGGAAAAGGACAAAGGTTCCAAACTTTCTACCTTTTTAATTGAAGCAGCTCCTGTTGCATAGCTTCAACCCAACTTCCATCCATTAGAGCTTCATCAATTTTCTTTGGCTCTATCTGGGATAAGAAACAAGAGTGAAGACAAATATTTGCTTCATGGGTTTGTCCTTATGTTCTTACCCCTGAGACAACATCTCCAATGATGTTTGTGGTGGGGTGAGACTTGTGGATCCTTAGTTGAGGGATCACAACAAGTTGTTAAAAGAGATCTAAATTAGAGAAATTTAGATCTGGCATAGATGTTTCACCCACTACATCAGCACACTTATCAAGAGAAACTTGATCAAATGAGTATGTGAATCGTTGATGTTGTCATCTATGGAGTGGTTATCAGCATCAAGAAATTTCTGATCACTGTCACTACCTCCATTGTTTTCTTCTACATTTGTGGCATTTGGAGCATATATACTCATATATAGTGTGTCCGTCGCTTGTCGAATAGTCTAGGCTTAATGCAATACACCTGATATGTTGTAAACACATGAAACTGGGTCATTCGCAGGAGCATATGCGAATGAGACTCAGTCGTACGACTGAGCCATGCTAATGGACTAGCCGTGCGACTGAGAGATGCGATTGGGACATTCGTAAGACTGAAACATAAGTATGGTCCAGTCGTACGATTGAACCATACGCATGGTCCAGTCGTACGATTGAACCATATGCTTGGTCCAATCGCACGAATGGGCCCAGTCACATCTAATATGGGTCGAGGCCTATATATACTAGTTTCAATGTGTAGAGAGATTAAGGATTTCCAGAGGATTTTGGGAGGAAGTCTGCCCGGAGCCTAGGGCTGCCGGATGAGAAGGGAGATCATGCTCGATCTTCCCCTTGCCGAGAGTCTTGATTCTTATGTTGTAAGGAGCTTGTAATCGTTAGGTTTTATCAATGAAACCATTCAATTATAGTTCGTATTACTGTTTGACTTTTGGTTTGATGTTGTTTATCCTCCCGTCAAGAACATGCTCGGATGTTTATCGATCCTAGAAACCGACTTCACAATTGGTATCAGGGCCAGTTACTGCAGGAATGCTCTAACAATCATTCTAGCAACCCGAGCTCTTGATTTCTGGATCAAAGTTCAGATCTTGACGTTAAACCCACTTCGTATTCTTCGTGTTTTGCTCAGATCTTGTTACGTGCATTGCTTCTATGTTAAAATCAAATTCGAAACCACATTCCTATCACCTTGTCGAATCTGATGATATCTACTTTGTTTCGGTTCATGTTGAATTCGTTAGATTAGGGTTTTGGGTAGCCCTGGCGGCTGCAGATCTGAAAATCTGCGTGCATACCCGTTAATGCGACTGGGCCATGCGATTGGATGATTCGTATGAATGAGCCATGCGAATGAACCATTCGTGCGACTGGACCAGTCATATGTTTAGTCATGCGACTGGACCAGTCGTATGTTCAATCGCACGAATGAGACATCCGCATTGACTCATCCGCATTTGTTCCAGACCAAAAAAAAGAGTCTGGAACAGCTTCTTGCACAGATTTGAAGATGAGCAAAGAATATTCACCCTAAGGTTCTTTTGTCAAATAAGTTTGATGTGTACCCCATTATTCGTCGGACTTCTAGAATAGGTGAATGTATTTGGAACACGAAAGAGAGAAGAGAAGATGTCAGCAGTCAGTGCTGATTTTGTGGGGTAGTTAGGAGCATCTGACTACTTATGGGCCAATCAAGTTATATTTATCCGCACAGAAAGGATTCTGCTTCTTAGGGGGAATCCTTGCATAGAGAAAGTGAAGACGCAATCAGAAAGTGATGATATGTACCAGTTTCCAATGATGAATCTTCGTGCATGCTGATTTGGTTGATATTGTCAACTGTGGATTGGAACCTTCGACCTTTTGCCCAATACACCATGTGAAGATGCCAGAAGAGCACAATGTCTCTATATTGGGATATGCTAAATGTGAGGGGGCATTTCTGCAGGTGGTAATGTTAATCAGGTTAGCCTGTGTGAAAATTGAAGCAATGGAAAACTGTTCGTATCATTATCTGGAAAATTCAGTCATATGGGGAATCTTGCTGCTATGATGATGTTCTGCAAAGTAAACGAAAGCTATTGTGCCTAAATTCATTTTCAGGGATGTGTTAGTAACCTGACGGATCGGCAACGTTGGCTAATATGGTTTTCGTTTGATTCCTTTGGAAACCAGAGCAAAGATTGACTGAAGATTGTAAGAGGTGTTATCTACTATTCGCAAGCAACGTACAAGGGGGAATTTGTTAGAGCATATATAGTCATATATAGTGTGTCCGTCGCTTGTCGAATAGTCTAGGCTTAATGTAATACACCTGATATGTTGTAAACACATGAAACTGGGTCATTCGCAGGAGCATATGCGAATGAGACTCAGTCGTACGACTGAGACATGCTAATGGACTAGCCGTGCGACTGAGAGATGCGATTGGGACATTCGTAAGACTGAACCATAAGTATGGTCCAGTCGTACGATTGAACCATACGCATGGTCCAGTCGTACGATTGAACCGTACGCTTGGTCCAATCGCACGAATGGGCCCAGTCGAATCTAATATGGGCCGAGGCCTATATATACCAGTTTCAATGTGTAGAGAGATTAAGGATTTCCAGAGGATTTTGAGAGGAAGTCTGCCCGGAGCCTAGGGCTGCCGGATGAGAGGGGAGATCATGCTCGATCTTCCCCTTACCGAAAGTCTTGATTCTTATATTGTAACGAGCTTGTAATCGTTATGTTTTATCAATGAAACCATTCAATTATACTTCGTATTACTGTTTGACTTTTGGTTTGATGTTGTTTATCCGTCCGTCAAAAACATGCTCGGATGTTTATCAATTGTAGAAACCGACTTCACAGTGGCATCTTTATCTGGTTATGGAGCCTCTGAGCTGGAATTTGAAGGCATCAAAGATGTATCAACTGAGTTTGTCATAGTAGTGCTGATAGAAACCTCATTTGCAGGAGTAGTTCCAACTTGAGCTGAAGATGTATTACATGAAGGTCTTCTTAGCTCAAATCTTGGATCAGGATCACCTGAATTTAAGTTTTCTATAGATCCTAAAATAATCTCACAAGATTTGTTAAAATAGTGGTAACTAATCAAGATCAAATAGCCAATCAGGACCAGAACCAGCAACACAGGGTGTGTGTTCATTGAAAGTCACATTGGCTGACTCTATAAGCCTTAGCTTGGGAAGAGTATCCAATGAAGTTTCCATCATCTGATTTCTCAGCAAATTTGGCAATTTGATCTTTGGTATTCAAGATGGTGCAAGGACATCCAAATGACCTGAGAAAACCAATGAAAGGTTTCCTCTTGTGCCAAAGTTCATAAGGAGTCTTGCCATGAGTCTTAACCACTAAAACTCTATTCTGCACATAGCAGGCAGTGTTGACTGCCTCTGCCCAAAAGTGATAGGCAACTTAGAGTCAGACAACATAGTTCTTGCTGCTTCAATCAGTGTCTTGTTTCTCCTCTCAGCAACACCATTTTGTTGAGGAGTCTTGGGAGCACTATATTGTCTTGAAATACCTTTTTCATCACAAAATGTATCAAGGATTTGGTTCTTGAATTCAATTCATTGATCACGTCTTATGATTTTGACCTTGTGATCAGATTGATTCTCAATCTTTAGGATGAAATTCTTCAGAATCTCAGGAGTCTCATCCTTAGTTCTAAGGAAGAAGACCCGAGTGAATCTTGTAAAGTCATATGTGATCACTAAACAGTAAGAGGTCGTTCCTAGACTCATTACACTGGTCAGGCCAAAGAGATCCATATGTAACAAGTGTAGGGGTGTAGTGATGGAGTTTCTTTCCTTAGGCTTGTGAGATACCTTATGTTGCTTCCCTTTCAGGCATGCAACACAATGGTCATCACTTGTAAACTCTTTCTTTGGCATTCCAGTTACCAAATCATTCTTAATTAATTTATTCATGTTCTTAAAGTTTACATGGCACATTCTTTTATACCATAGGAAAGACTTATCACTATTTGCTTTAGACAGAAAGCATGAACTTCTCCAGAGGGAGATGTTTCTTGCAAGTCCATCTTGTAAATGTTCCCTTTCCTAGGGGCTATGAGCAGAATATGCTCATGAGGAATGACCACCTCGGGCTTGAGAACAATGCACTCATGCTTAGTAAAGGGCATGTGATGACTCTGATCACAAAATTGGGATACACTCAGATGATTTTACCCAAGCTCCTTGACAAAGTTTACTTTTTCAATGCTGAGCATACCATTTGTGACATTGTCCCTTCCAGAAATATAACCACCTTCATCTCCTCCAAAAGCAACTGCTCCTCCATCAATCCTTTCAATGTTCTGGAGTAGTGACCTATTGCCTGTCATGTGCCTGGAACAGCCACTATCAATGATCCAGACGTTTTTGTTGTCTTGAGCTATCCCTGCACAAAGAAATTGATTAGTTATATTTAGAAACCCAAGCCTTATTTGTCTTGGGCTCATTAAGTGAAACAAAAGGTAATGCAAGAGTAATAGATCCTATGGTTGTGCTTGGAGGATCTTTAGTCACTTGGTCTTTCTTAGACTTCCATACCACCTTTGGAAGCTTGGACTTGACCTTCAATACTTCGAAAGCTTTCGAGACTTCGAATGTTTTGATGACTGGACCTTCGGAAGATTCTGCAGACACTGCAGCAGACTTCAGTGCTTTGGAAGTATTCCTTCCTTTTGGGACCAACTTTTCTTCCGAAGGCAATTTTCCACTTGCCTTCTTCTTAAATTTAGAGCTTCCGAAGGAAACAAATTTTCCTTCTGAAGCTTGAGTCTTCTTAGAACTCTTGGAAGTCCTTGTATTGGTCATATGAAAGAGTACCTTTAGGATTGTATGGACAATCCTTAGCAATATGATCAGTACTTTCACACATGACACACTCCATTTTCTTCTTCCCAAGAGCCTTCTGCTGGGAACAAGACTGAATTTGGTCACATCCATTCTCCACCCTCATCTTTGCAGATGCTGAGAAAGTCCTTTTGGGCTAAGGACTGTTCTTGGAGTTGGATGGTCCAGGTTGTGTAGCAGTGATACACCACAGATCAGCCTTCTTTGTAGATACATGTGTACCTAGATTAGGAGCTTAATGCAAAATGTCTTTCATGTCTTACATATATGTAACTGAATGGGTATGAATGAAATACAATGTGTGGTTGATGAATATAATGGTTAATATTTCATTGTTTATTGTGTGATAACGCATATTGAACTAACTATATAGGTTTGAGGTTATTGTACATAGTTCTTAGTCAATAATGATTGAGAAACATGTTCAAACTTAATCGTGTGAACTTCTCATGTGAATAGACAATGCTAATGGACCATACGCATGAATACTTCATGCTAATGGACCAGTCGCACGACTGAACCAGGAGACTGGATCAGTCGCACGATTGAGACATAAGATTGACTCAGTCGCACGATTAGACCTTCAGTCATGCGAATGGATCAACCGCATGCTTCAGTCGCACGAATGGAAAACCCTAACCTATAAATGCTACCTAATTCGTGGAAAAAGAAAACAATTAGAATACCTACGCACATAATCATACCCTAGCCATCCTGAGAGTCAAAAAGACCTGTTCCAAGTTCATAGATCACAGTTGATCATGTTCTAATCATTCATAACATTTCATTAGTTGTTAGAGTGATCATAATTGTGTTCTCCCTAAATGGATCGCCAATCAAATAGGATTCCACACTATTTGAGTTAGTATATATGCAGACTCAGTTAGTACTTCATACCTAAACGGTCCTAACATTCTTCTTGGTACTGAGATGATTTGGACATGAACCAGAACTCTTAGCTGAAGAGTTTAGGTTGATGTCTTCAGTCTTTACTACTTCAAACCCTGCAGAGATAAAAACTTGTTTCTGATTAGAGCCAAATGTAGGCTTGGTCTCTTGAGCCTTCCAGCTTTCCTTTTGCTCTTTCTGATCAAGTTCTTTCTCATTGACTTGGTCATCACAGTCTTCTTCTTCTGCTTAGAAGGATAATGGCCGTTCTTAGAATCCTCTTCTTCACTCTTCTTAGAGAGATTCTTCATTATCATTTCTTCATCCTGTTCATCCAAAGGATCTATAAAAGGAAGCTCATCTTGACAAGTTCCACACCTAAGTGATCTTACAGACAAGATTGTGTGTGGAGGAGCTATCTCATTTGATCCTAGTCCCTGCTTGTTTTGATAGCACACTTTGTTATGCAGGGATGAGGATATCATGTCTTGAAGGTCTCTTCTTCAAGAACATATTTTTCTGCCCTGGCTTTGTTGATCACAAGCTCAGCCTACCACTTAGACAGCTTAGTTATGAGATCTTTAATCTAAGTCCTAAAATTTTATGCTCATGTATTATAACTGAAATAGTTTTCTCTAAGTCCTCTATCTTAAGTTTATAATCATTTTCAGACTTTCTAAAATCAGCTTTTAAGACGTTCAAGGACTCAAGATCATATCTCATTTCTAAGTTGTAGGACCTGTATGTGTTAACTTTAGCAATGCATTCAGGGGTACAGAGATGTTCCAATACCATGGCTTCATCATGATCTACCATCAGTGCTTCATTTGGAGAAGCATCTTCCGCCTGAAAGCTCCAGTCAAAGCCTCCTTCTTCAATTGCAATAGTAGCCTACTGTTTTGGCTTCTCATTCTAGAAAGCTCTATCAGTGTAGTTTGGTCTGGATTATGCTTGGCCACCATTTGTTCTTGGTGCCTTACACTCCCTGGCAAAGTGGCCCATCAGGTTACAGTTGTAACACTTGACTTTGCTTTTATCCGGCCCAAACTTTCCACTGGTTGCATTGCTTGGAAACTTCCTTCCAGTCCGCTTGTAGAACTTCTTGGCCCTGTGAGTGAGAAAAGCCATCTGCTGAACTATCTCCATGTACTCCAGATCATCTGGATGAATAGAGCCAGGTCTTCAATGGTGACAGAATAAGTTAGTACTCTGTACCTAAATGGTCCTAACAAGTGGTATCAAAGCTTGGCTCTTGATTTTGCGTGTGATTCAATCATTTTTGGTGTAAATCTCATGTTTTTACAATCAAAAACACCATCTTTTTGGTAAAACAGTGTTTTTCAGTGTCTCCAGGCCTAAAAGTTCATGTTTTTCTGGCTTACAGCAAATTAGGATTTGTGAAAAATCGTATTTTGTGTCAAAGTGCCAAAATCTTCAAATTTTCAAATCCAGCAGCCTTAGTCGCACGATTGGCTCAATCGCATGACTGAACTCAATCGCACCTCCCATACGCACGATTGAACTCAACCACTCATCCATTCGTACGACTGAACACCCTATTCGCATTGTTCAACCGCACCTGCTCAATTGCACGATTGACTCATCCGCATTGATTCAATCACACAATTATATCATTCGCATTAGTCCATCAGCACGATTGACCCAATCGCATCTCTCCATTCACACCAGTTAAATAGTTTTGTTCAAAATCTCGAAGTATAAAGAAATGGAAGATTAGAACTTGGTGTTTACCGTAGGTAGGGACTTGCGTATCCAGAACCTGTTACTTCTAGAAAATGAGATTGGGAATCATAATAAGCCGCCTAAGCTTATCACGTTAGACGCTTACCCACAATGGAAGCAAAGGTTCGAAATTTATCTAAATGGTGTTGATCCCAATCTGTGGGAACGAATCAAGACTGGTTATTGTATGCCGGTTGGTGCTGATGGCATCAAACTTACTCTAGGCGGCATGACTGATACCCAGAAGGTGAAGTTCAATGCTGAGAAAAAGGTCTATGCTTTGTTGACTCAGTCGATACCTACGGATATATTCCACCAATTTTCTAAGAATATGCAAGCAAAGAAATTATAGGAGGCTCTAGAAAAATGATACGACGGGAATGCATCGCTAAAAGCCCTAAAGGCAAAAGCTTTGAATAAGGAGTTGAATAACTTCTCATCGATGGGCAAGGAGAGCTTGGATGATGTGATCGACCAATTCTACCATTTAATGAGTGAGTTGCACACTCATGGGGTTACAACGTCAATAGAAGATAAGGTCTCAAGCTTTACCGATGGACTGCCAGAGAAGTGGGACTCGTTTGTGTCTAATTTGAGACAGAACAATTTACTGGCCAAATTAGACATAAACGACTTCATCCTGAAACTAAGGAGGAGGAACTGAGGATGAAGTACGGGTCTCAGAAAGGATCTTATGATCTAAATTCGTCTCTATATAATTCAACTTCCACCTCAAAAAGCTCAGGAGCACCAATTCAAACTGCTTTTGTGTCCAGTTAAGCAGCTCCTCCGCAAGCCACTACTTCAGGATCTGAAACGTCTGGGTCATCTAGCACCCAATATATAGTACCTGAATCAAATGCGACGAAGTTGAAAACCGAGAATCTCGGGAACACCACTGTGGAGGTTACAAAGGAGCATATGGACCTCTTAGCTATAGTTGTTCATTCTTATAATGGACTAGTTGTAGGAAAGATCGAAAATTGCCATCTAGCTGATGAGGATTATGAGCAGGTGGACAAGAATGAATTGGAAAGAATGGATATTATTTGGGCATTGGCGAGTGTTGTCCGTAGAGCCAAGAATTTTGTGAAGAAGACTGGATAGAACTTGATAGCCACTAAGGATACAACTTTTGGTTTCGATAAACCAAAGTTACCTGTTTCGACTGTGGAGAAAAGGGGCATTTCAAACGTGAATGTGTAAAGCCCAAGAAGACAAGTAACGGTAATCCTTTCTCATCATTCAACCGTAAAGACAAACCCACAAGTGAGGCGGCATCATCAAGCAAAGATCCTAAAGCTCTGACTGCACAAGATGATGAAGGTCAAGATTGGACCTTTCGTTTTGTTTCCCGGTTGAGTCCAACATTGCAAATGTTGAGGTTTTGGATGATTGGATGATGACACTACAAGTGAAGGTGATATAGCAGTTGAACTAGTAATGTCAGATCATGAAGATACTACTACTATGGTCACTCACCTAAATGAAGATGGTCGAAGAACAACATGTTAAGAATCACCAGCACCCAAGCAGTCAAACTCTGTGATGATGGCTGATTCAACCAAACCATCTCAGGTAAGTACCATTGACCAACTTTTTGATAATCATGCTTGTACTGACAGTAATAAATTTAGAGACAACATAGATTCAAAATTTGCTAGGTTATTAGATCACAATGATAGATTAGTAAACGACTTGTAGCTCTACACAGAGGCTAACCGAATTTTTAAACAAAATGAGCATAGTTACAAAGAGAAAATAGAGCTTTTAAATAAACAACTAAGGGTTGTTGCCTTTAACCAAGCAAATGACATAAAGTTCTATTTAAAATCCGTAGAAGAAACTAAGAAAGGAAAAGCAATTTTGGAAGTCGAAGTAAACTCATTAAAACAAAAACTGCAAAGTTGGACAAATTCTCATATAGTACAACACTTAGTGAGAAAACGAAAGAATGGAGAGGGGTGGGACACAAAGTGGTTCCACCACCACATGAGACAGTGTTAAATGCTAAATGTAGACCAGTAAATAACAACCCTGTCAAGGAACATGTGGTGTCCACTCCTCTAGTTAGTGATCCAGATTCCACGAGTAAATCGGAGGAATCTGTCACTAAATAGAAGGAGGCCACTTTTCAATCTAAAGGTAAGTTGCCTATTGTTAATTTGGATAAACAATTTGAAGAGGTTAAGATAAAGTCAGGTTCAAGCATGTCACATACTAAACCCAAAAAGACCAAACAAGTTAACCAATCACGTGCACCATGTCATAGTCCAATAAACAAAAGGGTAAAGATGTTAAAATGTTCAAACAATGATTTTTGTTAAAGAAGCTAAAACATCTAAACAAGAAGTGTCAAAACCCAGAAAACCTAAAGGTACACATGTGTCACACACTTCCCCACAGAAACCATTCCACCGACATGTTGAAAGTAGATCGTGCTACAACTGTGGAAAGTATGGACACATCGCATCTCATTGTCCTTACTATCAGACACCAAGGAAGCAAGTTGAACTTCATGACACTAAACCAAGTTCTTTGAAACGAAGCCCTATTACTCCACCAAAAGGATTTTTGAGCATAAATTTCAAACTGTAAGCCAGTCGTCTATGTATCACAACAAGCCTTACACAAATCTGGCTTATGGAAAGAAAAATTAAGTTCAGTGTCTGATAATGAGAACAAGATGAAAACAGACCTGCCCTTACCTTCTAATGGACAGTGGGTAGAATTTATGATGTGTGATGCCTCTGGGTCACCCAAGCCAGTTAAGGCTTGGGTCCCTAACCTAAACTAATCATTTCCTTCAAATGTGCAGGGTGTCTGCTATAGTGCTTCTACAAATATTGGATTGTTGATAGCGGTTCATCAAGGCACATGATTGGGAACTTGTCTCTCCTTTCAAACGTCAAACAATTAAAGGAGGACATGTTTTGTTTGCTAGAAATAAAGGAAGCTACATCACAGCTTAAGGAGAAGTGGGAAACCCGAAAGTGAGGTTGATAAGGTAAACTATGTTCAACAACTTCAAAATAACTTACTTTTTGTGTCCCAAATTTGTGACAAAGGCTTTAATGTAGTCTTTGACAACAAGAAGTGTATGTGTGGAAGAAGGATTATGTAATACCAAAGAACCAAGTGTTAATGTCAGCTTCAAGATATAATGATTTATATATCTTGGATCTATCAAAGGCCTCCACCACTGATCATCAAGAACAATGCTTCTTGTCAAATGCAACAGAGAAAGACTCCATCTCCTGCCCTAGGAGAATGGGACACATAAATCCCCCGATGATGAACCACTTGATTCAAAATGATCAAGTGCGTGGAGTAAATGTTAAGAACTTCCAACTACTGGATTTTTGTGTTGCTTGTGAGAAAGGAAAATAGACCAAGAAGGCTCATAAGGCTAAGAAAGTTAATTCCATTAAGTTACCACTTGAGCTTCTATACATGGATCTGTTTGGTCCAGTCAGTACAAGGAGCATTGCTGGCGACTTGTACTGATATGTAGTTACGGATGATTACTCAAGGTTCTCTTGGGTAATGTTTCTGAAAATCCAACTCAGAGACATTTGAATCATTCAAGAACTGGTAACTACATTGGAGTCACTCTACAAGCTGAAGGTACGACAAGTTCGCTCAAACAACGTTACTGAGTTCAAGAACCAATGGATGGAAGCATTCTGCAAAGAAAAAGGAATTTTCACCAGTTCACATCCGCCTACACTCCTCAAATGAACAGAGTTGCTGAGAGAAAGAATCGCAGCCTGATAGAGACAGCCTGGAGAATGCTAGCAGACTCGAAACTACCTATTCAATTCTGGAATGAGGCAGTTGCCAATGCATGTTACACCCTAAATCGAGTCTGGGTGGTCAGGCGTCATGGTAAAATGTGTTACAAGTTACTACAATGACGTAAACCTAATCTGGAGTACCTCGAACCATTTGGATCTCCATGTACTCTTCTGAAGAAAACTTAGTCCGGTAAGTTCAGCGAGAAGGCTAAAGAAGGAATCTTTCTAGGATACAACACACCGAATAAGAGAGTTTACAACAACTAAACGGGTCAAGTAGAATTGTGATGTAACGTCGACCTTCAAAGATACACCACCCCCTTGGCTGGCAAAGGACCCGTATTCTTCTTCGATTATGATGAATTCGTTAAGTCCTTCAACATCCTTCTCTCCCCTCCTGAAGATGAGTTAGCAACCAAAATGATGCACCATCACAAGGCTCAACAACATCAAGTTCACAAGGTGAGTCTTCCGGTCATTCAGGGGGAGCACTGGAAGTAAGTGACTCTTCCTCAGATGATAAAGATGTGGAGAAAGATCAGGTGGATCAGGAGGAACAGGTTCTTACTACTTCAAGTACACAAGCATCTAATGTTGATGCCCCCGACACTTCAGAACCTCACACTCCGATTGCCTCAGATACCAAACCTGCTATTCACAATCTGGATCATGAAGTAGTAGTACCCACCACTGTGGATCACACTTAAATGTTTATCATCCTCTGGAGAATGTCATTGGAGATGTCAGATCAGGAGTTCAGACAAGAAATCAGCTATACTCAGCTGATTATGCCTCGGTAATGGAAAAGAGATGTCTTCACGATGGTGCGTATCGATGTTTTGTGTCTCAATTTGAGCCAAAATATGTTAGCGGAGCCCTAAATGACGAGGCATGGGTGAGTGCCATGCAAGAAGAACTTCTTCAATTCAAGAAGTTAGGTGTATGGACACTGGTGGATAGACCTAAAGGAGTTAAGCTCATTGGCACCAAATAGGTCTTGAAATGTAAGAAAGATTACCAAGAGGTCTTAATCAGAAACAAGGCTTGGCATGTAGTTTAAGGATTTTGACAAGTCGAGAGGATTGATTACAATGAAGTTTTTGCACCTGTGGGGAGAATGGAAGCAATCCGTATCTTCCTAGCCTATGCATCTTACATGAAGATAAAGTATATAACTGGATGTGAAGAGTGCGTTTCTTCATGGTGAAATCCGGGAGACAATGTATGTCAGTCAACCCGAATGATTTGAGGATTCGTTTCATTGGATAAAGTTTACAAACTAGATAAGGCTCTCTATGGGCTCCATCAAGCCCCAAGAGCATGGTATGAAAAACTCTCGACTCATCTTGTGAAACACGGATTTGGCAGAGGAGTGATTGATTGTACACTGTTTCATCAAAGAAAAGGATGGTGACTTAATGCTTGTTCAAATTTATGTTGATAACATAATCTTCAGTTCTAAAAACGAAGAACTATGTAAAGAATTTGAAGTAGTTATGAAAGCCGAGTTTGAGATGAGTGCCATGGAGAGATGAAGTTCTTTCTCCGGTTACAGGTGGATCAGACACCAAAGAGCATTTTCTACATCTGACCAAGTATGTAGGTAATATTCTAAGTTGGTTTGATATGGAGAATGTTTCCGCAGCTGGGACTCCACTTGCTACAAACCATGACGTAGCACCCGACGAAAATGGTGATGTGGTGGATGCCACTATGTACCGAGGAATGATCGGATCCCTCATGTACCTCATTGCATCAAGACCTGATATCATGTACGTGACGTGTCTTTGCTCCAGATATCAAGCAAAACTGAAAGTCAACCATCTCATAGGCGTCAAAAGGATATTTTGTTATCTGAAGGGTACTCCAACACTTGGATTGTGGTATCCTCATGACGATGACTTTGAGCTTACAGCGTACAGTGACTCGGATTATGGCGGTTGCAAAATGAACTACAAGTCAACTTTAGCAGGATGTCAATTCTTTGGAAGACGATTAGTCACGTGGCAGTGTAAGAAGCAGACATCGGTTGCTCTGTCAACTTGTGAAGCTGAATACGTTGCTGTTGCAAGCTGCAGTTCACAAATCATCTAGATTCAGCAGAAAATGCGAGACTACAGTTTGAAATTCTCTAACACTCCTATATTTGTTGATAATTCTGCTTCTATAGCCGTAACTAAAAATCCGGTCCAACATCCTAAGACCAAACACATCGGTATAAAATATCACTTTATACGTGATTGTTTTAAAAAGTAATACGGATTTTCAACGTGCTGAGCTCTACACAAAATCTTTTGATAAACCACGTTTTTTATATCTGTTAGAGGTCAACGACGTTAAAAAGAAAAGTGAAGTGATTTCTAACGAAGATAGTACTTAGTCCGACAAGTAGACGTAATTTTTATTTTATTTTATTTTATTTTATTTCTTCACCTATTAAAATTCTAAACGCAAAAAAAAATTTCGGTATTAGAATCTTATGGGGAGAATAGGTTAATTTATATCAAATTAGTTGATTTAATTTTAGTACTTAAAAACGAGGGAGGACAGTCTAGCTAATAGAAATGAGATCGTATCTGTGATACTGATTCAATATCATGGAATATGATAGTACACAGGAACCAAGAGTTTGGGATTTTAAAAGAATGAAATTGTTTAAGATGCAAAATTCTAAATATAAGTCTGAGAAGTCTAACCAACAATAAAAGGAAAAATAATATTAAAGCTCGCTGCTACTAAGATAACAAGGAGAAAGTAGACCTAGAGGTACTAGAACATTAGATGATGTGTCGGTAGATTCAACACAATAGATAAGTAGACCTCGTTGGTGATTTCAAGTTCAAACTAAGTTGTTCAACAAGCTATGGGTTAACATCTTATCCCTTGTTAACACAATCAACAAAGTTCCAATAAGGGGTGACGAGCAAAATAAACACCACAAATGTGTGCAGATGACCATAAAATGAGCAAAGCACATGAAAAATGCAAAAGGCAATCAAGCTAATAACCTATGTTGTTGGTGAGATGTGTGCAAAAAGAAGATAGTTGCTCAAACAAGAAGATAGGTTGTGTGCCTCTCTGCTGTGCGGTGGCACTAACCTGATGATAAACATAACCTAAATATTCTAGAATTCATTGTTGCTTGCGCCTCTCTGTTGTGTGGTGGCACTAACCTAAGGCTTAGCATCTCTTTGAAAGCTCTAGAATAGTTTCTTCTTGAATGCAACCCATACACCGCTCAAAAATCTCCCGAGGAACGTTGATTACCATATAAGCGTGGGATCCACAAATGCTTGTTGAAATAATTAAACCTTAAATCATCACCAATGTGTGTCAAAAATCTATATATGGATTTAAGAGGACAAGTATAACTGACAAACATCATGAGCTGCAACTCTCGAAAGTCAAAATCACTGTGTGCATCTTGTAGTTCTAGTATGATTTCCTAAACTTGCTAATGACTCTAGATGAAAACAGAATCTAGCATCAAAAGGCTTTGGTAAAATGTCCCAAATGACTTGATAAACCTGTATGATTCCATAATGAATCATTCCAGTTATGATCAAAGTAACTAGACGCTATACTGTCCAAGAAAGATCCGGTAGATACTTATCTTAGAATTTCAAGCTCACATAAAAATACAAAATAACGTTTTTAGCTTTGTTTTATTTCTAGTTGTTTAATTAGTTACTTTGAGTTAATTTAGTAGGCAAATGTCGGACTTCGCATCGAAAGTCAATCTGGGAATCACTCACTAAAAGGTCACCTCTGAGGTGACAAATGGGGTTTTCAAATGTAAAAGGGTCACTTCTGAGGTGAAATATTATTTTGTTATTAAACGGATCACGTCTGAGGTTATCAACAGTTTTCTAAATTAAAATGGTCATGTCTGAGATGATCAATGGTTAAAATGTATTATCCATAAGTAAAAGAGTTAAGTGTATGAATGTTCATAAAGTAAAGCTCATAAGTATTAGCCATTGCATGACTGGATCATGAGTATGGATGAGTCGTACGATTGGACCATGCGTATGAGCCCAATCTCACGACTAAACCACAAGTATGGACCAGTCGTACAATTAGACCATCAGCATGGCTCAAGCCATACGATTGGTTCATCAAAATGAACCAATCGCGCGAATGGAGGTGACCGAATGAGTCAGTCGCACGATTGAAATCAAGTCGGGCGACTGAAGGTGACCGACGGAGCCTATCGCACGACTAAGCTCAAATCGCATGAATGAAGAGTGTGAATGGACCCAGTCACCCGATTGAAACCAGACTCAGTATAAATAGGGCTAACGTCGGTCGCATATCTTCATCACCCCTCAATCGCCCTAAAATCGCCCGAACGTAGCGACGCTCTGCCAAATTTTGATTAAATCGATTTCTATTCACCACTGTGTTACCGACGAGTTGTTACATCATCTGCAGGTAATTACCAACCCAAATCGCATGAAATGCATGGCGAAACCTAACCCTAACAGGCCAAACTGTTTAAAATCAAGAAATAAGGCAAAATTGACGAACAGAACATAAAAATGTGCAAATTGGTTAAATTGAAAGACTTAATGCAACAATTAGGTTCTTGTGAGTCTAAAGAACCTAACCACAACGTTTAACTTCCAGTTTGTACCTAGATTCGGGATTAAATTGTCGAACAGAGACGTATACAACTGGTCACTCCGAATGAACTTCAATCGCACGATTGAATTGGGCGAATGACACAATCAACCAAATGAAGTAGCGTATGAGCTCAATCACCCGATTGAACTCACCCGAATGCTCAGTCGCCCGATTAACTCAGACGTAGACTGAGTCGCCCGATTGAAGTCAGTCGCATACTCAGACGCCCGATTGAAGTCAGTCCATACTCAGTCACCCGACAGAACTCAGTCGTATGGTTCAATTGCACGATTGAACCAGAATGATTTCAACAGAGTTTAAGATTCAATAGTTTCTGTTAATGACAAATCTAATGTTTATGTGTCTTGTGTTACAGAAACATGGCAGATGTTAGGGATCGTGTACTCAACGAATACTAACACATTTACTCGTATACCGAATCAAATAGTGCAGAATCCTATTTGATTGGCGATCCAATCAGTGAGAACGCACGTAGAATCAATTAAAGATTGAATCTAAACGTTAAGAACAATTAGCAATCGATCTACTACGATCTATGAAGTTAGGGCAGGTTATTAGAGGTCTCTGGATGGCTAGGGTACGTCTAGGTATCAAAATATTCGAAGTGTCTCGTTCGTGTACTCAACAAATACTAACATACTTACACGTATACCGAATCAAATATTGCAGAATCCTATTTGATTGGTGATCCAATCAGTGAGAACGCACGTAGAATCAATTAAAGATTGAATCTAAACGTTAAGAATGATTAGCAATCAAACTACTGTGATCTATGAAGTTGGAGTAGGTTATTAGAGGTCTCTGGACGGCTAGGGTACGTCTGGGTATCAAAATATTTGAAGTGTCTCATTTTTCCACAATTTAAGTGGTATTTATAGGTTAAGGTTTCTCAATCGTGCGACTGGACCATTTGCATGGTTTAGTCGTGCAATTGAGTAATGCTGTTGATCCATTTGCACGACTGAGTGTTCATTCGTGCGACTGAGTCAATCTCATGTTACAATCAGGTGACTGATCTAGTCTCCTGGTTCATTTGTATGATGGTTCATTAGCATGAAGTTGTTCATGCGTATGGTCCATTAGCTTAGGCCAATCACATGAGAACTTCACATGATTAAGTTTGAATATGTTTCATAGTCATTAATTGACTTAGATATTATTCAAACAACCACAACCTATATAGTTACATCAATAAGCATTATTAC
This sequence comes from Flaveria trinervia, assembly GCA_025506515.1. Lineage (NCBI taxonomy): Eukaryota > Viridiplantae > Streptophyta > Magnoliopsida > Asterales > Asteraceae > Flaveria > Flaveria trinervia. The sequence goes on from CM046443.1 coordinate 76,828,787, forward strand.
ATACCAACTAATGAAATATTCAACATTAAGCACAACCACATATTGTATTTCATTAAGTACCCGTACAATTACATATGTGTAAGACAATACAAAGATATTACCTTAAGTTCAGAAACTAGGGACACATGTATCTACAAACTCCCCCTTGGACCTAGTTTCGTCTAATCTCTTACATCCTTCATGAGTTCCTCAAACTTGTTGTACTTCTCTTCTCTAGTGACTCCGGCATGTAGCTCAAAAGCAAAATAGAGTCTTATAATGTTCTAAAATTGTAGAGCTTGTACAATATCTTGAGAGTCATAGAATAATGGCCACTTGTATAATGTATAAACATCATCTGCAGACATGTTTGTAGGCCACATAGGATCAAACACCCTGATGGTTTCCATTACACCATTCTTATTCAAAACTATGACTGCCTCTCTGTCCTCCAATCATAATACCACCATTTGAAGTGTGGAGTGAAGTCCTCTAGCATCTCCCGTAGAGGGATCTTTGACATTATGCGCGGAGGACTCCACTTCAGCACTATTTTCGGTTTTCTAGTTATAGGATCAACTACAAACCGTCTGAGATACCTCGTTGGCTGTTGAGGTTTGAAGTTGACCCATGTGGTGTGGTACTCTCTTTTAAGAGCAGTCTCAACCCAGCCTGACATTTTCCTTGGGTTAACATATAGCAATTTTAACTTTGCTAACTGGTCTAGCTCAAATCCAGGAAGAGTCTTCTGGTCATGTGGGAACCTGAAGTACTCAATCCCTTTCTCATATTTAACTGCATATTCAAAATACGCCCATGCAATGATTCTGCCCGACACCTTTTGATGTTTCTTCACTTTGTACAGCTTGGTGTAGGTAGTTGATGTTGAAGCACTGCGTTGGGCTCGTATTTCTTCAAAGCATGCAGCCCACTCAGCCTTTTTGATATTAACTTCAGCTTCCGAGGCTTGGGTTGTGTCTACTTTCTTGTCTAACTCTTCTTCCATTCTATCAAGAGTCTCAAAAGTTTTACTGACAAGGTTGTCGCCCAGATTGGGAACGACATTACCCTCAATGTCAGTGTACTCTAGATAGTGTTGGTTAGTGACATCTTCTATCTCGTTTTCATCAACATCGTTGAGCTCGTCGTCACATTCCACTTGGACTGTTGTAGTGTCTTTCGCGATCTCATCTGGATTGAGTCGGAATATTTCTGCAAGTTGCTCGTCTGTGAGATCATGAATTATCTCTCCTTCTTCAGGAGTGTAATCACTGATCTCCTGACTATACCCTGCAGATCAAGAATCATCGTGAGCTGGTTCTTGATTTGTTGGAGGGGAGTAACATCATATTCATCTCTCTGGTAGTTTGAATCTACTTGATTTATGTTGGAGTTGTACAAGATAGTCTATATTGTCAACACAGTCAAACTCAACAAAAGTCAACGTCATGGTCAAAGTCAACAAAAGTCAAACACGACACGTTCAAGACGAAGAACCAAGACGAGACGTGAAGATTAAGATGACTTGGAGTTTTATTGTAATAAATATATTTTGTATGAACAAAATATATTTTATCTTGTTTTTAGTCATTTTTATGTTTTATATGTAATTTCCCTTAATTAGCCTAAGTCTAGGGGATTAAGTGCAATTAGTGAATATTAGTCTAGTCTATTAATATGTTAATTGTCTTTAGTGTTGAAAGGGTTGAATGACCAATAGATTGAGAGATTACTTTTAAACATATTTTGCAATCTAATTGAAGATCAAAGGGGTTTTAATTGTGATTATCATATTTTGATCTATAATCTTCATGTTTTGATTCAAGTTTGTTCATCCTGGAGTTACAATTTGGTATCAGAGCCATTTTGGATCAAATTCACTGAAGATTTGAAGATTTTTAGAGAGAGAAGTTAAGTTTTGGGTGTTTTTGTTCGATATCAAGTTTACATCAATTTTAGATCAAATTCGAGTGTATTTGATATGGAATTTGCTTGATTATTTTTTGGTTGGGGAAGCTATGTTAATCATCAGATCTCAAATCCATTAAGTTTTTGATGATTTCAGATTGATTTCGTGTTGAAAAAGCTTTTCAGCTTCGTCCAGCGAAATTACAGATTCATCCAGCGAAACTGTTTGTTCTTTTGGCGAAACTACAAGTGTTTTACACCTTGTAGTTAATTTCAGCATCTCTGTGAAACTAGTTTCATTGAACGAAAGTTCAATAGTGCTTGTGGGTGATTTACAAGCGAAATTGCTGCCGAAAGTATCATTGAACGAAAGTTCAAGCTTGTTTCGTGCGAACTTGTCGGCAAAACTAAGCTATTTTTGGCATTTGGCTAGCGAAACTGCTGTCGAAATTTCCAGCGAAACTACTATCGGCTCAGCGTAACTAGAGTTCACAACAAAACTAGCTCTGTGAAACTATAATTTCGGCGAAACTATCATTTCATCCAGATAAAGAAATTTTCATCGATTTTGCATGATTTATAAAAAAAACAAGCTGACCTGACCCCAGTTACTAAGATTGTCTAGCGTGACATTTAAAAATATATATTTTTCCCGGTGGAGAATTATTTTACAATTTTTTAAAAAAAAATTTGGGCGTTTAATTGTTTACAATTTTACAATCATGTCATCTTCAGAAGACTTTAAATCAGATAATCTCGCAATGGCACAAATCCGGTTTGACTCTTTTACACGTACAAAGGAAGAAAAATTATCAGATTTAGTTGATTGATTTTTTAAAGTAGCAAATAATCTAAAGAAGCATGTGCCTGATCTCAGTAATCATGAACAAATTCAAAAGCTTCTTGACTCTCTTCCATCAGCATGGAATCGTCAAGTTAAAATTTTAAAGCAAGAAAGAGGTTATGTTGACACAAAACTTATGGATATGATCAACAGACTAAAATCTCTCGAGCTGGATATCCAAAGAAAAGAATTTCAGCAAGCCGTGTTCCCGCATCAAACCAACACGCTTAATACTGAACTTGTTTGTTTTGTAACAAGCATACTTGATTACAAAGTCGAGTTGCTTGAAAAGATGAAATTATTGAGAACTGATTTGGATTCCACTGTTAAATTCGAAGAAAATTGTGAAGCTCTGAGAGTTGACAATGACAGTAAACCAGAATCTGTGATAACCGATGATGATAAGGCAGGAAAATCTGATAAAAGAGAGAAAGAATCTGAGGCTGACTAGATACTAAAGGTCAAAGAAAAGGAACAACAAAAATTCACAAGGGTTTAAAACTATGAGAAAAGCTTAGCTGCAGAACGAACTATCATGGATCTTCCTTATGAGACTGTTCAGGATATGTGTTTTTCATCTTGCAAAATCCATTTATTGGGGATTTATAAGGCAAACAGATTGTTATTGGAAAATGAAAAAGAATTAAAAACAATCAAATAGGAATTAAAGAAAAATGAAATTGCTTTTTCAAGGAAACTTAATGAAGCATTGGCCAAAAATGATCTTTTAAGAAGAACTATTTTGGAGCTTAACGTTAAAATTAATATTTTAAAAGAAAGGGCTGTTTTAGCTCAATTTGAAACAACTCAGCTTCAAATGAAGCTTGATAAATGGACCCTTTCACACATGAAAAAGGATGAGCTTATTGCTAAACAACAAGGGGCGCGGGTAAAACATGGGATTGGATATAAATCTGTTGGTGAAACTGTATTTAATTTAGTTCCACCTCCTTCTACTTTATGTTATTCACCAATCCCCAGTCCTCATTCAACAAATGATTTGATTAAAGCTGCCAAAACTAATAGTTTAAATGCAGGTTTTAAACAATTTTAATCTTAAAGTGGTTAGAGATGTGTAGGATTCTCCTGTAAGTTTGGGATTCCTCAGGCAGGAGCCTGATAAGAAGATTAATGATGATTCCACTTCTGATGCCCCATCACCAATATTAGTTACTTCTCCAACCTTCTTCAACAAATTTAAACAGGTAAAATTCCTTTGTTTGTTCCTATCTCAAAGAAGGAACAATTGTTGAATCGTCAGGTAATCAAAATCCTATAACCGAAGCCAACACAATAAGAGGTGTCAATCAAGATCCTTTAGAAGCAGATCTAAGTATACGAGACTGGATAAGCTCAGATGATGAATCAAACACAGAGGAGTGTGTTGGTTCCTCACAGATCAAGATATCTCCTGACATTGTCAAGTATCAAAAGCTTCCAAAAGCGGACTCAAGACCAATACGAATCTCTTCTCCAATTGCAAAACAACCCAGTCAATCAGTGAAGATCTCATTCCCTGTTCAGCATAGGAAATGCCAAAACAAACAAGAATATGTTACAAGCTCAAAGCAATCCTCATCCCCACCTGCATCGCATGGTTCAGTCAAGCATCAAAAGCCTTTGAAGGCTTGTTTTGAGTGTGGAAAAGAAGGCCATGTGGTAAAGAAGTGCCCTCAAAGACTTGCTTCTAATGGTAAAGGCAAAACAAATTGCTTCTCCAAATGTAAGTCTACAAAGAATGTTCCAGACGGTAAAGGCAAAACGGGTTGCTTCTCTGGATCAAGACGTAAAAAGCACACATCTTTGAATGGTTGGATGAAAAACCCTCCATCTAAACCTTTTCATGTGAAGGCGGTTTCACATGATTCAAAGATGAAAATGACCAAAGGTTTAAAACCAAATTCTTTTCCTTCCGGTCTTAAACAGAAAATGATTTCTAAATTTAATTCATTCAACTCCAAATTAATTGAACTGAAACAAATTTGGCAAATTAAAAAGAAGGATACAGATATTCCCGATTATTTAAATGGTTGTGTACAGAAGCAGGTTTCTTATATTGATGAAAAAGGAACTTCTAGGACTACGATGGCATGGGTTCCCCTTTCAAACTAATATGTTAATGAGTGTAGGAACAATTTAGGAGGACTGTTAGTAATCCGGTTACTAATAGAAATTATTCATAATTCAAATTTGAGGCGGAACCAACAGGTTAACGTCATGGTATTTTATCCACAATTTGGATTTTTATCTACACAATCATAGTTCTCACTTCATAATCACTGCATATTTCTTGAGAATTCATTTATTGTCTTCATATCAGTGTAGTTTGGAAGACCTTCATTGATAAATTTTTATTTTTGTACAGTTTTAAAAAAAGTTTAAAAAAATTTAAAAAAAGTTAGCCAAAATAAAATTTTAGGGGGAAAGTATAAGTAAATAAAAATGAAAAGAGGACTGGGAACTTGATTTTAGATGATTGAGAAATGATTGTATATCTTCTTGAAATGCTTGTTTTTGTATGACTTGCATTTTTAAAATGAGAAATGATAGTAACTGATGCTGTTATCTGATTCACATCATATTTTTAATTGCAATAATAGAAAAAACAAACAGATTCTTTAATGATATGCTTGGTAGACTCGGCCTGAAGAACAAAGTAGACATCAGCATCATGATTTAAATTAAAATATATGCTTAAGAACGTCTGGATTTACGCAATCTTTTTTGGCCAGTACAAAAATGAGTCCCGACAAAAATCGGATTGAGATTTGATCTTTCACCCACCATGATACAAATCATATAAGCCATATCTTTGTGCCTTGATTGGTGTATTTATGTGTCTTGTGTCTATGCTTATCTCCTCTGTTGTATGGTAGTACCGACCTGGAGTGATGATCTCCTCTGCTGTACGGTAGTACTGACCAGGAGCTCTCATCGGCACAGGGTTAAATGGTCATCTCCTTTGTTATACGTGACTATAGACCTGGAGCTCTCACCATCTTGATCCAAGTTATGTCAAATCATCTAAATGATGAATTCATCACAGAATGTAATATTGTGTTGATAATCAATTGCACACTAATACACAAGCCTTGCTTTATAAAGATCATAACAAAATTCAAGAAATCCTGAGGTTGGGTGAGGGTTTTTGCCAAATGATTGTAGGGTCCTAGCATTCTAAAGTATCTAATTGAAACCTTAACGAATCATCTTCTGCTTGTTGAAAAAGATAGGGCATGGGTTTAAGTGGACAAACATATCAACAATCATTATTGATATGTTTGACAATTTCAAAATCATTCAAAGACTGTGATTAGATTCAGTTATCAGTGTGATCGCATTGCTTGTCGATGTTTAACTTCATCTTTATGCTAAAGTATATCTTGAGGATGTGATCTCATGATCGATTCAGTTCTCCATTTAAAAAACAAAATATTAATGATGAATAATAAAAAATGTTATATTAAATATATATAATAAAAAATAGAACAAAATTTCATTTCAGTTTCTTTTGGGTCTTCAATATTATGCTCTTACAATTTTATCATTTTTCATGCATTTCACAGAAATTGCGTACAAATGAACACGATTTCGCTTGTTTTTTTCACACACAGATAAACACGGGTTTATTTTGTTAAAATGAAATGATTTAATTAGAAATGTTGAGATTGTGTTTGAGAATGTGTTTCCGATTTTTGCTTTAAGAGACGACCGATCATCAGTTGCGCAGTGTACCGAGCTAGGAATCCTCCTCCTACATCTTCTGAAGCACTCAAGATTAGAGATTTGGGAAAGTTGTTCCAATATCCTTGTAAAGCTTGAACTTGAAAAGGGGGAGCATGGGGGAGCATATGAGATGAATAATATTTCTAATCAGATTCAGAAAGATTCAAATTAAAGATCGTTCTACTCTTGACTTCTCGGTGTTGATTTCGTTTGAAGACGTTGATAATGATAGACTAAAGGGGAGTATTGTTGGGGCTGTACAAGATAGTATATATTATCGACAGAGTCAAAGTCAACAAAAGTCAACATCACGGTCAAAGTCAACAAAAGTCAAACACGACACGTTCGAGACGAAGAACCGAGACGAGACATGAAGATTAAGATGACTAGGAGTTTTATTGTAATAAATATATTTTGTGTGAACAAAATATATTTTATCTTGATTTTATTCATTTTTATGTTTTATATGTAATTTCCATTAATTAGCCTAAGTCTAGGGGGTTAAGTGCAATTAGTGAATATTAGTCTAGACTATAAATATGTTAATTGTCTTTAGTATTGAAAGGGTTGTATGACCAATAGATTGAGAGATTAGTTGCAAACATATTTTGCAATCTAATTGAAGATCAAAGGGTTTTAATTATGATTATAATATTTTGATCTATAATCTTCATGATTTGATTCAAGTGTGTTCATCCTGGAGTTACAATTTAAAAACACGTAACACATCAACCATTAGTCAACAATCAAAGAAGTAAGCATCAACATTAAATATAAACATTCATTACATTAATTTGATACAAGGTTCAAATACATATGATTTAAATAACAAAAGCAACAAAGTATTACTCTTGTCTTGTATCATGTGCTCCTCTGCTAACGGGGCTGAAATGGAGGCACCTTGGTCTTGAGCTGTTTTTGTCCTCCTTTCATTAGTAGACAGTGGCACCTGCAGCAGATGTATCCTCATCATCATCATCAACATCATCATCAGCATCATCACCAGCATCAGTATCATCTCCTTGCTCATCACCATCATCATCATCACTATCATCATCATCACCATCATCTTCATCTCCCTCTTTGAACTTTAGTGGCTCCTCTTTAGATCCTTTGAGCTTCAGCATGATGGTCTTGTTAGTAGTCTCCAACTCTCAATCCTTTTGGCTGGTTGGACATGTTGCTCCTGGAGTTGGGACATCTCTGAGCTCTATGCAGCAATCTGTTGTGCCTACTGCTCAATCAGTTAAGCCTGCTGAGATATCTGCTGAGATTGTGCAACAGTAAGATCTACTAGCTAACGAATCTGGGCAGTCTTCTCGTCATCGGCTGCCAACAGCTTCATGACCATACGATTAAGTGCCAAGAGCTGTTCCTCTACCCCACTAGGAGGTAGAGAGGATCGAGATGGATAGGAGGTGTAAGAAGACGGTCCTGCATGGTGGCTAATGGTGGTGGTGGTGGTAGTGGTGAAGATTTGGGGTGGTATAGATGAAGGTGGTGGTGGATGGTGATGATTGGGGGTGGTATAGATGAAGGTGGTGGTGGATGGTGAGGATTAGGGGTGGTATAGATAAAGGTGGTGGTGGAGTGGTTGTGGTAGTGGTGTGTGAGGTGGTAGATAATATGGTGGATGGGATAGTGGTAGTGGGTGGAGTGGTGTTAGTAGTGGTGGTGGTGATGAAGATCATCCTCCTCTTCTTCTTCTTCTTCAACTCGTGGGGCTAAGCCATCCTTTTCTTCCTCGATCCCCTCGAGGAGGATGCTCTCCCTGGAACACTGTTGGACTGATCGGGAGCATACGTAGGATCAGTGCCAGCCTCCCCAGATTCGCCAGGGCGTCCATCACCTCCTGAATACCTCGGTCGGTGGCACCCACCCGGCTCCCCACAGTGCGGATTAGGGGCTCCTCGTCTGTCTCCGTCTCATCATCAAGACGAAAGTCCTGATGGAACGCTGCAGCCTCTTCTCCACCTTGGGTGGATGCTGGAGATGCTATGTCAATAGTGGGGTCCCTCAGTTGAGCGGGCCCTACATCTCCACCATCACCACTGTCGTCGTAGTAGGAGTCATCTTCAGGTAGCTCTAGTTGCTCGACATCTGAATCATTGTCAACGTGACGCCATTTACGCCTCCCCGGCGCCACGTAGTCCACCTTGGCCAGATGGCCTATGAGTCTCTTTACCGGGGTCTTGACCTGCTTTCCCCGATATACTTTCATACAACCCAGTGTCGTATCGTCCATAATCTCCAATGCCACAGTGTCGTGGCTCTCCTTTGGCAGTGCGGGCAGCTTCTCATCAAAGATCATCTGTAAGAACCTAGGGTACATGTAGAACTTCGCCTCCAAGTTCTCTATCAGGTAGGACTAGATCATACTAGAAAATCTGAAAGGGTGGTTCAGCACCAGTGCCACGTAGGCATTTTGAATCTAGTCTGATAGGTCATCGAACCCACCCCTTCGTGAAGCCAGGTACTTGAGGATGACGTGTGCCAAGTACTTGTACTGAGGGCACAAGTTACTCTTGTTGAGCACACCTGCGTTAATATCCCCAGTGTACTTCATCCTCATGAAGCACCCTCTCACCATCAACGGGTGAAGTCTGGTGGGGTGGTCTGTATCATCACCCAGCCAAAGTACTCGCTGAATGTCTGTAGCGGTGATCTCTATATCCATCCCAAATATAGAACTCTTTATGTTGTACGGCTCACGTGATTGATCAACTGATGCACCCTCCCAGAAGGCCTGTTGTATAGACCTGTAGGGGATGCATGGTGTAGATATTGCCTTGTGGATCCTTGATCGCTTGAGGAAAGCGATAATCCCTACAAACTCGGCACTATTCCGAGTTGTGGAGTCTAAGTGAGCACAGATGTTGTGTTTGGGGTTGATGGACCATCTGTCCACCATCAAACTGTTGCAGGTTCTGTGAATTCAACCAAGTTAAGTAGAACCACACGACACAAATCAGTTCTAGTTAACTTGGTTGAATTCATTCTGGTTCATTCATGCGATTGAACCATGCGACTACGTTCAGTCGGTTGACTTGGCATGCGACTGGATACAGTCGGTTGACTTGGCATGCGATTGGATACAGTCGAGTGAATGAGTATGCGACTGAGTTCAATCGGTTGACTGAACCTGTTATTGGTTCAGTTGGCCGACTGAGCTCATTCGTATGATCCATTTCAGCCAATTAAGCCATTTGTTTAGCTTAATCGTGCGATTGGAGTTCATCCTGGCGTCCAGTTGCATGACCCACTATTTGGTCGATTGAGATTCGAATCTTAACCAATTCTTGAAATTACACGTCGTATAATAGTTCTTTAAACTCGCAATCACTTAACTAATAACCTAATAACTTTAATTTCAACATTTTACTCAGTTTAGTCAGGTTATTTGTCAAGTAAACGGTTCGGTTCTTGTGTGGGTCGACATTCTAAAATTATGGCACCATTCCATCAGATTTCGGTGAGATATCATCACATTGTACCTATATAACAATCCATAATCGTCAGAATATCAACAGAAGTCAGAAATTTTGGTCTAATGAAATTTGGGCACAGTAACGGCTGTCTGTGCAATGAGGGCGGTTAGGGGTGATGAGTTGAATGTGATCGACTGTGGCCATATTTATACTGAATCTGATTTCAATCAGCCGACTGGACCCATTCTCTCGGTTCATTCGGCCAAATGGACTTCAGTCGTGCGATTGGCTTAGTCGATCACATTTAGTCGGCCGACTGGATTTCAGTCGGGAGACTAACTCATTCACACATATTCATTCGGTCGAATGGCTCATTCTGATAATCCATTCGGGTGAATGGTTCAAACTCATACGTCATTCGGCTGTTTAGTGCATGAGTATGGTCCATTCGCATGGTTGGTCCATACTCATGGTCCAGTCGTGCGATTGGATCATACTCATGATTTTGACTTTATGACCATTTCTCACTTAACCCTTTTTAACTTTTGATTAAGCTTTATGTGCTTTTGATCATCTTAGACATGATCATTTTAACTTGATAAACTTTTGACCACCTTAGACGTGATCCTTTTAAACAATTTGTCACCTTAGTCGTGACTGATTTTACCTTCGAAAACACGTGTGGTCACGTCAAACATGACCCTTTTAAATGATTAAATTCCCTAATGAATTCCATGGCGTAGTGTGATGTCAAACAAACTGAAATTGACTAAAATAAAATACAAGACTTAAACTGAAATATAAAACTAAACTTGTTTTTGACTTTTTGTGTGAAGTGTAAATCCTAAGATAGAAACCTAATGGATTCGGTTCCGGAATAGGCAGCTTCAATTAATTTTGACCATAACTGGACCAATTCAATTTGGAATCATACAGGAAAGTCAAATCATTTGGGACATGTTATCAACACCTTTTGATGCTCAATTCTTGTTTTCATCTAGAGTCGTTAGCAAGTTTAGGAAATCATACTAGTACTATTAGATCCTACCTTGATTTGGACTTTCAAGAATTGCGTCCATGATGATTGTGAGTATACTGGTCCTTTTAAATCCATACAAAGACTTTTGACACAGATTGGTGATTGTTAAGGTTTGATTATTTCAACAAGCATTTGTGAATCCCATACTTATATGGTAATCAACATTCCCCAGGAGATTTTTGAGCGGTCTCAGGGTAGTTTTCAAAAAGAAACAATTCCTAGAACTTTCAAAGAGAAGCCAAGCCTCAGGTCAGTGCCACCGCACAGCAGAGAGGAGGCAAACAACAATGAGGTCTAGAATATATAGGTTATGCTTATCCTCAGGTCAGTGCCACCGCACAGTAGAGAGGCACAGAACCTATCTTCTTGTTTGAGCATTTTTAATCTTTTTGCACAGATCTCACCAACAACAGAAGTTATTAGTTTGATTGCTTTTGCTCATATTTTGGTCTTACGCCCATATTTGTGGCGTTTATTCTGCTCGTCACCCTTTATTGGAATTTGTTTATTGTGTTAACCAGGGATAAGATGTTAACCTACAGCTTGTTGAACAACTTAGTTTGTTCTTGAGATCACCAATAAGATCTAATCGTCTATTGTGTTGAATCTACCAACATATCGTTTGTGGTCTAACAATCACTAGGTCTACTTTCTTTGTGTTACCTTAGTAGTAGCTAGTTTTACCATCATTTTTCCTTTTATATTGCTCAGACTACACAGACGTATACTTTGAACTTCGCATTTTAATTTATTTAATCTTTTAAAGTCGCAAATGATTTGTACTTGTGTACTATCATCTTCCTAAGTCATTGAATCGGTATCACAGATACGATCTACTCTCTATCAGCTAGCCTCTCCTTCTCCCTTGTTTTTTTGTTAATGTTACTAACTGACCTATTCTCCCCCTAAAATTCTAAAACCGTAAACGATTTACGCTTTTTAAGATTTCAATAGGCGACCGAATAACATTAATGTAATTAAACTACTTAAACAACACGCATCGGACTACACATGATCATCATCAGGAATTACATCAGTTTTCATTTTAACGCCGTTGACCTCTAACAGATATATAAAACGTCGTTTGTCAAAAGCCTTTGTATAGAGGTCAGCGCGTTGAAAATCATTATTTATTTTAATCACATCGATTAAGTTCTTTTCAAAGCAATCACCTATAAAGTGATATTTTATGCCGATGTGTTTGGTCTTAGGATGTTGGACCGGATTTTTAGTTACTGCAATCGCAGCAGAGTTATCAACAAAAATTGTAGTAGAAGATAATTTCAAATCGTAGTCTCGCATTTGCTGTTGAATCCATATGATTTGTGAACATCAACTTGCAGCAACAACGTATTCAGCTTCACAGGTTGACAAAGCAACCAAGGTCTGCTTCTTACACTTCCAGGTCACTAATCTCCTCCCAAAGAATTGACATCCCGCTAATGTAGACTTGTAGTTCATCTTGCAGCTACTGTAATCCAAGTCACTATACGTTGTTAGCTTGAAGTCATCATCATGAGGATACCACAACCCAGGTTTTGGAGTACCCTTCAAATAACGAAAGATCCTTTTCACCCCTATCAGATGGTTAACTTTTGGCTTTGCCTGATATCTTGAACATAAACATGTCGCATACAAGATATCAGGTCTTGAGGCAGTGAGGTACATGAGAGATCCAATCATACCTCGGTAGATAGTGGCATCGACTAGATCACCATTATCGTCGGGTGCTACATCATGGTTTGTAGCAAGTGGAGTCCCAGCTACGGAAGCATTCTCCATGTCAAACCAACTGAGGATATCTCCTACATACTTGGTCTGATGTAGGAAAATCCCTTTTGGTGTCTGATCCACCTGTAACCCGAGAAAGATTTTCATCTCTCCCTTGGCACTCATCTCAAACTCAGCCTTCATTACTGCTTCAAACTCTTTACATAGATCTTCATTCTTTGAACCGAAGATTATGTCATCGACATAGATTTGAACCAGCAGTAAATCTCCATCCTTTTCTTTTATGAACAGTGTATAGTCATTGACACCTCTGCAAAAACCGTGTTTTATAATGTGAGTCGAGAGTTTCTCATACCAGGCTCTGGGAGTTTGATGAAGCCCATATAGAGCCTTGTCGAGTTTGTAAACTCTGTCCCGATGATATGGATCCTCAAATCCCTCAGGTTGACTGACGTACACTGTCTCTCTGATTTCACCATGAAGGAATGCACTCTTCACATCAAGTTGATAAACATTAATCATCATATACGATGCGTAGGCTAGGAAGATACGTATTGCTTCCATTCTTGCCACGCGTGCAAACACTTCATTGTTGTCAATGCCCTTGATTTGTCAAAATCCTTGAACAACAAGTCGAGCCTTATTTCTGATGATCACACCTTGATCATCTTTCTTGCATTTCAAGACCTATTTTGTGCCAATGACGTTAGCACCTTTAGGTCTATCCACCAGAGTCCATACACCTAACTTCTTGAATTGAAGCAGATCTTATTGCATGGCACTCACCCATGCCTCATCATTCAGGGTTTCACTAACATACTTTGGCTCAAACTGAGACACAAAGAAACTATATGCACCATCATGAATGTAACCCTTTTCCATCACTGAGGCATAATCAGCTGAATACAACTGATTTCTGGTCTGAACTCCTGATCTCACATCTCCAATGACATTATCCAAAGGATGATACACATTTAGTCATGAACCAAGAGTGGTGGGAACAACTACCTCAGAATCAAGATTACGAACATTCGGTTCAGTATATGAGGCAGTAGGAGTCTGAGGTTCTGAAGACGCAAAGGCATCAATGTCAAATGCTTGTGGACTATCGGCACGGGGAACCTGTTGCTCCTAATTGTTCTGATTAGCCTCCACAGCTTCTTCATCAGAGAAAGAGTCACTATCTTCAAGTGCTCCCCCTGAGTTGTTAGATGAATAGCCTTGTAGGACAGATGATGTATATTCCTGAGCTGGTGTGTTTAGAACATCATGTGTTGGACCAAAAGAACCAATGAGCCAGATCAGAGAAACCTTTAGTCCCACAGACATCAAAACAACTGAAGTGGTCTACAACAGCTGAAGACAAAGTCTGAAGACACTGCTGAAGACAAAGTCTGAAGACAACAGCTGAAGACAAAGTCTGAAGACAACTGGTGAAGACAAAGTCTGAAGACCAAGTTCTCAGAAGTTGTCACAATAGCTGAAGTAGTTCTCTTTTGTGATGGTTTACATTTCAGTAGTTTGTAATCAGTAGTTTTAGATTATGTAAAACATATGAAGTTCTTACACTTCAGATGTTATAACTTCAGTAGTTGTAATGTTAGCTTATACTTAGCTTTTAGTGAAGGTGTCCTCAGTTGTTGTGGACATCTTGAGTAGTTTTGTTTACTTTCAGTTGTTTGTATAAATCAGTTAGATGCCATTATCAAGTGACGTCAGCTGATGTCACATTCCTTATAAAAGGAATGTTGACCTAATTTCCTTGTACGGGAAGCTTGTGCATGAATGAAAACATTCTTTTTGCAGAAAACTTTCTCTCTCTATAACCGTTACTGTTTGATTGAATATTCATATTATTCTTGCTATAATTTCGTCTAATTCGTGTGCTATTCTGCTGCAAATCCTAATCTAATTGATCATACTAGATCTCGATCCCTTCAAATGGTATCAGAGCAGGTTAATCATTGATCGATTTAAAAATTGATCATTGAAACTGTTCTTTTGATATCTAAGTTTGATCGAATTAGCAAATTTGCAAGAATTAGTTATAGAGTTTGTTTTTCTGTTACTTCCTATGAATTAATTTAAGATTCTTCTTGTTTTAAACTGTGTTGTTGAGTTTTTGAGCTAGATCTGTTAAAATCTCATTGAACCTGTTTGAATTGGTGAAAATGGGTACATCAATCAATGATCCTCACAATACTGGCTCCTTAACAAAGCCTCTGATGCTTGTTTGGAGTGAGTACAACATATGGCAACGACGAATGCTCCATCACCTATCTGTCAACAATTCAGGTTGTTGGAAATATGTGGTTCATGGACCATATAAGCCTATGGTGAGTAATCCAGAAACCAATGAAATGGTTCCGAAGAAGAAAGAGAAATATTTAGATGAAGATCTGAAACTGTTTGAAGTTGATGCTAAAGCCCATGGAATTCTGGCCATGGCACTGCCTAATGAAATCTATTCTGGACTTATGCATCATGAATCTACTCATGACCTCTGGGTTGCTCTGAAAGAACAATTTGGAGGAACTGATGAGGTCTTAGCAAACAATAGAGAAATCCTTGCCCAGTAATATGAGACATTCTCTCATAGAAAGGGTGAGTCACTGACTCAACAGTTTGAGCGATTCTCCTATTTGATATCTGAGTTGAAAATTGTTAAACATGAATATACAAACAATCAGATGAACAATAGATTTTTTAGATCCCTGCCTGAGAGATGGGACACATATACTATTGTCCTACGCTCCAGTGCAAATCTAGACAATCTATCTCTCACCCAACTTTATGGGAAACTGTTAACATTTGAAAAAGAGATAGAACTAGAAAAGGAATCTGACTTCATCTGGGAAGCTCACTGATGATTTTGTACCAGGGAATACTGCTCTGGTTGGTCATGAGTCAGAATATGCTACATCAGAAAGTTCTTATGATGAGCATACAGATTTCTCTTCAAACAGTGGAGATCATGCTTTTGCTAGTATTGATAGTAATTGAGGATGTAATAGTGACAATCTGTGCTTTTTGATGGATGATTTGAAAGGAATTGCTGATGATGATTTGGAAGAGATGGATATTTTGAGCCAAATGGCATTAGTTAATATCAGATCTCAAAAATTTTACAAAAGGACAGGTAGAAAATTCCCTGGTCTTTCTGGAAAAACCAAAGTTGGTTTTGACAAGAGCAAGTTGAGGTGTCACAAGTGCCATAGACTTGGACATTTTGCAAGAGAGTGTAGATCATCTGGATCTAACTCTTCTGCACCCTTTGTGACCTTTCTAGGCAATAATTCACAAAACAAAGGGCAACATTCTACCAGTTCTAGTCATCACCCAAAAATTCAATCATCTCCTGCATATTTTGTTCCTCAAGGTCAAATGCCATATCCTTATCCCTGTTTTTACATGCCTCAGTCCAATCAGGTTCCAGTACCCATAGCTCAACAACCACATGCCCTACCTGAGCCTCAACCATCTTAATCAAGTCAACAATCTCAATCTCAATCAAATCAAAGCTTTTTCACTCCTGGTGTTGTTGACTGGAGTAGTTTACCAGATGATCTTTCTGGTTATTCTGAACAAGTGTTTTCTGGTGTTGGTCAACATGGTGGTGAAAATCCTTTTGGAAATCTTGCTCTTATGGCCCTGGAGTCTACTGATGGTTCATGCTCAAATGCTTCATCATCGCAAGTACCACTAGTATCTTCTGAGGCTAAGGCCAAGTTGTGTTCTGAGTCATGCATAGATGCTTTTGCCTCAATTAGAGAAGCAAATGTAGCTTTAATTAATCAAAATCTTGACCTAGAGAAAGTGATTCCAAAAGAGAAGCTGAGTTTGAGTCTGTTTTAAAAAAAAGATGATGAGATTTACAAATTAAAATGCCAGATCACTGATGAAAAGGCTAAGGTAGAGGTCATTTTAGAAAATCATAAGAGTCTCAAAGAAACACATGCAGCTACTCAAGTTGAGTGTGAACGTTGGGTAACATCTTGCAAGGGGTTTGAAATGCTTCTCAGTAAGCAAACAGCTTCAAATGTGAAGTTTGGGATTGGATATAATCACACTGAAGGTGAAATCAATTCCCAAACCACATCATCATGTGTCTCATCCTCAAGTGATAATGTACAATCAGAGGATGAAGTTAGTAATAGTACCTCAGCTAATCAATCTGCTGATGGTCTTCCTGCTGATGAACACATGATCAAAGAAAAGCTGAGCACTTCAGGTGTTGTCTCACAAGGTATTCAAAGTACTGAAGAGCAAGTAACAACACCGAAGAATATTTCAAACCAAATGAAACCAAACATGGTTTAACAACTGCTGAAGAGTCTATCGGGAAATCCAAATGTACTGATAGAAAACTTCTGAAGAACAATCTTCAGTTGTTACAAATCCTTCAGCACTTCACATAAGTACTGAGAAGAAGAAGGTACTGAAGAACACACCTTCAGTAGTTTCATCTTCTTCAGCAGTTGAACAACAGAAGATGATGAAAAAGCCATGTGAAATATGTGGTCTATTCAATCATCTCGCTGATGAATGTTGGTACAGAAGGGGTTCCAAATTTAACAAAGATAAAATCATTAAAAGGATAATTAATAAAATGAAAGATGAATTTGAAACCAAGTTTGTGCCACAAACATCTCAAACTGATAAACCAAAGTCTTTACAAAAATCTAAACAGAAGTAAGTGGTTTATCATAAAACAGCTGAAAATATTCAAGGAGTATCAAAACAACAGACTAAGTCTGTGTCTTTCAAAAAGGAGGACATGGTGCATCACAGGAACCAATCAAAAACAAGTACTGATGTGTCTACTGAACTGAAGGCTTTAATAACCAATCAGACACAACTTGTTCTGATGGTTTAACATCTGTTGGGGAGAGTTAACCAAATAGATGTACCTGTGATTAAACCACTGAAAAAGAAAACTAAGCCAAAATCAAAGGAATCCTTTTCAGCACCATCTCCATCTTCAAAGGCTGTTAATCATGACAAATCAGTTAGTATAAAATCTGTTGATGAGAACAGATCCAAAACCAAAATGGTTTGGGTCTTAAAAGCTAACTAGTTGTTGTGATATATGCAGGGTTCTTCAGCATGCCATAGAAGCATCTGGTATGTGGACAGTGGAGGATCTATGCATATGACAGGGAGCAGATTTCTTCTTCATGACTACTCTCAAGAAAGAAGGGATTTGTATCTTTTGGTAATGATGCTAAGGGTTACATCATAGGCAAAGGCTTTGTTTCAAATGGTGAAATAAGGTTTGATGATGTTAACCATGTGGAGAATCTCAAGTACAATTTGTTGAGTGTCAATCAAATATGTTATAAAGGGCATGTTGCACTTTTCACCAGTCAGAACTGTCAGATTCTGTCTTTCAATGTTTTGAGAATGATTGATAAGATATTGGATGAACATACTCTCCTGAAGGCCAACAGGATTGGAAGAGTATATGCCTTAGACTTATCAAAGAAAATTGATCTAAAAGGCCATCCATGTCTGTTCTCCAAGGCCTCTCCTCAAGAATCTAAACTTTGGCACACAAGGCTTGGTCATGTGAATCTCAAAAACATGAACTAGCTATCCATCATGGTTTAGTGAGAGGTCTGCCATTAAAGGAGTTCAAATGTGATGACAACTGTTTGCTTGTTTAAAAGGAAAGCAACATAAAGTATCATTCCCTCCAATAGAAGAACCAAAGTCCACTGCCTGCTTGCAATTACTGCATATGGATCTTTTTAGTCCAGTAAGAGTGATGAGCATGGCAAAGAAAAAATATTGTCTGGTAATTGTGGATGATTAGTCCAGATTTGTATGGACCTTCTTACATTCAAAAGATGAGGCTGGTCAAATTATCGTCTACTTTGTGTTGCATGTGGAAAAGTAGCACTCTCTTTCTGTCAAGTGTTTGAGGAGTGATAATGGCACAGAATTTAGAAATCACACACTTGATGAATTCTATTCCTCTAAGGGAATCAAGAGGCAGTTAGCATTCCAAGAACTCCTGAACAAAATAGAGTGGTGGAGAGAAAGAACAGACCTTTATTGAAGCTACAAGGTCAATGTTGGCTGATTCTGGTTTGCCACTAATCTTTTGGGCTGAAGCTGTTAACACAGCTTGCTATGTGCAAAATAGAGTATTGGTAAATCAAAGGTTGATGAAGACTCCTTATGAAGTGTTACATCATTTGGCTCCTCTTATTTCCTTCTTTAGATCATTTGGGTGTCCTTGTTATATTCTCAACACAAAGGATCCACTTTAGAAGTTTGAATCGAAGGTGGATGCAGGGTACTTTGTTGGGTATTCATCTACTTGCAAGGCATACAGAGTTTTTAACTGTAGAATAAAGATTATTGAAGAAACCTTGCATGTAAAGTTTAATGAATCTCCAAAGGAGAAAATCCCACAAAACCCTGTGGAGTTATTTGATCTAGACATACTGCAATATGTTCCTTATAGTCTCCAACTGTTGCAGGTTCTGTGAATCCATCATCTCCTGCCACTTGTTATCCATCTGTTGGTATAAATGCAAGTTTTAGTGATCAACTGCCTGAGTCTACTAAACTTGATGTTCCTGTAGCTTCAGTAGTTCCATCCACAACAAATGCTGATGAGATCTCTGAATCCTCTACTTCATTTGAATTGTCATCTCATTCTAGGTTTCAAGAATCTGGATCACTATCTGTTGTTGCTGAATCACCTACAAACACTTGCATAGATCTTATTGAGTATCAAGAACTGAAGAATCACCCCATGTCTCAGATCATTCGTGACATCAATGCTGGTGTTTCAACTAGAAGTCAATTGTCCAATTTTTTCTTCTATGCTCTCTTCATCAGTCAGCAAGAGCCAAACAACTATCATATTGCATTAAGAGACAATGGATGGGTTGAAGCTATGCAACTTGAGCTTCTTTAGTTTCAAAAGCAGCAAGTGTGAACTGGTTCCTCTACCCCAAGGTAAGTGTGCAATAGGCACTAAATGGGTGTTTAAGAATAAAACTGATCAAAAAGGCCAAATTGTCAAGAACAAGGCCAGATTGGTTGTACAGGGGTTTTCACAAGAAGAAGGTATTGATTATGATGTAACCTTTGCCCCTGTAGCCAGACTGGAGGCAATCAGATTGTTTTTAGCTTATGCTACTTTCCATAATCTCAAAGTTTTTCAAATGGATGTCAAAAGTGCATTCTTATATGCTAAAATAAAAGAAGAAGTTTATGTGTGCCAACCACCATGTTTTGAAGATCATAAACATCCAGATTGGGTGTATAAGCTTGATAAGGTTCTTGATGGGCTAAAACAAGCACCCAGAGCCTGGTATGAAACACTGTCTAACTTTCTTTTTCAAAATAATTTCACTAGAGGCTCCATAGATAAAACCTTGTTCATTAAGAAAGTAGGCATGCATAAGCTCCTTGTTCAAATTTATGTAGATGATATTATTTTTGCATCCTCTGATCCATAGTTGTGTGATGCCTTTACTAAGTTGATGCAACAAAAGTTTGAAATGAGTGCAATGGGAGAATTACAGTTCTTTCTGGGGTTGCAAATCAAACAAAAGGCTGATGTTCATCAGTCAAAATATACAAAGGATTTATTGAAAAAATTTGATTTACAAAACTATAAGCCCTGTTCTACTCCTATGTGTGGCACCACACAACTGGATGCTGATCAGAAAGGTAAAGCAATTGATGAAACTCTTTACAGATGTATGATTGGTTCCTTGATGTACCTTACAGCTTCTAGACCAGACATTATGTTTGCAACTTGTGTCTGTGCTAGATTTGAGGCTGCACCTAAAGTATCCCATATGATTGTAGTCAAAAGGATCTTTAGATATTTGCATGGAACTCAATCTCTAGGACTTTGGTATTCCACTGGGCACTCTTGCAAATTAGTTGCTTTCTCTGATAGTGACTATGCAGGGTGTAAATTAATCAGAAAATCAACCTCTGGTGGATGCCAATTTCTAGGCAATTGTTTAGTTTCTTGGCAGAGTAAGAAACAAACTTCTGTTGCTACATCCACTGCTGAAGCAGAGTACATTGCTGCTGCAAGTTGTACATCTCAGGTACTCTGGCTTCGAAATCAATTACTGGATTATGACATTACAGAGACTAAGACTCCTTTACTGATGGACAGTGCTTCAGCTCTTTGTATTGTTAAGAATCCTGTCCAGCATTCTAGGACCAAACATATTAAGATCAGACATCATTTTATCAGGGATTGTTATGAAAAAGGTCTGATTGATCCAAAGTTTGTTCCTAGTGCTGATGAGCTTCCAGATATATTTACTAAGCCTTTGGACAATGCAACTTTCCAAAATCTAGTGCTAAGGCTTGGTATGCCGCAGCTTGAATGATTGACAACTACTAATGATCTCAGCTCACAAGTACTGATGAGCATCAATATACAGCTATCAAAAATAAGTACTGAAGTTATTTTATCTTCAGCAGTTTTCATAACTACTGAAGACTAAATTACTTAAAAGTACTAAAGTACTTTATTTGTTGCAAGTACTAATGTGGTTACAACTACTGAAGTCTGTTCTAACAGATAAGTACTGATGACCAATGAAACATCTGAAAATCAGATAATCTGCTGAGTAAGTGTTAAGGTCAAATGAAACAACTGCGATATGTGAATTGACGACAACAACTAATGAGTAATTTTATTCTTCAATTGTTTCAAACAACTGCTGTTTCATTTCAAAACAACTGAAGCCAAAACCAAGTGTTCAGTAGTTTTCAACTACTGATGATAAATACCAAGTCTTCAGTTGTTTACAACATCTGAAAGTCAAAACCATGTCTTCAGTCGTTTTCTAACAACTAAAGACTAACACCAAAACTTTCAGTTGTTTTCTTTCAGTCGTTTCATACCCTATACATACCTAACCCTAACTTCAAACTTTTCATAAATCGATTTCCGAATGTTCATCTTCCATTAATGGCGACCATGCAAATCAAACCATGACAAAACTGTGTTGCCTACTTCACAAAATCAGCCTTTTGGACTAAGTTTGATGATGCCATTGATCTAATGGTTGATTCCCCGTATCAAACTGCTTTTCTTCTGAATCCAACCATCTATCCAGATACTCTTCGTCAATTTTGGACAAATGTCAATATCCATACTGGTGAGAATGATGTCGCGATCACTCTCCAGTCATTTGTAAACAAGAAGAAGGTGGTAATCACTCGTGCTATCATTCGACAAACGCTAGAT
Source organism: Flaveria trinervia (assembly GCA_025506515.1). NCBI lineage: Eukaryota > Viridiplantae > Streptophyta > Magnoliopsida > Asterales > Asteraceae > Flaveria > Flaveria trinervia. The sequence continues at coordinate 76,850,683 of CM046443.1, forward strand.
CTGAATGATGCCACGTTTGTCACCAAATACCCGAAGGGCACCATTGATCTATCATTCATCAACCATGGATATGCGGGGGACCTAAGTGCTACAACCATTCTGAAGAAGCACTTCCATGATGCTGAACGCCTAATCTTCCACATGATCAATGTTTGCCTTGCCCCCAAAACATCTTCATGGGATCAAATTTCATCCAAGTGGCAGAAAGTATTGTATTCTATCCTTGAATGCCAAAGCTTAAATTTTTCTGAAATTATATTTTTAGAATTAAAAGATCTGGCAGTGAAACATGTGGCTAAAAGATGGCTATTATATCCAAGGTTTCTTACGGCCATAATCATGAATCAGTTACACTCTGATGGTCCTGTTGGTCTTGGATCCCTGCTGTGGTAGTTTTGCCAGAGGTATACTCGAGGCACAACTCTGATCCACACCTCAAAGAGGCTGCTAAACTGCTAAAACCCAAGCAGAAGGTACCCACAGCCTCATCCTCCAGATCCAAAGTCCCCTCCAAACCACATTCCAAACAAACCAAAAAGGCTACTCAGGGAGTTGAGTCCCCTGATGATGCCCCTAAAACACAAAGGCAGGATGAAACTATGGGTAGTAATCCCCCTATAGTTTCCAGGACTCTACCAGCTAAAACCGCTCAGGTATCCTCTCAACAGGATCCTGATGCAACCAAAAATGGGGAAACCACATTACTGGAATCTCCCTCACATGAGAGGATTGCCATTGAAGAGCACCATTCACCCCAGGTGCAATCCTCTTCACACCTATCTCCCACTGAAGCCACCCCTACAAGCCCAACTGTGGTTATTGCACAAGTGCTGACTCAACTACATTCCTCTACCCCTCCCCAGAAACCTATTACCACTAGGAAAAACTCAACAGTTGAGGGAGAGGATTATAATGTGGCTGATAACCCACAGCACAGTGATTACAAATTTCAATCTCACTGTGTAGAGGAGGATATTAGAACATCTGGTGAGGCTGCCTCTCTCCTGTTTCAGCACTTGATCAGGATGAAGATGGTATCATTTCTAAGTCCTCACTAGAGACAACTGCCAATGAAGGACATCATCCTGAGGCAGGAAGTCCACAGTTCCAAGAAATAGGGGCACATGTGAATACTAATCTACACTCAGCACATGTTAATCCTGATTTCATCAAGAGGTCAGCTGATTCAGCACAGACTGATGATGACCTGGGCTTTTTCTTTGATGTTCTAGCCCACGATACTCTTCTTGAGACTGAGGTATGCAGACTACAAGAACTTCTTGCCAAAATGTCACAAGAATCAAGTCCATCTTCCCACATTCACCAATAGATGGCAGTTTCTCCTGAAACTATCCCAAACACTGAGCCACTCCCAACAAATTTGCCACCAGCCTCTGCTTCAGGTACCATTTCTCAGGGTCAAAACCCCTCTGAGCTAATGGTTGCTGCCTTTCAAACATCCTTACCTTAAATCACTTCCCTAATCACAAACATTGTGCATCAAGCCATTGATAAGAGGCTTTCCTCAAATCTTCAATCCTTAATGATGCTGCTATTTCTAAGAGACTTTCTAACATTCACACCCCTGAACCCAATGCAACCAAAAGGGGAGACTAAGTCAGTGAAAGTAGACAAAAGAAAGAGAGCTAAAGAGGAAGAAGAAAAAGAGAAGAAAGAAAAGGAAATGATCACCTACAAGAGGAAGAAAATCTCTAAAAAGACTGAAGGTGAGAAAAAGTTAGAAAAATTGATCAAAGAAGCTGATGAGCAACATAGCAGATCTATGGATAAGATTATTGATCAACTCTTCAGACAAGGATTTGACACTGCCAAACTTGACTCTGAAATCAGAAGGTTAGTGATTCAAGAGATTGAACAAAGATGGGCAAGTTGGAGTGAGAAAGAAAGGGAAAGGCTGGATGCTATGGCAAGATTTATATCAAAACATCTGGGAAGATCAATCATTTAAGTAAAGTCATGGTCCAGAGACAGTATTTTGGAGATAACCACTAGAATTATTCTTCTGAAGTATTTAACAAAGGATTGATCATAGAAGCTCTTGATGAACTGGTGCTAGGAAAAGGACTGATATGGCAAAATTATCCAAAGCTTCACTCACATCCAAGATGCTAGAGCAGCCTATACAATCACCCAAACCAAAATAACCACCCTCACAACCCTCAAAACCAACTCCTTTACCCAATAAACCTACTCAACCCACTACCAATGATGCACCTAAGAGGAAGAAAAGGGTGTTGAGGATGGAAGAAGAATAAGAGGATAATGAGGATGATAGTCTGCCAATCTCTGCTGTTCTCAAAATAAAGATGCCTGAGCCCAGGAGTTAACCAACAACAATCACACCTGACTTCCAAAGGCAAATGGTAAAAGTCAAACTTGAAGAAGAAGAACAGCACAAACAACATGATGAGCAGCTGTTAAGGATGATTGGTAAAGAGTTTCCCAAGTCTTCATCCATAGAAGATATGAAGAAACATGCTCAGAGGTTGTATGCTCTTAGATTTACATTTCAATATCAGAAAGTGAGAGTGAGAATTTGTCCTGACCCTAGAGTAAGTGACAGAATTCACAAAAAGAAGATTCCAAGCAGATACAATGGCCAAGTAAAGAAGATTGTAGATGCTGTGATAATGCTGGCCATTGTAGTGTCACCCTGGGAAATCCTTGATGACTTCAAGAGAGCTTACAAGTCTAAGATGACTCCATAAACTTTACTAGAAAACAAAATGGTAAAGAAGGGGTTAATCTACAAGAAGCTTGAAAAAATAAGAAGAAATGAGCTCCAGTTGTTGCTTGAAGGCACTCGTCCTGATAAGTTTGCATACAGAGAAATAACTATTGTGGAGCTGAAAAATGGAAAGCATATTAAGTACTTATCTGAGTACTATGGGCCTGAGTTCTTCTTTGAAAGTGGAGCTGAAGAACTCACAATGGAAGAACAAGTTGTTTTCCTTGAGGCCTATGTCAGAGATTCTTACAGACTTATCATTGGGAAGTAGGTTTCATGGATGGGGTAACAGCTCTGTGTCTAATTCCCCAAGACAGAGTTCCCATTCATCCTTTGCCAATCAAAACTTCTGAAATCTCTTCCCTGGCCTGAGCTTATATTGAAGATTTCTGAGCTGATCCAGATAATGTTTGTGCCAATAAGTGGGACCTAATAATTTTAAAGGTTTTGGCTGCATTGGTTCAGGGGGAGTTTGTTGGACCAAAAGAACCAATGAGCCAGATTAGAAAAACCTTTTGAGTCCCACAGACATTAAGACAACTGAAGTGGTCTACAACAGCTGAAGACAAAGTCTGAAGACAAAGTATGAAGACAAAGTCTGAAGACAAAGTCTGAAGAAAAAGTCTGAAGACAAAGTCTGAAGACAACTGGTAAAGACAAAGTCTGAAGACAACAGCTGAAGACAAAGTCTGAAGACAACTGCGGAAGACAAAGTTTGAAGACCAGGTTCTCGGAAGTTGTTATAACAGCTGAAGTAGTTCTCTTCAGTAGTTGTGATGGTTTACATTTCAGTAGTTTGCAATCAGTAGTTTTATATTATGTAAAACATCTGAAGTTCTTACACTTCAGATGTTATAACTTCAGTTGTTGTAATGTTAGCTTATACTTAGCTTTTAGTGAAGGTGTCCTCAGTTGTTGTGGACATCTTCAATAGTTTTGTTTACGTTCAGTTGTTGTATAAATCAGTTAGATGTCACTATCAAGTGACGTCAGCTGATGTCACATTCCTTATAAAAGGAATGTTGACCTAATTTCCTTGTACGGGAAGCTTGTGCATCAATGAAAACATTCTTTTTGCAGAAAACTTTCTCTCTCTATAACCGTTACTGTTTGATTGAATATTCATATTATTCTTGCTATAATTTCGTCTAATTCGTGTGCTATTCCGCTGCAAATCCTAATCTAATTGATCAAACTAGATCTCGATCCCTTCATCATGCTTCATCTTTGTAGCTAACTCATCATCAGAAGTGGAGAGTGGTATGTTGAAGGACTTGAAGAATCCATCACAGTCGAAAAAGAAGGCGGGTCCTTTTCCAGCAGGTGGTGTGGTGTATCTCTGAACATAAACAATACACCAGACTTCTACCTGACCCGTCGAGTTGTTGTAGACCCTCTTGTTCGGTATGTTGTATCCTAGAAAGATACCTTCATCAGCCTTCTCACTGAATTTTCCCTCCCGAGTCTTCTTCAGTAGGGTGCACGGGGCGCTAAACAGCTCAAGATACTCTAGATTTGGTTTACGTTGTTGTAGTAGCTCGTAGCACGTCTTCCTATGGCGTTTGACTACCAGAACTCTATTTAGTGTATAACATGCATTTGCAACTGCTTCATTCCAGAATTGGATAGGCAGTTTTGAGTCTGCTAGCATCATCCGTGCCGTCTCTATCAAGCTACAATTCTTCCATTCATCAACGTCGTTCATCTGAGGAGTGTAGGCAGAAGTGAACTGATGCCCAATTCCCTTTTCCTTGCAGTAAGCCTCCATCCATTGATTCTTGAACTCGGTTCTGTTATTTGAGCGCACTTGATGTACCTTCAACTTGTATAGGGACTCCAGAGTAGTTACTAACTCCTTGAATGACTCAAATGTTTCTGATTTGGATTTCGAAAACATCACCCAAGTGAATCTTGAGTATTCATCAGTAACTACATAGCAGTACAAGTCGCCTACGATGCTTCTTGTACTTACTGGACCAAACAGATCTATGTGAAGAAGTTCAAGAGGAAGTTCAATAGAGTGAACTTTCTTTTCCTTCTGAGACTTCTTCATTTGTTTGCCCTTCTTGCATGCAACACAGAAATCAGGAAGTTGGAAGTTTTTGACGTTAACTCCTCTCACAAGATCATTTTGGATCAAGTGATTCATCTTCCGTGGATTAAATGTGTCCCATTCTCCAATACCAGGAGATGGATTCCTTCTCAGTAGCTTTTGACAAGAAGCACTGAACTTCATGATCCCTTGTGGAGGCCTTAGATAGATCCAAGACATAAAGGTCCTTATATCTTGATGCAGACATTAATACTTGATCCTCTGGGATGACGTAGTCCTTTTTCAGGACATAGCACTTCTTGTTGTTAAACACTATCTTAAAGTCTTTATCACAAATTTGAGAAACAGAAAGCAGGCTATTTAGTAGTTGTTGAATGTAGTTTACCTTGTCAAACATCACTTTCTGATTACCTACTTCCCCTTGAGCTGTGATGTACCCACCTTTGTTTCCAGCAAATGAGACATGACCTCCTTTTATCTGTTTGACATTTGATAAGAGATTCTTGTTCCCTGTCATGTGCTTGGATGCTCCGCTATCTATAAACACGTGTCGCTTTCATCACTATATCGAACACCGTGCACATTCAATTTGAAAACATTAGTTCAGGTTAGGGACCCAAGCCTTCACTGGCTTGGGTTTCCAAGATGCATCACACATCATAAAGGTAACCCATTGACCATTCGAGGATGAGGAAAGTTCAGATGTCTTCTTGTTCTCATTATCAGACAATGAGGTTAATTTCTCCTTCTATAAGCCAGCTTTGTGTAAGGTCTGTTTGTGATAAACAGAGGACTGGCTAATGTGTTGAACTTTAGGATCACTATCTCTTTTAGGTGGCATCACTGAGTTCCTCTTAAAAGAGCTAGGTTTTTGTTCAGAGAGTTCAACTTTTTCAGGATCGATGTTTGTCACTAAACACTTATATTTTTCTCTTAAACTCACTTAGAACAACACTCTAGTAAAGATAGAATTAGTAAGAGTTGATCACAATATAGAAAGTAGTAAAGAACACAAGAAGTAATTTTCAAGGTACTTTTATATATTGTTTCTCAACTCAATAATACAAGACTCTTACAAGAAGTTGTTATACCAATGAGTTACAAAGAGAACCTATATATAATACTAGCTACAGCCGGATATACTTTGATACCAGCTGGGATCCTATAGCTAAAGTCTATACTACAAGACTAAAGTTTAAGGTATCTCGGATAAAGCCTTATCTGAGATTTGGTAGTCAGGACATGTCCCTGACTTACCTTTTGTCACCAACTAAAGTTGGTAACATGTACTATCATGAAAAGGTGAACAGTGGAATAAACTATGGTCAACTGCTGTAGGATTCTATGTGCCCAAGACACTTAGAATATTGATGTGGTTAGTATGTTATGATCCAAGTCGGGTTATACCCAAATAACAAGCTTTGCAAACACAAACGATTATTTAATTGATGATGTGATCATGCAATTAAATAATAACACACCAAATTTAGAAAATTGGTTTTCTAAACAATTATATGTGAAATGGGTCAAATCATAAGGATGATTTGTTAATGGGTTTTATTAATCACATTGTTATTTAAAAGGGTTTAAATAACATAAGATAATGTAATGTTAGTGATCTTTTATTAAAATGTTTAATTAAAGATTAGTGCATAAAACATAAGTATGGTTCTTGCACTTGTCACACATTAAAAATCCAAGAGTGTCCATGAACTTTTAATGTGTCCACAAGACATAAAAGTATAGGGAATCACAGCCATTTTAAATAAATTTCGGGCACCCCATGGGCCAATGGGGTTCCTTCTTTTGCCTTGGTAACACACACTCTTTATGAAAGAGTGTTGGACTCTCTAACACTTACTTTACTTCAGATGCAAAAAAAAATCCTCTCTCTTTTCTTCAAAAGCTACGGCCAACGCAGCAGCATTAAGGGGTTTTTGGAGAGCAATTTTGTGGTGTGTTTGGTGTTGAATATCCCTAACAAGAGGTGCTTGCAAGGAGGCTTGGGGTATACTAGCTTGAGGGCTCCTCTTCTTGGAGTCTAGGCTGCATATTCGACATCATCATCAACTTCATCTCATCCCCTTTCATTCACGGTTTTTGAGCTGCTGGAAGGTAGTTATGGGAGCCCTTTGTGGCTGTCATATTATGTTGTTTTATGTTCACTTAGCATGCTTATTCACATATAATGATCCTTTGATATATGGGTTTGTTTTAAACATTAATATGGTCATCTAATGAACATATTTTTCAGCTTATAAACAAGTTTATAAAGTTGTAATTCCGCTGCGTTTTCAGAAACATTTAAGAGGTTAAACTATGATTTGTGTTCTAACAAACCCTACAATGGTATCTAGAGCCGGTTATGTGGATAGCATGCTTATTAGTATCCTTATAAAATTTGTTTTATGGGATTTTATAACCCTTTTAAGGGCTGAAATGTTCTTGTATGTTGAATCCCCAAGCTTTCAAGGTTATATCACACATGCTTGTGATTAAACCTTGAAAGATATGTATGATGATATGTATATTGTTTGGACAATGTTTGAAACCCGTATTTTCAGTTTATGTTGGCTGAAAATCATGGGTTTTAATGGGGATGCATAGTTATATTTGGATGATGTGATGTATGTTCATATTGGTGCATAACCTAGCTTTTGGCCTTGTGTTGTTTGCAATGTTTGGATGATATGATGTATTTATTTGATTATATTCATTCAATGGGATTGTATATTAATTTGTGCTTTGTTTAAAAATGTATTTTGTTTATTTATTCATTGGGATGTAATAATAGATTAGGAGTAATTTCCTTTTCTAGAAAATATGTATTAGGATATATATTTTGTAAAAGAAGATGCTCGGGAAAGAAGCACAGAGGAAGACACAAAATAAGGACTTGAAGCATATGGATGCAAGTTCAAGTGGGGTCTATGAAGACCTCAATTTTGTGTTGTATTCAACCCTTAGGAAAGACCTAATGACCACACTTGTGATGGCAAACAATTGTGGTCACAATAGTAGCTATGGTTATGCACATTGTGGTTGTTTATATTATGCTTGTTTGATTGTGATTTTATGAATGATTGTATGATATTTGGATATGGTTGACAATCTTAATATAAATGATCTTAACAAGCTAATATAAAAATGGTTCTTAATCATTAAGTGTTAATAAATGGTTATTAAAATGATTAATGATTTTATAATAAAATGGATTTTATTAAAAGAACCATAGGGTATCTTGTATTTGAAAGCATGCAAATACAAGTACATAGAGTTTTCTAACTAGAATTATGAAATCTCTAAACTTTTGACAAACAAGTTTAACACCGTCCTTTTGCACGACACTTGAGTCATTTGGAAACTCTTAATGGGATAAAGGTCACCTAACCATTTAGAGGGAACTTGTGACTTAAGGTGGGGATACCACATTGGTGGGATAAAGGTCACCTAACCACTTATGTGGGTAAACTCACATGTGTGTGCAAGTAGGGTAACTTGATTTGCAAACCATGTTAAATGGATCACCTAAATATGGTTTCCAAATGGTGTTGATGGGATTAACATGCTGACTTTACATATGATGTTTAAAGTCGATCCCATACCTCTAGAAGTTGCAAATGGTTGCAACCGTCAATCGTTGACCACCTTATTAATTTAAATTGTGGGATAAAGATCACCTAACCACAATTTCAATGTAATGTTGGGTTCTACATTTTAATATAAAATGACCTTAAAAGACATTAATTATTAAAAATAGCAATATCGAAAATACTAAATAGATCTTTGTTATATTTTGTAGATGGCCACCAATAATGACAATCATGATAACTCATCCGCGTCCACCCAATCATTACGAGTGATCCTCCAAAAGGAACGTCTAAATCATCATAATTTCATTGATTGGTATCGAAACTTGAGAATCGTTCTCAAGCAAGAGAGAAGATCATATGTTTTAGACGACCCTATCCATGATCAGCCTACTGAGGATGATGAGGAGGCCTACAACGATTGGCTGACATACACTGAGGACTCCGTCCAAGTGTCTTGTCTCATGCTAGCGAGCATGACTCCGGATCTACAAAAGGAGTATGAACATCATGGAGCTTATGACATGATAACCCAACTGAAGGAAACGTTCAACAACAAGCAATGGTTGAGCGCTTTGAAACGGTTCGAGCACTCCATGCATGTCGTATGGACGACAACCAATCTGTTTCATCTTATGTACTTAAGATGAAAAGTCATATTGACCGCCTCGAGAGGCTTAATTGTCCCGTTTTGAAGGAATTGGCCACGGATTTGATCCTTAATGGCCTTACCAAGAAGTGCGGGACATTTGTGTTGAATTACAACATGAATGCATGGGACAAGAGTATTTGTGAGCTTCACTCAATGCTTAAAATGGCCGAGGCGGCCATGGGTAAACGGGTTTTACCCGTTCTCACCATCAATGAAGGTGGGAACAAGAAAAGGCCTCATCCCGCACCCAAGGCAAAGGTTGACAAGGGTAAGGGACCCGTATGGGGAAAGGGGAAAAGGGTGGAAAGGGTGCCACCCAAACCACAAGAGAAGAAGCAAAAGGTTGCTACCAATGACCCATGCTTCAAGTGTGGGGAGATTGGACATTGGGCAAGAAATTGTCCAGTCCATCTCCAAGAGTTGAAAGCAAAGAGGGATGTCGGGCAGACCTCAGGTACAATATACATGATTCATATTGATCTTAATGTTACATATTCTAACACATGGGTATTGGATACCGGATGTGGAACTCATATTTGCAATTTGTTGCAGGGGTTCAAAAGAAGTAGGGACTTCAATCAAGGGGATGTTAGCCTCTTCATGGGCAATGGAACCAAAGTCCAAGTTGAAGCTCGTGGGGACTACATCCTAAAACTTCCAAGTGGCTTGGATGTTATTTTGAAGAATGTTTTGTATGCTCCTAGTTTGACTAGGAACATTATTTCTGTATCCCAATTAAGACATTATGATTATGTATTATCTTTTGTTGAAAATGATATTCATGTTTCTTTAAATGATATGTTCTATTTTAAAGCAATTCCCATTAATGGTATTTATGAATTGTTTCATGAAAATGCTTTAAATAGTTCATTGTACCAAACTAACACCAAGAAACTCAAGTTGGATTTGAGTGATACCTATCTTTGGCATTGTCGTCTTGGTCATATAAACAAGAAACGTATACAAACACTTCAAAAGAATGGTCTTTTAAAAACGAATGAATGTGATTCATTTGATGTATGTGAATCTTGTTTACAAGGTAAAATGACTAAGGCACCCTTAAGTGGAACTAATGAAAGGGCAAAAGATTTATTAGGAATCATACATTCGGATGTATGTGGTCCTTTTAAGCCAATGACAAGGAATGGTGAAAGATACTTCATTACCTTTACCGACGATTATAGTCACTATGGATATGTGTACTTATTAAGGTACAAAGATGAAGCTTTTGAAATGTTCAAAATCTCTAAGAATGAAGTGGAAAATCAACTCAACAAGTCAATTAAAGTTCTCCGTACCGATAGAGGAGGTGAAACCTAAGTGATGCTTTTCAAGATCATCTTAGGAGTTGTGGGATTGTCTCACAACTCACTCCACCTGGAAGACCACAACACAATGGTGTGTCTGAGAGGAGGAATTGAACCTTATTGGATATGGTCTGATCTATGATAGCTAGAAGCACATTGCCTCTATCATTTTGGGGTTTCGCTTTGCTCTCCGCGGCCCGTATTCTAAGTATGGCCCCAACCAAAAAGGTGGAAAGGACACCTTTTGAGATATGGCATGGAAGAGTTCCATCCCTATCATACTTAAGGGTCTGGGGTTGTGAGGCTTATGTTAAGACTCCCACCCCAAACAAATTGGAAGTCCGATCCACCAAGTGTATCTTTATTGGATATCCTAGAGATTCCATGGGATATTATTTCTATGATCCACCGGAACAAAAGGTGTTTGTTGCCAGAAAGGGTGAGTTCTTAGAAGCAAAGTTCCTTATGGAAGGAACTAGCAGTAAAACAGTGGATCTTGAGGAGGATCAAGAACCACAACCCGATGCACGTTTGGTTGAAACTAGCACTCAACATGAGGATGTTGAGGATGATCAAGTGGTTGATCAGTACACACAAAACGTTTGTAGAAGTGGTAGAACTAGTAATCCACCTGAAAGATACGGATTTTTCATGGATGGATGCTATGTGGTAGATTCAGACGAACCAACCACATACCATGATGCAGTGTCCAATTTGGATTGTGACAAATGGCTTAAGGCCATGAATGTTGAGATGCAATCCATGTATGACAATCAAGTTTGGGAACTTGTTGTACCACCTTTTAATTCCAAGGTAGTTGGAAGTAAGTGGGTTTTCAAGAAGAAAACCGATATGCATGGAAACTTGGATACTTATAAAGCTAGACTTGTAGCAAAGGGTTTCACTCAAACTCAAGGGGTTGACTATGGTGAAACTTTCTCACCTGTTGTGATGCTAAAGTCTATAAGGATATTGTTTGCCATAGCTGCTCATTATGATTATGAGATTTGGCAAATGGATGTCAAAACGGCTTTCCTAAATGGATATCTTGAGGAAGATGTCTATATGGTTCAGCCTGAAGGTTTTATTGATCCAAAACATCCTAATAAAGTATGCAAGTTAAAGAAATCAATCTATGGATTGAAACAAGCATCGAGAAGCTGGAATCATCGTTTTGATGAGGAGGTAAGAAATTTGGCTTCATCAAAAACGCTGATGAGGCTTGTGTGTATAAGAAGGCTAGTGGGAGCACAATAACTTTCCTGGTATTATATGTTGATGACATACTACTATTTGGAAATGACATTCCAACCTTGGAAGGTGTAAAAACCTGGCTTGGAAGGTGTAAAAACCTGGCTTGGAAGTTGTTTTTCCATTAAGGATCTTGGTGAAGCCACCTATATTCTGGGAATAAAGATCTATAGGGATAGATCAAGGCGGTTGATTGGTTTAAATCAAAGTGCATACATTGACAAAATCTTGAAAAGGTTCAAGCTGGAGAACTCTAAGAAAGGTACCGTACCTATTCAAAGAGGAACATATTGAGTACGACTCAATGTCCTAGCTCAAAGGATGAGCAAGATAAAATGAAGGCAATCCCATACACATCTGCTATTGGATCCATCATGTATGCAATGATATGCACTCGACCGGACGTGTCATGCGCCTTAAGCATGACAAGTCGTTACCAGCGAAATCCTGGAAACAGTCATTGGATGGCTATTAAGAACATACTTAAGTACCTAAGGAGGACAAGAGATATGTTCCTAATCTACGGATCTGGTGATGAGGAACTTGTTGTAAAAGGTTACACGGATGCGAGTTTCCAAACCGATCGTGATGATTCTCGGTCACAATCGGATATATTTTCATTCTGAATGGAGGAGCGGTCTCATGGAAGAGCTCCAAACAGGATGTGGTGGCTCTATCAACTACAGAATCAGAATACGTCGTCGCTTCATTGGCAGCTCAAGAAGCTGCATGGTTGAAGAAATTCATTGCCGATCTAGGTTGTCCCTTCCATTCATGACCCCCTAGAGATCTTTTGTGATAACGAGGGTGCGATTGCTCAAATCAAGGAACCTCGTGCTCATCAAAAGACTAGGCACATTGAGCGGAGATTCAACTACATACGAGATGAAGTTGAAAAAGGAAAGATATGTATTCGCAAAGTTCACACAGATCAAAACATCTCGGATCCTCTTACGAAGCTCCTTGAAAAGGCAAAGCATGAAGGTCATGCTTGTGCCATAGGACTTCGATATTCTAGTGATTGGATTTGATCTGTAAAATTTGTATTTGGATATATGGAATTCTTTATTATTTGAATAAAATTATTTGGTTATAATGTTTCAATTAATGTTCCAATTTGGCATGTTTAATCCATGAGTAAACTGTTTACTCTAAATGTCCGTAGTCGTTCATACTTGTGGGAACAAGTATGAGGGTAAGATTATTATGAAGTTGGATTGGTTGATATTCATAAGGATGAATATAGAGCAATAGGTTGTTGCCAAGGTTCATAGATATTTGTGGGATACAAATATTGGACTAACCCGCATCTCAAATTTTACTACATGGAATCTCATTGATTGATCATAAGTAAATTTGAGTAAATGCGAATATCATTTGGTATCCTCCGACCTGAGATACATATTGGGTTTTGATATTCACCAAGTATTATACCTTGAACTAATTCTTCACTGTCCTGAAATAGTGGACAGTACATAAGGGTATATTCAGGTATGACACGAGGTGTTTGTGAGAAACGTATGTAGTCAAGATGGAATTTGTTCCTCTTATTTGTTGAGAGCAAGATGTCTAAGGCCTGATTAAGTTAAATCAACAAGGAATGATCATTCTATGTCCTTGGATTTAACATGACATCTGTAACAAAAGGATAGATGATTAATTCACCTAAATCATTTCAAGTAGGATACTTGAATAAGATGATGTTATTAAATGGCTATAAGTCATGCGTATTAAGGGTAGTAAACCGTTGTTAGGCGGTATTTACTGCTTGCATCAATCTTCTATGAATCTTGGGCAAGTGGGAGATTGTAGGATTCTATGTGCCCAAAACACTTAGAATATTGATGTGGTTAGTACGTTATGATCCAAGTCGGGTTATACCCAAATAACAAGCTTTGCAAACACAAACGATTATTTAATTAATGATGTGATCATGCAATTAAATAATAACACACCAAAGTTAGAAAATTGGTTTTCTAAACAATTATATGTGAGATGGGTCAAATCATAAGGATGATTTGTTGATGGGTTTTATTAATCACATTGTTATTTAAAAGGGTTTAAATAACATAAGATAATGTAATGTTAGTGATCTTTAATTAAAATGTTTAATTAAAGATTAGTGCATAAAACATAAGTATGGTTCTTGCACTTCTCACACATTAAAAATCCAAGAGGGTCCATGAACTTTTAATGTGTCCCCAAGATATAAAAGTAGAGGGAATCACAACCATTATAAATTAAATTTCGGCCACTCCATGGGCCAATGGGGTTCCTTCATTTGACTTGGTAACACACACTCTTTATGAAAGAGTGTTGGACTCTCTAACACTTTACTTCACATGCAAAAAAAAAATCCTCTCTCTTTTCTTCAAAAGCTACGGCCAAGGCAGCAACACTAAGGGGTTTTTGGAGAGCAATTTTGTGGTGTGTTTGGTGTTGAATCTCCCTAACAAGAGGTGCTTGCAAGGAGGCTTGGGGTATACTACCTTGAGGGCTCCTCTTCTTGGAGTCTAGGCTGCATATTCGACATCATCATCACCTTCATCTCATCCCCATTCATTCACGGTTTTTGAGCTGCTGGAAGGTAGTTATGGGAGCCCTTTGTGGCTGTCATATTATGTTGTTTTATGTTTATTTAGCATGCTTGTTCACATATAATGATCCTTTGATATATGGGTTTGTTCTAAACATTAATATGGTCATCTAATGAACATATTTTTCAGCTTATAAACAAGTTTATAAAGTTGTAATTCCGCTGTGTTTTCAGAAACATTTAAGAGGTTAAACTATGATATGTGTTCTAACAAACCCTACAACTGCATGGCTCTTTAGGAAGAAGCCATACAGTATTAGAGGTCTGTAGCGGAGTGTCAGAGACCATACTTGTGTCTACTGGTTCATAGCAGTGTCTTCCGAAGGTTAAATGGCTTCGAAAGAGTAAGTACTTCTGAAGCCACTTATACTTCGGAAGACTCTGCTTCTTCCAAGGCTTGGAGACTTCTTCTTTTCATCATACTTCGGAAGCAATCTTCAGTTTATTCTTCTAAGGCTTGAACTTCGGAAGTATATACTTGACTTCAGAAGTAGAGTTCTGTGTTCGGAAGTTGACCTTTCACTTTGTCTTTGCAAGAACTCTACAACCTTCGAAATTTCCATGCTAAGCTTTGGAAGCCTTTGCATGAAGCACCAAAATTTATCTAAGTGACTTAGTTTTGGTTGCATTAGCCTTCTTCTTGATCCAACAAACTCCCCCTAGGCTGATGCTACCAAAACTTCACTTGTTTGTGCTTCTCAAAACTTTCAACACCAAGGAGAGTAGATATTTGTCTGTATTCTTGTTCTTCCCTGATGTGGTGTTGAGAAGTTTGTACAGATCCTTGGTGGACAGGGAATCCAGTCTGTCACCTTGGATAACAAGTACCCTCTGCTGTTGCCCTTTGAAAAGAGTTAGTTGATGGGAACTGTAATCATATTCCCATCTGATTATAGGTTCCAATTGTGGACCCTCCACCATCTGTAGAAAGGCAGTGCCTTTGGTAGGAGGTCTTTCTTATCTTCCTATCTTCTCAATCTCAACTCTTCTTCAATCTTGGCCTTTGCAATTAGCTCGGCTAGGTGAAGGCTGCTAAGATGATTTCTGATGAGTGCGGCAGCTTCAGAGTTGGAGGGGTTGGAGAATGGCTTCTCTGCTAACTCAGCAATATCAAACCTGCTGGAGTGTAGCAGAGAGGTTGCATTAAGTCTATTGACTTCGCCATTCTCCCTTTCCATAACAAAGTTGTGAGAAGTTTCATCGAACCTCCACTGGACTATTTTCTTTCTAGGAACAAGAGACTGACTGGGAATCTTGTCCTCTTTCTTGGTGTCGAGCAGAGTCACCAGTTTCCTTCTAAGTTTCTTCTCCTCATTATTTAATGAATCTGAGTTGAGCCCTAGAAGTCTAGTTGCCTGGTCCAGTGTTCCTCTAGGTAAATCAATAAATTGATCTCTTCTGAGGGAACAAGAGGATCCATCAACATAGGTAATGTTGACAGAATCTTCATCACATGAGACGTCTCTTAGAGTCGTGCAGTTGATGAGCTTGGTCTTGATTACCTTGAACTCCTCAAGAGAGAGATGTTGAGAAGGATGAGGGGATGGTGTGGATGATTGTTAGGTAGGTTGAGGCACAGAGGTTCTGGCGAGTGTTTTGGGTTGAAGGATTGGAAGTTTGGGTGGTTGTGGTGAGGGAGAAGATATGGGTAATGGTGTGGGTTTAGGGGTGAAAGGTTCGGTTTTAATGGTGAAGGGTGAGGGTGAGGATTCAGGTTGTGGTTGAGAGGTTGTAGTGAAGGTCATCCCCTTTACCTTCTGTACATCTCTTTTCTCTTCCTCATCTGGATGTCAGCCTTGATTTCACTGAAAATCCATTGAAGTGTCTTCTCAGACATGGGACCCACCTGCCTGCCGGAGAAGCCATGGGCCTGAAGATAGTCTTTCATCCAGGCCTTTTCAGTGAGCTTCCTGGTTGCAGTGACCCAAGCTTCTTCCTCCTTGTTCTTCTTCTCCTTTGTCTTTTCTCTTGCAGCCTTCTTCCTTTCTTTCTCCATTTGATCTCGCTCTTTGTTGTAGAGCTAAAGGATCGTATCATCATTGTGTGGAGAGAGTTCTTGAAGCTTAAAGCCTCTGGAGAGTAGGAAGTTTATCCTGTCTCTCCTAAGCTGTAGTTCAGCCTCCTTCTGTTTCTCTTCTTCTTTCTCCAAGGCCAACCTAGCTTCTTCTTCAAGTTTCAACCGGGTTACCTTCTCCAGATTCACCAAATCCTCTAGTGGTAGCAGGAGTGTTTCTTCATTGGCAGCTCCCATTTGGATAAGCTGGTCAATGATCTTTTCTTTTTTCTTGTTATTGATAGCCTCCTGATTGGCTACAGCTGCTTTTGTGCTGGCAGCTAGCAACTTCTCAGTTGGAAGTCTTCCTTTCTTCTTAAGTTTCTCAATCTTTTCCGCTTCCTGAAGCTCTTCCGAAGTCATCTTTCTTTTCCCTTTATCTTTTGAAGATCCTGACTGTGGTGGTTCTTGGAGAGTGGATCCTGATTATGAGAGAGGCAGAGATCGTGTCTGGGATGGAGGTAGATTCAGAAAGTCCTCGTTGTTCACCTCAGATGCCATTTCAAGTATTGCATCTGTGATGATCAGTTCTTCGGACATTTTAAACAATCCTTCCGCAGCTTCCATTTCAGCTTCGGAAGATTTGGCTTGTTCTTCCGAGGCTTTAACTTCAGCTTCGGAAGTTGGAGGAGATGCTAATTTTGTCCTAACTGTTTCAGTTGCTGGGCCATCGGTCCCTATTTCCCCTTCGAAATGAATCTTAGGTTCCAAGTGGACCTTAGGTTGACCAACTTCTTCCACAGTGGTAGAAGGTGCAGTAAGCCTCTGAAGCTCTTCAGCTTCAAAGTAGAGCATTGCAGCATCTGGGCTTGGCTAATCAGAAGAGGTTCTCAACAGAAACTTGGTGAAGAGTCTGTAGAGATCGCTGAGCATCTTTGAGTCAATTTGAAAAATGACTTGAGATGGCTCAGACACAGTAATGATAGGAGTATATGAAGTTGAAGTTGAAGTGTGGCTCTGTTGTGGGTCCTCAAGTGTTTGTCTCTAAATATTCTCCCCCTTTTTGGTAGCATCATCTTGAGAGCTAAATGAGCTAGAGGAAGAAGTCAATGAGACCTGAATAGGTACATGCCTAACAGACCTCTCTGTCTATTTCTCAGCTACTTTGGCCTTGAGATTGTCAATCTTAAGTTGCTGAGTGGCGGACCTTTCTTCTAAAGTCCTAACCAAAGATTCAAGTTTTGAGACTTTAGATAGAAGGTCGTGAATGAGGAGTTGCATTCTTCCCCTATCTTCTTTTGAAGAATCACAGGGAGATGAGGCAACATACCTGGTATGTTCAGCCTCACCACCAGATGTGGTTTCTTGGCACCCTAATTTCTCGTGCTCCATGATGTCTCTTTCAGAGTCATCAAAGGGCAAGGTTGCCGCAGATTCAGTTTGAGATATGTTACCACTGTCCACAAGGTCCATTCAGGCACCTTCTATAGTGGCAGCTGAATCTACATGAGTCCCCTCCACATTAGTGGGACTCACCTCAGTTATTGGTTGCTGATGGGGGCTAGAGATAAGGGATTTCCCCGGGCTCTATTGATCTTGAAGAGGGTGGTGTAGATCAAGTTCATTGCCATGGAAAGATGTAATCTCTTCATTAGTTTTGAAGAGAAGGTCAGTAAAAGATAGGGAGGTTAAGCCTACTGACCCGGGACCTTGATCAATGTCTATAGGCATTGAGCCTTTGGTGGGGCTGTCCCTAGTTGGCTGTTCAGAAGAGTGTAGATACTCATTTTGAAGGTTGTTGGTTTGGGTGTCGGGCTCCTAGGTTTGAGACTGAGGAGACTCAAAACCCCTATTGAGGTCAATAGAGAATGATGGAGAGACCTCAGACTGAGTGGGAGCCCATGTTTCCACTCTAGTCTTTTTGGATTGAACCGGAGGGGCTTGTTCAATCAGAGTAGATTGAACAAGGGTTCATTTGGGGTGTCTTTGATATGTGATGGTGATGGGTGGAGAAGGCAGTGTTGGCACTGTGGTGGTGGTTCATCATCTGTGGGGTGAACAGGGATGTCACCAGGAGCTATGCGCTCAATCATACCTGGAAGCAGAATGGTGTACCTTACAGTGAAGTCGGTGGATAACTTCTTCAAGGTTTTGAAGATGGTAGGCCGCATGTGGGGGACAGTCAGAGCAGCTGCACAAACAAGCATGCTCTGGTCCAACTCACAGTTGATGATGTGTTGAATGAATCTTGGATACATATAGAATATCTCCCTTATAGATTCCCAATCAGATTGGTGAACACAAATTGTGAGTAATTGATGTGCAGGCCTCTCGCCAGTCCATGAACTAAGCGTCCTAGTTCATATGGGATTTGATCCCATCCGCCGGACTTGTTGGACAAGCAGTGGAGAACAACATGCAGGAGGAACTTCCAATTGTAAGAGAAGTTGAAATTGTACACCGTTGACCTGTTTATGTCTCCGCCATATCCCATAAGGATGTAGGTGCTGTCCAAATCTGCCTTGGGGAATTCAGTAGGAGCTTCTTCATCGTGAAGCTCTAGATGCTCCCTAATAAGTTGTTCAATGATGATCAATCCTGTCCATAAATGCTGGACCTCAGTACTCGAATCCTAATTAGGGTTTCGGCTTGACCATTTCCCCAAATTTCAGCCATGTGGTTGGAGTAAACGGTGGGGTTAACAGTAAGAGCGGTGTAGTAAGGCGATTGGGTGAGAAAGGAGATGATTTTAGAGAAGTCGGCATCCCTTGAAGAATCAAGGAGTGCGACTTAGTTGTGCTAAGGGTTAAGTGCCATTTAGGGAAAGGTGAATGTGTATGATTTTGAGCTTGGGTAAAGTTACAGAGGGAGAAAAAATTTCTAGGGTAGTAAGAAGATGAGATTGAACAATCAAGATATTTGAAAGAGGGTGGGAAGGCGGTAATGGGGGTTAGGATAAGGTGATGTGATGGTTTAGTGGATGAAATGACAGTGGTGGTAAGGTTAAAATCAGTTAAATAATCTGACATCATTAACAAAATCTTTGCTTTTTATAGTGTCGGGGCCAAGAGATTTACGTTACACAGTAGAATCTTTCTTCTGAATGTAAAACATTTCCGAAAGTAATTTGTCTTCTAAAGGCAATTCTAACTTCCGAAGCTAAAACTTTGCTTCCGAAGGTTAGAGTTGCTTTCCAAATGGAGAGTTTGTAAACCTCGGAAGTAGATCTGATATGTAATCAATAGCTTCTTCTGAGACCAAAAGTTCTTCCGAGAAGAAAAGTTATCCTTTGAGAAATTATGCTTTGGAAGATATAAAAATAACTTCATAGGGTTAATTTCTCTTCAGAAGAAATTTACACTAAGAAAATTTTCAGAAAGATCTTTTGTAACAGGGCTTAAAATTGTATTGACAAAAGACATTACACATTAAAAGGTTTTCAAAAGAGGTGATCTAATCAATGTTTATCATCCCACTAGCTATTATGAGATACTTAAATCTTTGCTCATCAAAAGCTTTGGTGAACAAATCAGCATATTGTTCATTTGAGTCAACTTTGATTAGTTGAATCAGATTTTTCTCATGAATATCTCTAATGAAATGGTACCTGATGTCAATATGTTTTGTCTTTGAGTGCTTCACTGGATTTTCAGTAATGGAGATAGCACTGTTGTTGTCAATATAGATAGGAGTACTCATAAAGTTGAATACATAGTCTAACATCTGATTCTGAATCCATAGCAGTTGAGCATAGCAGCTAGCAGCAGCAATGTATTCAGCTTCAGCAGTTGATGTAGATACACAGGATTGTTTCTTGTATTGCCATGAGATGATCCTTCCACCAAGAAATTGACATCCTCCTGATGTTGATTTCTTTTTAATATTGCAGCCACCATAGTCACTGTCAGAGTATCCATAAAGATTAAAATCCTTGTTCTTGGGATACCAGAGACCTAGTTTAGGTGCTCCTTTGAGGTATCGAAGGATTATCTTAACAGCAGCTAAGTGAGACACCTTTGGAGTAGCCTGATATCTTGCACAAATGCAAGTAGCAAACATGATATCAGGTCTACTAGCAGTAAGATACATCAAAGAACCAATAATTACCCTATACTGATGTTGATCATTAACCTCCCCCTCAAGGTCAGGACAAAGATTATGGTTTCTGGGTATGGGTGTCTTGGCAGGCTTGCAATCCTTCATTTCAAATTTTTCTAAGATGGCAGAGACATACTTAGATTGATTAATGAAGAACCCTTCCTTCATTTGCTTCACCTGAATTCCAAGGAAAAAGTCCATTTTTCCCGTGGAACTCATTTCAAATTTCTTCTTCATAATGTTCACAAAATCCTTACACATTTTGTCATTCGAAGAATCAAATATGATGTCATCAACATATACTTGAACGAGCAAGATGTCTATTCCATACTTTTTGATGAGAGAGTCTTGTCAATGGTACCTCTAGTATAGCCATTTCTTTAAGAGAAACTGAGACAGAGTTTCATACCACAACCTAGGTGTTTGGTGTAGCCCATATAGAGCTTTATCCAATTTGCACACATAGTTGGGGTGCTATGGGTCTTCAAATCCTATAGGTTGGCATACATAGACTTCCCTATCTATATACCCATATAGAAATGCACACCTGACATCAAGTTGATAGATAGTGAAGTCCTTGGATGCAGCATAAGCAAGGAAGATCCTAACTGCCTCAAGTCTTGCAACTGGTGCAAAGACATCAGTATAATCAATTCCTTTCACTTGTGTGTATCCTTGAACTACAAGTCTTGCTTTGTTCTTGATGATCAATCCTCTATCATCTCTCTTGTTTCTGAAAACCCATTTAGTGCCTATTGGTACTTGACGAGATGGTAACGGACATAGGTTCCATACCTTCTGTCTCTTGTATTGAAGCAGCTCTTCTTGCATCGATTCAAGCCAGCTACTATCTTTTAAGGCATCTTCTACCTTCTTGGGTTCTATCTAGAATAGAAAGCATGAGTACAAGCAGACATTCTGTTAGGATCCGTATTTGAATAAAACACCAACTGATTAACGTGTTAAACCAAACCAAATAGTGCGGAATCCTATTTGATTGGCGATCCAATCAGTGAGAACACATGTAGACACAATAATGAATTGAATCTAATGTCAAGAATCGATTAGGAATCGATCTACAGTGTTCTATGAACTTGGAGTATGAACTTAGAGGCTTTTGGACGGCTAGGGTACGTCTGGAGTCGAAGTGAATTCCATGCTTCTTGATTGTTCCATTTTTCCATGAATTAAGTGGTATTTATAGGTTAGGGTTGCTCATTCGGGCAACTAAACCATGAGCATGGTTCATTCGTGCGATTGGGCCATGCGGTTGATCTATTCGCACGACTAAATGTTAAGTCGTGCGACTAAGTCAGTCGCATGAAGCTGTTCAGGCATATGGACTATTTAGGCGCATGGACACTCAGTCGTATGGCCATTCGGACGCATGACCACTGTTTGGGCGCATGGCCATTCGGGCGCATGACCACTGTTTGGGCGCATGGTCCAGTCAGACGCATGTGAACTTCACTTAACCAAAGTTTGAATGTATTCATTATTATAAAATTATGTATATCAATTCAAACAATCACAAACCTATATAATCTAGTCATTAAACATTACTCAACTCTTTAATGAAATATTAAACATTATAAATCACAACCAAACATTATCATTTCATTAAGTACCCAATATTACATAAGTGCAAGACATTTAAGACATATTACATCGAGATCAGGATCTGCGTACATAAGTGTATCAACAAACTCCCCATTGGACCTAGATCTATATATTGTCTTACATCTTTCATAAATTCCTCAAATTTCTTGTACTTAGCTTCTTTGGCGACTCCTGTATTTATCTCAAAAGCAAAATAGAGTCGTATTACATTCTGAAATTGTAAAGCTTGTACTATATCTCATGAGTCATAGAACTGTGGCCACTTGTATAATGTATAAACTTCATTAGCTGATAAGTTGGTAAGCCATATTGGATCAAACACCCTTATGGTTTCCATTTCACCATTTCTGTTCAAGACTATCACGGCCTCTCCCATTCTCCAATCGTAGTACCACCATTTGAAATGTGGAGTGAAGTCCTGAGGCGTCTCACGTAGTGGGATCTTTGACATTGTACGTGGTGGACTCCATTCAACACAACTTTTGGTTTGCCAGTTATGGTGTCAACCTCAGATCTTCTGATGTACCTCATTGGTTGTTGAGGTTTGAAGTTGACCCATCTAATGTGGTACTCCCTCTTTAGAGTTGCTTCAAACCAGCCTGACATCTTACGAGGGTCAGCATATATCAATTTTAACTTTGCTAACTGGTTAAGCTCAAAGCCTGGAAGAGTCTTCAGGTCATGTGGAAACCTGAAATACTCAATTCCCTTCTCATGTTTAATAGCGTAAACGTTGAGGTCTTCAAAATGTGACCATGCTATGATCCTGCCTGCCACCTTTTGACGTTTCTTGACCTTATACAGTTTGGTGTAGGCAGTTGATGTTGAAGCGCTGCGTTGGGCTCTTATCTCCTTAAAACATGCTGCCCATTCTGCCTTTTTGATGTTCACTTCAGCATCTGTGGCTTGGGCCTTATCTTTATCCTTTCCGGACTCTTGTTCCATCCTATCCAGAGTCTCAAAAGTGTCACTGACAAGAGTGTCTCCCAGATTGGGAATGGCAGTTCCCTCCTTGTCAGTGTACTATGGATAGTGTTGAGCAGTGACATCTTCAATCTCAATCTCACCAACATCCTGAAGCTCACCGTCACTCTCTACATTCGTAGTAGGGGCATCTTTCACAATCTCTTCAGCATTCAGCTTGAACATTTCGGCTAGTTGCTCATCAGTGAGATTGTGAATGATTTCTCCTTCTTCAGGAGTATACATCAAAGATCTCCTTACAATACCTTGTAGATCAAGAATCAACGTCAGTTGAGTCTTGATCTGTTGGAGTGGAGCAATATCATATTCATCTCGTTGAAAGTCTGTATCTGCTTGATTTAAACATTCAACACAGCAATCAATAACTAATAATCAAGACATAACCATTTACATTACATATAAACATTCATTACATAAATTTTATACATGATCCAAATACAAATGATTTTAAATAACAATAAAACATCTAAATATTACTCTTGTCTTGGATCTTGTGTTCTTCTGCTGTCAGGGCTGATGTCGAGGCACCTGGATCTTGAGTCTTTTTGGTCCGCCTCTCACTAGCTTCCTGTGCACCCAAAGCAAATGACTCTCCTCCTCCTTCAATGTCTCCTCCATCCTCACCATCACCTTCATCATCACCATCATCATCATATCATCATCACTCTCATCATCATCACTATCATCACCATCATCACCATCTCCCTCTCTGATCTTCAGAGGCTTATCCTTTGTGCCCTTAAGTTTGAGCAAGATGGTCCTCTTAGCATCCTCTAACTCCTCAATCTTCTTAGTAGATAACACATTTTGCTCCTTGAGTTGGGAAATCTCTTGACTCTGAGAAGCCATTTTCTGAGCCTGTTCCTCAATCTGTTGTGCCTGTTGAGAGATCTGCTGTGATTGTGTAGCAGTAAGCTCCACTAACTGCCGGAGTTGAGCAGTCTTCTCATCATCGGCTACTAACAGCTTCAACACCATACGATTTAGTGCTGAAAGCTTTTCCTCTACCCCACTAGGAGGTAGAGATGATGCTAAGGGAAAGGATGGGTGATATGATGGTCCTGCCTAGTGACTAGTGGTGGTGGTGGTGGAGGCAGTGGTGAATATGGGAGGTGGTATGTGTGTGGGTGGTGATGGGTAAGCTGAAGTGGTGGTGGATGTGATGTGGATTAGTGGTGGATGTGATCACTGGTGGAGGTGTGGCTGTAGTAGTGGAGGATGGAGGTGTAGTGGTGAAAGTTGGTGGTATGGTAGTGGTCGTAGCTGTCGTGGTGGTAGTGGTGGCAGAAGTAGTGGTGGTGGAGGTAGTAATGAAAGTGAGTCGTCTTTTCTTCTTCTTCATACCATGGGGATGGGCCATCCTCTTCTTCCTCGATCCTGTCGAGGAGGATGCTCCCCCTAGGTACGACTTGACTGATCGGGAGCATACGTGGGATCGGTATCTTCCTCCCCCGACCCGCCGGGCTTCACCACCCACCTGAGCCCCTATTCTGTGGCAACTACTTTGCTACCCACAGTATGGGTCAGTGGCTCCTTATCTGACTCCTTCTCCTCCTCACCAGGTATGAATTCCCAGTGGAATCCAGCAGTCTCTACTACATCTCTAGTGGGGGCAGATGCTGGAGATGCAGAATCAGCAGTTGAGCCCTTTGGTTGAGTGGGCCTTCATCTCCAGCATCCCTGCTATCATCATCATCAGAGTCGTGCTCTGGGAGCTGTAGCTGCTCATCATCTGAGTTGTTGTCTACGTGACGCCACTTACGCCTGCCTGGCGTCACGTAGTTCTCCTTGGCCAGATGGCCGATAAGTCTCTTTACCTGGGGCTTGACCTGCTTACCCCAATAGACTCTCATACGACCCAGAGTCGTATCATCCATGATCTCCAAAGCCACTACATCATGGCGCTCCTTTGGAAGCGAGGGCTGCTTCTCATCAAAATTAGCTGCAAGAACCTGGGGTACATACAGAAACCCTCTTTTCTCTTGCCTCCAGATTCTCTACGAGGTAAGAGAAGATCATGCTAGATAAGCTGAAAGGGTAGTTCAGCACCAGTGCCACGTAGGCATTTTGTATCTGGTTTGATAGGTCGTCGAACCCACCCCTTCTGGAAGCTATGCACTTCAAAATAACATGTGCCAAGTACTTATACTGGGGGCACAGGTTGCTCTTGTTGAGCACACCTGAGTTGATGTCCCCAACGTACTTAATCCTCAGAAAACAGCCTCTCACTGTCAGCGGGTGTAGCTTGGTAGGGTATCCGGCATCATCTCCCAACCCAAGTACACGCTGAATGTCTTCAACTCTAATCTCTATGTCCATACCAAAGATGGAGCTCCGAATGCTATATGGCTCTCGAGATCTATCCACTGATGCATTCTCTAAGAAGACCTGGTGTATAGACCTATAGGGAGTGCATGGAGTAGAGATAGCCTTGTGTATCCTTTATCGCTTGAGAAAAGCGATGATCTCTGCAAACTCGGCACCATTCCGAGTTGTGTGGTCTAAATGAGCACAGATGTTGTGCTTGGGATTGATAGACCATCTATCAGCCATCGATCTATAACACAAGAGACATAAACATTAGATACTCACATAACACAAATCAGTTCTAAATAACTTTAAAGAATTCATTCTGATTCATTCATGCGAATGAATCATGCGACTGTGTTCAGTCGGTTATCCTACCATGCGACAGGACTCATTCGGGTGAATGAATAGGCGACTGAGTTCAATCGGTTGACTAATCCTGCAATTGGTTCAGTAGGCCGACTAAGCTCATTCGTATGATTCATTCGACCAATTGAGCTATTCGGCCAGGTCAATCATGTATTTGGAGTTCAACCAGACGACCAGTTGCATGACCCACTGTTCGGTCGACTGAGGTTCGAATCTTGACCAATTCATGAAATTAAACGTTGTGTATAGGTTCTTTAGACTCGCAATCACTTAACTAATAACCTAATAACTTAATTTTAACATTTTACATGGTTTCAGTTGGTCATTAATCCATTGAGTGGTTCAGTTCTTGTTTCAATCGCGAATCATTAATTAGGGCACCATATCTTCTGATTTCTATGAGATTTTATCACATTATACCTGTATAAATGCACACACACGTCAGAAGATCAATAGGAATGTATAATCAAGGTCTAAAGAAATTTGGCAGCGTAACGGTAGGATGTGTGATATAAGGGCGATTGGAAGTGATGAGCTGAATGCGATCGACTGTGGCCCTATTTATACTAAATCTGAGCTCAATCGGCCGACTAGACTCATTCGCTCGGTTAATTTGGGCGAATGGAACTCAGTCGGGTGATTGACTCAGTCGTGCACTTTCAGTCGGTCGACTAGAGCTCAGTCGGTCGACTGAATCATTCGCACACTCTCATTCGGTCGAATGGGTCATTCTGATAAGCCATTCGGGTGAATGGTTCATACTCATGTCCATTTGGCTAATTAATGCATGAGTATGGTCCATTCATATGATTGGTCCATACTCATGGTCCATTCGTGCGAATGGGTTAGACTCATGAATTTCACTTTATGACCATATTACAAATTACACCCTTTTAACTTTTGAATAAACGTTATGTGCCCTTGATCATCTCAGACATGATCATTTTATCTTGGAAAACCTTTGATCACCTCAGACGTGATCCTTTTAAAACATTTTGTCACCTCAGACGTAACCCAATTTTATTTGAAAGCACGAGTGGTCACCTTAAACATGACCTTTTAGATTATAAGGTCCTTATAAACTTCCATGACATAGTCCGATACTAAACTAACTGAAATTGACTAACTTGTACAGAAATGAAAGAAATAACACTGAGACTTAAAACTAAAACAAAACTCCTAAGATGTAGTTCTACGGAGTAATTTTTCTGAGAGAGCAGCCTCAATCATTTAAACCACACGTGGACCAATTCAAGTTGGAATCATATAAGAGATTCAAATCATTCAGGACAAGTTATTTAAAAGACTTTGATGCTCTATTCTTGTTTTTCATCTGGAGTCAGTTAGCAAAGCTAGGAAATCATTCTAGTACTCTGAGGTCCCCACACTGATTTGAACTTTCAAGAATTGTAGCCACAATGATTGTCAGTATATTAGTCCTCTTAAATTCATACACAGACTTTCAACACAGTTTGGTGATAGTTTAAGGTTTGTTTATTTCAACCAGCATTTGTGGATCGCACACTTATATGGTAATCAACATTCCTCAGGAGATTTTTGAGCAGTCTAAGGGTAGTGTTCTAGAAGAGACTATTCTTAGAACTTTCAAAGAGAAGCCAATCCGCAGGTCAGTGCCACCGCACAGCAGAGAGGCGGCAAAAAACAATGAGTTCTAGAATATATAGATTATGCTTATCCTCAGGTTAGTGCCATCGCACAACAGAGAGGCACATAACCCATCTTCTTGTTTGATCATTTTCATTCTTTTTGCACAGATCTCACCAACAACATAAGTTATCAGTTTGATTGCATTGTTTTATGTGCTTTTGCTCATGCTTTGGTCTTACGCACACATTTGTGGAATCTTGTTGATTGTGCTAACCAGGGATAAGGTGTTACCCACAACTAGTCAAACATTTTAGTTTAATCTTGAGATCACCAAAAGGTTCTAGTCATCTATTGTGTTGAATCTACCGACATATCATCTGTGATCTAGCAATCTCTAGGTCTACTTTCTTTGTGTTACCTTAGTGGTAGCTAGCTTATGTATCATGTTTCCTTTTATATTGCTTAGACTACACAGACTTATACATGAGCTTTACATCTTTTCCAATTTTGATGTTTTAAAGACCCAAATTGTTTGTACCTGTGCACTATCATATTCCTACAATTGAATCGGTATCACACATACGATCTTATTAATATCAGCTTGTCTCTTCTTTTCCCTTGTCTTTTTTTTATATTGCCTAAACCTATTCTCCCCCTAAAATTATAAAACCACCACGGATTAGCGTTTTAGGATTTTAATAGGCAAGGAAATAAACCAATTGTAATTAAACTAATTTAAAATTAAACAAAGACAAGAGAATAAAATAAAATAAAATTTAAAATTTAAAAATAAAAGAAACTAGACACGACACATCGGACTATACATGGTCATCTTCAGGAATGATCTCACTTTTCTTTTTAACTCCGTTGACCTCTAACAAATATAAAAAACATGGTTTGTCAAATGCCTTTGTATGGAGGTCAGCGCGTTGAAAATCCGTAATTGTTTTTAACACATCGATTAACTTCTTTTCAAAGCAGTCACGTATAAAGTGATATTTAATACCGATGTATTTGGTTTTTGGAAGTTGGATCAGGTTCTTAGTAACTACAATTGCAGCAGAGTTATCAACAAAGATTGGAGTAGAAGAGAAGTGCAAACCGTAATCCCGCATTTGCTGTTGAATCCATATGATTTGAGAATAGCAGCTTGCAGCAGCAATGTATTCAGCTTCACAGGTTGACAATGCAACTGAGGTCTGCTTCTTACACTGCCAGGTTACTACTGTTCTTCCAAAGAACTGACACCCTGCTGATGTAGACTTGTAGTTCATCTTGCAACCGTCGTAATCCGAGTTGCTATACGCTGTAAGCTCAAAGTCATCATCATGAGGGTACCACAACCCAAGTGTGGGTGTGCCCTTCACATAATGAAAAATCCTTTTGACCCCAATTAGATGGTTCATCTTAGGCTTTGCTTGATATCGTGAGCATAAACATGTAGCATACATGATATCAGGTCGTGAGGCACTGAGGTACATGAGAGATGCGATCATCCCTCGGTACATCGTGGCGTCTACGGGATCACCATTCTCATCGGGTGCTACATCATGGTTTGTAGCAAATGGAGTGCCAGCTGTAGAAGCATTCTCCATGTCAAACCGACTAAGACTATCCCCTATATACTTGGTCTGATGTAGGAAGATCCCATTGGTGTCTGATCCACCTGTAACCCGAGAAAGAAATTCATCTTCCCCATTGCACTCATCCTAAACTCCGCCTTCATTACTGCTTCAAATTCATTGCATAATTCATTGTTCTTTGAACCGAAGATTATGTAATCGACATAGATTTGTACCAGTAGTAAATCTCCATCTTTTTCTTTGATAAACAATGTAGAGTCAATGACTCCCCTGCAAAAACTGTGTTTCACAAGATGAGTCGAGAGTTTCTCATACCAGGCCCTCGGAGCTTGATGAAGTCCATATAGTGCCTTGTCGAGTTTGTAAACTCTGTCCCGATGATATGGATCCTCAAATTCCTCGGGTTAACTGACATACACTGTCTCTCAAATCTCACCATGAAGAAACGCACTCTTCACATCTAGTTGATAAATTTTGATTTTCATTTAAGATGCATAGGCAAGGAAGATGCGAATTGCTTCCATCCATGCCATTGGTGCAAACACTTCATTGTAGTCGATACCCTCAACTTGTTGAAAACCCTTAACAACAAGCCGAGCTTTGTTTCTGATGATCACTCCCTGATCATCTTTTCTTGCATTTCAAGACCCATTTTGTACTTATGACTTTTGCACCTTAAGGTCTATCTACTAGAGTCCATACACCTAACTTCTTAAACTGAAGAAGTTCTTCCTGCAAGGCACTCACCCAAGCCTCATCATTCAGTGCTTCACTAACATACTTTGGCTCAAACTGAGACATAAAGCAGCGGTAGGCACCATCATGAATGTATACCTTTTCCATCACAGAGGCATAATCAGCTGATTACAGCTGATTTCTAGTCTGGACCCCTGATCTCACATCTCCTATAACATTATCCAAGGGATGATAGACGTTTAGACGTGAGCCGGGAGTTGTTGGAACTACTACCTCAGAATCAAGATTGTGAACATTTGGTTCTGAATCTGAGGCAACAGGAGTCTAAGGTTCCAACATATTAGACACATCATTATGAGACGCTTGTGGACCTGAGATAGGCGGAACTTGTGCATCCTGGTTGTTCTGATCATTTTCCACATTTTCTTCATCAGAGGAGGAGTCACTCACATCAAGTGCTCCCCTGAATTGGTAGATGATGGACTTTGTGAACTGGATGGTGTTGAGTCTTGAGACGTTGTGTTCAAGACATCATACATCATCTTGTTTGCCAACTCATCTTCTGAAGCAGAAGAGGAATATTGAAGGATTTGAAGAATCCATCATAGTCAAAGAAGTAAGCAGGTCCTTTTCCAGCAGGCGGTGTGTTGTATCTCTGAACATCAACGTTACACCACACCTCTACTTGACCCGTTGAGTTGTTGTAAATGCTCTTGTTCGGTATGTTGTATCCTAGAAAAATCCCTTCATCAACCTTCTCACTAAATTTTCCCTCCTGAGTCTTCTTCAGCAGGGTGCATGGAGCACCAAATGGCTCGAGATACTCTAAGTTGGTTTTACGTCATTGTAGTAACTCGTAGCACGTTTTTCCATGGCGTTTCACAACCAGAACTCGATTAAACATGTAACATGCATTTGCTACTTCTTTATTCCAGAATTGAATAGGCAGTTTCGAGTCTGCCAGCATAGTACATGCCATCTCTATCAAGTTGTGATTCTTCCATTCAGCAACCCCGTTCATCTGAGGAGTGTAGGTAGAGGTGAATTGATGCATAATTCCTTTTTCCTTGCAGGCCTCCATCCACTGATTCTTGAACTCGGTTCCGTTGTCTGAGCGTACCTGTTGTACCTTCAGCTTGTATAGCGATTCCTATCGTTACTAATTCCTTGAATGATTCAAATGTTTCCGATTTGGATTTCAGAAACATTACCCAAGAGAATCTTAAGTTGTCATCAGTAACTACATAGCAATACAAGTCGCCTGTGAGGCTTCTTGTACTGACTGGACCAAACAGATCCATGTGAAGGAGCTCAAGAGGAAGTTCTATAGAAGGAACTTTCTTTTCCTTATGAGACTTCTTCGTCTGTTTGTCCTTTTTGCACGCAACACAGAAATCCGGGAGTTGGAAGTTTTTGACATTTACTCCCCTCACTAGATCATTCTGGACCAAGTGATTCATCTTTCTCGGATTTATATGTCCCATTCTCCTATGCCAGGAGATGGAGTCCTTGTCAGTGGCTTTGGACAAGAAGCACTAAACTTCATGATCTGTTATGGAGGCCTTTGAGAGTTCCAAAACATAAAGATCATTATATCTTGAAACTGACATCAGGATTTGGTCCTCCGGAATCACGTAGTCCTTCTTTAGAATGTAGCACTTCTTGTTGTCAAAGACTACCTTGAATCCTTTATCAAAAATTTGAGAAACTGAAAGCAAGTTATTTTGTAGTTGTTGGACGTAGTTTTCCTTATCAAACTTAACTTTCTCATTTCCGCTTCCCCTTGGGCTGTGATGTACCCGCCTTTGTTTCCAGCAAATGAAACATGCCCACCTTTGATTTGTCTGACATTTGATAAGAGAGCTCTGTTCCCTGTCATGTGCCTGAATGCTCCGCTATCTACAATCCACGTGTTAGTCTCAGCACCATAGCGAACACCCTACACATTCAATGAAAACATTAGTTCATGTTAGGAACCCGAACCTTCACTGGCTTGGGTTTCCCTGAGGCATCACACATCATAAACTCAACCCATTGACCATTTGAGGTTGAGGGAAGCTCAGATTGCTGTTTGTTCTCATTTTCAGACGCTGAGGCGGATTTTTCTTTCCATAGACCAGCTTTGTGTAAGGCCTGTTTGTGATAGACAGACGACTGGTTGATGGATTGAACTTTGGGTTCACTAGCCCTTTTTGGAGGCATCACTGAGTTCCTCTTAAAATATCTAGGTGTAGATACTGAAAGTTCTACTTTCCTCCTTGGTGTCTGATAATAAGGACACTGAGACGTTATGTGACCATACTCTCCACAATTATAGCAGGATCTGCTTTCAACTTTACGGTTTATATGTTTTGGTGGAGTTGTAACAGTCACGCAGTTGACCTTTTTATGTTTGGATTGAGACACTTATTTATTAGATGTATGATTTGGTTTTAAAACTTAATTGCTTTACCCGGTTTTACATCTTTTATCTCTTGTTTACCTGGACTTTGACATGACGCTCGTGATTGATTAGGTTTTATAGTCTTTTTGGGTTCTGGTTTGACTTGGTTTGACCCAGACTTTAAATTAACCTTTTCAAATTCAGTTTCCAGGTTAACACAAGGAATTTTTCCTTTTTCCTTTGAAGTTTCCTCCTTTTGTTTAGAGTCAGATTCATTTGATTTACTTATCGAATCTGGATCACTAACAAGAGGAGTGGACACCACGTGATCCTTGATGGGGTTATCGTTAATCGGTTAACTTTTGGTGTTCATCAAGGTCTCGGGTGGTGGTGGAACCACTTTGTATCCTAGCCCCTCCCCATTATTTCTCTCTCTCACTAAGTGTTGGACAATGTGTGATGAGCTTGTCCAACTGTGCAGTTTTTGTTTTAAAGAGTTGACTTCTACTTCTAAAACAGCTTTTGCTTCTTAGTGTCCTTTAGAGAGTTAAGATAGTACCTAATGTCATTTGTTTGGTTAAAGGTGACTACCTCTATGATACCCGTAATAATAATAATAATAAATCAAGGAAATCGAGAGGAGTAAATGAGATCTGATTCAAAGTCAAAATACCAATTTTGACCAACTACAACTTGTGAATTTTAATTCTTATTGTTGCGTGTTATTTGACAAGTTTGTTCGCTGTTATCTTCTGCAACAAACTCAACATGGGAATGAGGATATAATCTGCTCCCAATCATGCACCATTCAACCGTTTTAAACCCCATAAGACCTCCGATCTACCCACGCAAATCTCATCAAGTCTCACATCCCTTCCTTAGCCGCAATTGTTGTGATGTTTTGATCGTCGACGAGCTACCATTGTAACCAACTGTCAAGAATCAGCCTCTTGTTCGGTGGACTGTTGACAACATCGAACCACCCGACGAGTTCGATTGACGTCGCACGTTTACTATCTGTTCTCTTGACCATCCCTCGTGCGACTAGCCATCGTTTCTCACTGCATCGACTTCACTTCGGCCCTGTCTTTGTTCCATATCGAACGTTGATTCCGAACTGCCTTCCACGTTGATTAAGGTAACAAATCGAACCATCTTTGTTTCTTGTATGCTTAAGTCTTTTGAATATTGATTCTTTGATAACGTATGGTTCCTGCGTGCAAAACTAGTGTGGTTGCAATTAGATTTTCAAAGAACGTATAAGGTGGTTATAAAATGTATTGATGTTTATTATATATATGTGTTAAAATATGTTAGTGAGAATTTTGACTCATACAAATCATCTCTTGGACCAACAAATAATGTTAGAACCTCATGCTTAATTTACTTATTTACTGGTTGAGTGAATTTTACAAGTTGAAGGATGAACTAATATAATGCACCTGGGCAGCGCATATATCAGTTTAACATTTTAATTTTTGTAGCCTCCTATGTGTTATATTTTTACTAGTTTTTGTTGGCTTCATCGAACCCAAATAGAAGGTATTTTGATTTCAAATGGAAATTGTTCAATTAAACAAACCATATTTAGTAAGAGTTAGAAGGCTATGGAGATGTATATATGTTATATGTATATATGTATAAATAAAAATAATACTCTGTGCTCGTTCTAACATGTATGTATATATTAGTAAGTTAAGGAAATTAAGCATGGTTATATGTACTTATAGACATAAAGTTAAATAGTTTATCCTAATGATTTAACTATTTGGTAGACTTAGTGCTCGATAATTGCTGAAAATAAGAGAAATCTTATTGTTGCAAATGGTTTGTGGAATAATTGAAAATGATAAATATCTAATAATTTAATAAAGGATCTTTATGTCTTGCCGTCGGAACCCAATGAGCCGAATTAGTCAAGATATGTAAGCTCACTAGTATAACAACCTAAATGAAATTATAGGTTCGCGTACTCATTTGGGAACGTCTTAATTTTGTGTTCTTGCCTAAAAATATTTGAACAAAGGTACGGATTCCTGATTCTTGTCTCATATTTGATTCCTGCTCATCTCTAGTTTTGATTCGTGTCATACGTAGTTAGTTTGATTTTGATTATGTTATAAGTAGTAGACTACTTTATATTTCTGACATTTGTTACCCGAGCTCTCCCTATCTTGGGGGTGACCAAGACGCGTTATTCCGGCATCAATAACGTGGCACCAACCGTGGCGGTGAGCTGAGATCACGGCATCTCTAAAGGAGGACTCTGAATTTTTATTGACCATCCTGTTATTTTATTATTTCCTCAGAGGTGTATGGATCGATCCTAGGTTAGTTCTGTATTTCCTGATGGACGGTTTTATACCACTCCATTCAGGATTCTGGTGAATGGCTTGTATGTCTGCCCATACTTCATTTCACATTGGTTCACGGGCTAGCTACCTATGGTCCCTCTGTTCAGTTATTATATGATATGAATATTAACTCGGGTTATGTTCTATTTGATGTTATGTTATTCTCTGTTATCATCATATCTTTTTATTTTTATTATCTGTTATTCCGTTCACTGAGTGTTCTACTCAGGCATGCTTTTCTTTTCATGCAGTCAGGTCAACAGGGCCATCCGGGAGGGGAGTGAAGAGTGGAATTCTGCATAAAGAAGAGTTTATTTAATTTGATGTAATGACATTTCTGTTGGGTTAGACTAGGGTTTTTTTTGGTTATTTAACTTTTAATCATTATGAATAATGGAATGATGTTTTGGATTTTGATTACCGTGATAGTGACACGTCAGCCTTCTCGGGTTGGGGTGTTACAGCTATGGTATGAGAGCCCAGGCTCTTTCTTGTAGAAACTTAAAATTTTTAAACTAAGAATGTGAGGTAATGGGTGGACATGGGGTTTAGGTTCTAATCTTCCGCTTAATCTATACCTACCTACTTATGCTTAAATCTTGGTTTTTAGTTATCATGGCTCCAAATAGACGCACGAACGACCGAAATGTTAGGAATACTCTTCATTTGATACTCCTCTGGAAACTCTCGTTGCTAATGTCGTAAACGCAGCTATTACCGGATTACTCCCTAATCTGATGATTCAGACTGCTCAAACAGTCGTTCAACAGATGCAACAAGCGAATTTCGGTGGAAACAATACAAGACCACCACCTAGTGGAAACACACAGCACCACCTCCTGGCGGAAATGCAACACCACCTGTGGCTAAGATTCATGTTTGGCTTGAGCGCTTTATGAAGCAAAGACCAAGATCTTTTAGTGATGCTGCTACAACGATGCATGCTCGGAACTGGATAGCCCGTGTGGAAAAGATTTTCGAGGTGCTAGGAGTTGGTGATGTATTTAAAACTAGGTTGGCTTCTTACAAACTAGGATGATGCTCTTGTTTGGTGGAAGGGGTCAAACTTGCACATGGTGGACAGGGTTATGCTGCTAACCTTCCTTGGGCTGACTTCCGCACTATATTCTTCCGAAAGTATTTCTCTGAAGTGGAACAAATGAGTATGCACGAGAATATGCATCTATTGAGCAACGAGATGATGAACCTTGCATGAATTCATGGCTAGATTTTGAAGGCTGGCTAGTTTTCTTGGAGAAGCTGCAGGTAGGCCAGTGGTCCAAGCAGAAAAATTGAAATGGGCAGTTCATGAGAGAACCCGGAGATGGATAGTGACCCAAAAGTTTAACAACATCAATGACTGGCTGATGCCGTGAAAACACTTGACATGGAGAACAAGAAGAGGTTGGCTAAAGCTGAGGAGAGTCGTAAGAGAAATCGTAAAGGGAACCGAACCGCACCTTCTGGGCAATCTTCGAATGAGAATCACAATACAGGTGATCGGAAAGCCAAATTCAACAAAAATATAACCGCCAAGGAAATCAATGGAAACAAAAACAGCAGAATTCTAAGCCTGCCGAAAACCAAGGTCAAAAGCAAGCCCCGGTGTGCACTACATGTGGGAAACATCATTTTGGTGTCTGTCATCGAGCTTCAGGAGCCTGTTTCTGATGTGGGAAGACCGGCCATTTACTGAAAGACTGTCCATACCCTGATAATAGGAAAGGCTGGAAGTAAC
This sequence comes from Flaveria trinervia, assembly GCA_025506515.1. NCBI lineage: Eukaryota > Viridiplantae > Streptophyta > Magnoliopsida > Asterales > Asteraceae > Flaveria > Flaveria trinervia. The sequence continues at coordinate 76,886,614 of CM046443.1, forward strand.
ACTAAACAACCTACTAATGGAGGACGAGTGTTTGCCTTGAACGCAAAGGATGCTGCAAACACACCAGGTACGATTCTTGATATTCCTCACATATGTGAATCTGTCATATCTGAATAATCCAAAATTCTTACAATTCAAATTGTGCTTGTTATCTGTTTACTAAGTGTATCATTGTATCATAAATTCTTAGGTACGTTTCTGGTACTCTCATGTTAGGCACTCGTGATATTCAAGTCCTTTTCGATACCGCAGACACACTCTGTAGTTTCTCATTCTTGTGTTAAAATCTAGCGACGACTCCCACGTTATTAAAATATACTCTGAATATTATGACTCCTATGGGAAACTCTATTGTAATCTCTCACGTGTATGAGGATTATCCGATCCGAGTCGAATCGCTTATTCTTACAGCGGATCTGCTACCTGCAAATGGAAGATTTTGATGTTATCTGGGAATGGACTAGTTAACTCGGCATCATGTCACAATTGAGTGTCAAACTCATCGCATTATGTTTAGAGATCCCCCATCATCCTGAACTCATTTATCAGGGGACTAAACCTCGAGAAACTCTTCAAATAATTTCAGCACTTAAGGCTCGGAAATCCCTACTACACGGCTGTACAGGATTCCTTGCTTCAGTAAAAATTGTATCCTCTAAAGAGCCTAATATTTCTGATTATTCGATTGTTTGCGAATTTCCGGATGTTTTTCCTAAAGAGTTACCTGGACTTCCACCGGATCGTGAGGTGGAATTCACTATTGATCTTATTCCCGGTGCTGAGCCGATTTCCAAGGCACCATACCGTATGGCACCACTTGAGCTCAAGGAACTAAAGGAGCAACTACAGGAGTTATTAGATCGTGGATTTATTAGACCAAGTGTCTCACTTGGGGTGCACCGTTTCTGTTTGTGAAGAAGAAAGATGGAACTATGAGGCTTTGTATTGACTATCAGGAATCAAATAAGATCACTATTCGAATCGTTACCCTTTACCTCATATCAATGACTTATTTGATCAGCTTCAGGGTGCGAAGTGTTTCTCTAAAATTGATTTGAGGTCTGGGTATCATCAGTTGAAGATTAAAGATTCTGACATCCCAAAATCAGCTTTTCGTACGCGATATGGCCACTATGAATTCTTAGTTATGCCATTTGGGTTAACTAATGCACCGGCTGTTTTCATGGACCTAATGAACCGATTGTTCCGTGACTATTTGGATACGTTTGTCATCGTTTTCATTGATGACATTCTGATATATTCTAAGAGTAAGGAGGAACATGAAGACCATCTTCGTATCGTGCTTGAAACTTTGCGTAAAAAGAAGCTTTATGCTAAGTTTTCAAAATGTGAATTCTGGTTAAGTCAAGTAGCCTTTCTGGGTCATGTGGTTTCTACAGATGGTATTATGATGGACCAGCGAAGATAGAGGCAATCACTAAATGGACAAGACCTACTTCAGCCACAGAAGTCTGGAGTTTTCTAGGTCTTGCCGGTTACTATCACAGATTTGTCAAAGGTTCTTTGTTATTGCCCTACCCCTTACGCAACTGCTAAGGAAAGGGGTTAATACTCTTGGAACAATGAGCGAGAGAAAAGTTTCAAAGAGCTTAGAAGAGATTGGTGTCTGCCCCGATTCTTACACTTCTATTAGGTACGGGTTGATACCAGATTTATAGTGATGCCTTAAAGAAAGGGCTTGGATGTGTGTTGATGAAACACGGAAAGGTCATTGCTTATGTTTCACGACAATTGAAACCTTATGAGGTTAATTATCCTACGCATGACCTTGAGCTTGCTGCTGTGATTTTTTTGCGTTAAAGATTTGGCGGCACTATCTTTATGGACAGACTTGTGACATCTTCACCGATCATAAGAGTTTGAAGTATATTTTCACGCCGAAGGAATTAAACATGAGACAAAGGAGATGGTTAGAGCTGTTGAAAGACTATGATGCCAACATTTAGTATCATCCAGGAAAGACTAATGTAGTAGCTGATGCTCTTAGTCGGAAGAGTTCCGGGATGGTAGCCTCACTCCTGTTACAGCCTTAGATAATTACTGACCTTGAAAGACTGTGTATTGGCTTGTAAATTGGTAAGGGTGAAGCATATCTGGCCAGACTTCAGATTGAGCCAGATCTAGTATCTCGGATCAAAGAAGCACAAAAAGACGATGGTGAACTTTGGGCAATTGTGCAAAAGTTGGATGATGTACAACAGTCAGAATTCAGAACGGATGAGCGTGGAATAATTTGGTATGACAAACGTTTGTGTGTGCCTAATGTTTCTTCTCTTTGAGAATCGTTATTAGCCGATGCACACAGTTCTCCGTTCTCTATACATCCTGGATCTACTAAGATGTATCGTGATCTTCGTCAGAACTTCTGGTGGAATGGTATGAATGAGGACGTGGCTAGATTTGTCAGTAGGTGTCTTATTTCAGTAGGTCAAGATTGAGCATCAGAGAGCTAGTGCGTTGCTTCAGCCACTACCTAGTCCTGTATGGAAATGGGATGATATTTCCATGGATTTTGTGACAGGGTTACCCAGAACATTCAAGAAAAATGACGCGATATGGGTTGTGGTCGACAGATTGTCAAAGTCGGCTCATTTTCTTCCAATTCAACAGGGATTCTCTGTTAGTAAGCTATCTGAAGTGTTTATGCAAGAGATTATCAGACTTCATGGAACCCCAATCTCTATTGTGTCAGATCGAGATCCGAGGTTCACTTCTCGCTTTTGGAAGAGTTTGCAAGCCGCATGGGGTACTAAATGAGATTTAGTATGGCGTTCCATCCTCACAGATGGCCAGTCAGAATGCACTATTTAGACACTCAAGGACATGCTTCGAGGGTGTGCCCTAGAGTGGACTGGGAATTGGGATGAGTATTTATGTTTGGTCGAGTTTGCTTACAATAATAGTTGGCAAGCTAGCATTGGCATGGCACCTTTTGAATTATTGTATGGTCGTAAATGTAGAGCAGCTATTTGTTGGGAAGAGGTCGGTGAAAGAATCATTGAAGGACCCAAGTTAGTCCAGATTGCGAATGAGAAAGTTGCTATTGCTAGAGAAAAGTTAAAGAAAGCTCAAAGCAGACATAAAAGTTATGTAGATCGACACCGATGACTTTTGGAGTTTAAGGTTGGTGATAAAGTATTTTTAAAAGTTTCACCCTGTAGAGGCGTACGTCATTTTGGCACGAAAAGGAAGCTTAGTCCAAGATACATTGAGCCATTCGAAATCTTGGAAAGAGTTGGTGAAGTATCTTATCGTTAGGCATTACCACCTCAACTATCACCTGTGCATGACGTCTTTCACGTATCTCTTTTAAGGGGATACAACTACCATCCACTTCACGTTGTGAATTATCCGCTTCATTTGATTCGTGAAGACTTATCATTCGAGGAAGAACTAGAAGCTATTCTTGATCGACAAGAACGCATCATGCGTAAGAAAACCATTCCTTTCGTTAAGATATTATGGAATAATCATTCAGAACGTGAAGCTACATGGGAAATGGAAGATACTATCCGTCCTCAATATCCGCATCTATTTGCATCTTAGTCTTTTGTTTTTGTGTATTTTCATTTGACGTACCATGACTTTAAGTTATAAATGTTTCATTTATCTGTTTCTGAGTAATCGACTAGTTATTACACGATTCTATTTACTTTATTAGTTTTGTCCCTGCATCTGAATAATTATGAGTATTCCATTCACTATTTAGTTTTTTTATTCCGTATAGGTTATGCTGTCATCTTCGTTTGACACGTACCGTGCAATTTCATGGACGAAATTGTTTTAAGGGGAGTAGAATTATGATACCGTAATAATAATAATAAAATAATAATAATAATAATAATAATAAAAATCAAGGAAATCGAGAGGAGTAAATGAGATCTGATTCAAAGTCAAAATACCAATTTTGACCAACTACATCTTGTGAATTTTAATTCTTAATTGTTGCGTGTTATTCGACAAGTTTGTCCGCTGTATCTTCTGCAACAAACTCAACGTGGGAATGGGGATATAATCTGCTCCCAATCACGCACCATTCAACCATTTTAAACCCCTTAAGACCTCCGATCTATCCCGCAAATCTCATCAATCTCACATCCCTTCTTAAGCCGCAATTGTTGTGATGTTTTGATCCGTCGACGAGCCACCATTGTAACCAACTGTCAAGAATCAGCCTCTTGTTCAGTGGACTGTTGACAACATCGAACCACCCGACGAGTTCGATTGACGTCGCACGTTTACTATCCGTTCTCTTGACCATCCCTCGTGCGACTAGCCATCGTTTCTCACTGCATCGACTTCACTTCGGCCCTGTCTTTGTTCCATATCGAACGTTGATTCCGAACTGCCTTCCACGTTGATTAAGGTAACAAATCGAACCATCTTTGTTTCTTGTATGCTTAAGTCTTTTGAATATTGATTCTTTGATAACGTATGTTCCTGCGTGCAAAACTAGTGTGGTTGCAATTAGATTTTCAAAGAACGTTAAGGTGGTTATAAAATGTATTGATGTTTATTATATATATATGTGTTAAAATATGTTAGTGAGAATTTTGACTCATACAAATCATCTCTTGGACCAAACAAATAATGTTAGAACCTCATGCTTAATTACTTATTTACTGGTTGAGTGAATTTTACAAGTTGAAGGATGAACTAATATAATGCACCTGGGCAGCGCATATATCAGTTTAAGCATTTTAATTTTTGTAGCCTCCTATGTGTTATATTTTTACTAGTTTTTGTTGGCTTCATCGAACCCAAATAGAAGGTATTTTGATTTCAAATGGAAATTGTTCAATTAAACAAACCAATTTAGTAAGAGTTAGAAGGCTATGGAGATGTATATATGTATATATGTATATATGTATATAATAAAAATAATACTCGTGCTCGTTCTAACATGTATGTATATATTAGTAAGTTAGGAAATTAAGCATGGTTATATGTACTTATAGACATAAAGTTAAATAGTTTATCCTAATGATTTAACTATTTGGTAGACTTAGTGCTCGATAATTGCTGAAAATAAGAGAAATCTTATTGTTGCAAATGGTTTGTGGAATAATTGAAAATGATAAATATCTAATAATTTAATAAAGGATCTTTATGTCTTGCCGTCGGAACCCAATGAGCCGAATTAGTCAAGATATGTAAGCTCACTAGTATAACAACCTAAATGAAATTATAGTTCGCGTACTCATTTGGGAACGTCTTAATTTTGTGTTCTTGCCTAAAAATATTTGAACAAAGGTACGGATTCCTGATTCTTGTCTCATATTTGATTCCTGCTCATCTCTAGTTTTGATTCGTGTCATACGTAGTTAGTTTGATTTTGATTATGTTATAAGTAGTAGACTACTTTATATTTCTGACATTTGTTACCCGAGCTCTCCCTATCTTGGGGGTGACCAAGACGCGTTATTCCGGCATCAATAACGTGGCACCAACCGTGGCGGTGAGCTGAGATCACGGCATCTCTAAAGGAGGACTCTGAATTTTTATTGACCATCCTGTTATTTTATTATTTCCTCAGAGGTGTATGGATCGATCCTAGGTTAGTTCTGTATTTCCTGATGGACGGTTTTATACCACTCCATTCAGGATTCTGGTGAATGGCTTGTATGTCTGCCCATACTTCATTTCACATTGGTTCACGGGCTAGCTACCTATGTCCCTCTGTTCAGTTATTATATGATATGAATATTAACTCGGGTTATGTTCTATTTGATGTTATGTTATTCTCTGTTATCATCATATCTTTTTATTTTTATTATCTGTTATTCCGTTCACTGAGTGTTCTACTCAGGCATGCTTTTCTTTTCATGCAAGTCAGGTCAACAGGGCCATCCGGGAGGGGAGTGAAGAGTGGAATTCTGCATAAAGAAGAGTTTATTTATTTGATGTAATGACATTTCTGTTGGGTTTAGACTAGGGTTTTCTTTTTGGTTATTTAACTTTTAATCATTATGAATAATGGAATGATGTTTTGGATTTTGATTACCGTGATAGTGACACGTCAGCCTTCTCGGGTTGGGGTGTTACAGCTATGGTATGAGAGCCCAGGCTCTTTCTTGTAGAAACTTAAAATTTAAAACTAAGAATGTGAGGTAATGGGTGGACATGGGGTTTAGGTTCTAATCTTCCGCTTAATCTATACCTACCTACTTATGCTTAAATCTTGGTTTTTAGTTATCATGGCTCCAAATAGACGCACGAACGACCGAAATGTTAGGAATAACTCTTCATTTGATACTCCTCTGGAAACTCTCGTTGCTAATGTCGTAAACGCAGCTATTACCGGATTACTCCCTAATCTGATGATTCAGACTGCTCAAACAGTCGTTCAACAGATGCAACAAGCGAATTTCGGTGGAAACAATACAAGACCACCACCTAGTGGAAACAACACAGCACCACCTCCTGGCGGAAATGCAACACCACCTGTGGCTAAGATTCATGTTTGGCTTGAGCGCTTTATGAAGCAAAGACCAAGATCTTTTAGTGATGCTGCTACAACGATGCATGCTCGGAACTGGATAGCCCGTGTGGAAAAGATTTTCGAGGTGCTAGGAGTTGGTGATGTATTTAAAACTAGGTTGGCTTCTTACAAACTAGAGATGATGCTCTTGTTTGGTGGGAAGGGGTCAACTTGCACATGGTGACAGGGTTATGCTGCTAACCTTCCTTGGGCTGACTTCCGCACTATATTCTTCCGAAAGTATTTCTCTGAAGTGGAACAAAATGAGTATGCACGAGAATATGCATCTATTGAGCAACGAGATGATGAACCTTGGCATGAATTCATGGCTAGATTTTGAAGGCTGGCTAGTTTTCTTGGAGAAGCTGCAGGTAGGCCAGTGGTCCAAGCAGAAAAATTGAAATGGGCAGTTCATGAGAGAACCCGGAGATGGATAGTGACCCAAAGTTTAACAACATCAATGAACTGGCTGATGCCGTGAAAACACTTGACATGGAGAACAAGAAGAGGTTGGCTAAAGCTGAGGAGAGTCGTAAGAGAATCGTAAAGGGAACCGAACCGCACCTTCTGGGCAATCTTCGAATGAGAATCACAATACAGGTGATCGGAAAGCCAAATTCAACAAAAATAACCGCCAAGGAAATCAATGGAAACAAAAACAGCAGAATTCTAAGCCTGCCGAAAACCAAGGTCAAAAGCAAGCCCCGGTGTGCACTACATGTGGGAAACATCATTTTGGTGTCTGTCATCGAGCTTCAGGAGCCTGTTTCTGATGTGGGAAGACCGGCCATTTACTGAAAGACTGTCCATACCCTGATAATAAAGGAAAGGCTGGAAGTAACACTAAACAACCTACTAATGGAGGACGAGTGTTTGCCTTGAACGCAAAGGATGCTGCAAACACACCAGGTACGATTCTTGATATTCCTCACATATGTGAATCTGTCATATCTGAATAATCCAAAATTCTTACAATTCAAATTGTGCTTGTTATCTGTTTACTAAGTGTATCATTGTATCATAAATTCTTTAGGTACCGTTTCTGGTACTCTCATGTTAGGCACTCGTGATATTCAAGTCCTTTTCGATACCGGAGCAACACACTCTGTAGTTTCTCATTCTTGTGTTAAAAATCTAGCGACGACTCCCACGTTATTAAAATATACTCTGAATATTATGACTCCTATGGGAAACTCTATTGTAATCTCCACCGTGTATGAGGATTATCCGATCCGAGTCGAATCGCTTATTCTTCAGCGGATCTGCTACCCATGCAAATGGAAGATTTTGATGTTATCTTGGAATGGACTAGTTAACTCGGCATCATGTCACAATTGAGTGTCAAACTCATCGCATTATGTTTAGAGATCCCCCATCATCCTGAACTCATTTATCAGGGGACTAAACCTCGAGAAACTCTTCAAATAATTTCAGCACTTAAGGCTCGGAAATCCCTACTACACGGCTGTACAGGATTCCTTGCTTCAGTAAAAATTGTATCCTCTAAAGAGCCTAATATTTCTGATTATTCGATTGTTTGCGAATTTCCGGATGTTTTTCCTAAAGAAGTTACCTGGACTTCCACCGGATCGTGAGGTGGAATTCACTATTGATCTTATTCCCGTGCTGAGCCGATTTCCAAGGCACCATACCGTATGGCACCACTTGAGCTCAAGGAACTAAAGGAGCAACTACAGGAGTTATTAGATCGTGGATTTATTAGACCAAGTGTCTCACTTGGGGTGCACCGGTTCTGTTTGTGAAGAAGAAAGATGGAACTATGAGGCTTTGTATGACTATCAGGAATCAAATAAGATCACTATTCGAATCGTTACCCTTTACCTCATATCAATGACTTATTTGATCAGCTTCAGGGTGCGAAGTGTTTCTCTAAAATTGATTTGAGGTCTGGGTATCATCAGTTGAAGATTAAAGATTCTGACATCCCAAAATCAGCTTTTCGTACGCGATATGGCCACTATGATTCTTAGTTATGCCATTTGGGTTAACTAATGCACCGGCTTTTTTCATGGACCTAATGAACCGATTGTTCCGTGACTATTTGGATAGTTTGTCATCGTTTTCATTGATGACATTCTGATATATTCTAAGAGTAAGGAGGAACATGAAGACCATCTTCGTATCGTGCTTGAAACTTTGCGTAAAAAGAAGCTTTATGCTAAGTTTTCAAAATGTGAATTCTGGTTAAGTCAAGTAGCCTTTCTGGGTCATGTGGTTTCTACAGATGGTATTATGAGGGACCAGCGAAGATAGAGGCAATCACTAAATGGACAGACCTACTTCAGCCACAGAAGTCTGGAGTTTTCTAGTCTTGCCGGTTACTATCACAGATTTGTCAAAGGGTTCTTTGTTATTGCCCTACCCCTTACGCAACTGCTAAGGAAAGGGGTTAAATACTCTTGAACAATGAGCGAGAGAAAAGTTTCAAAGAGCTTAAGAAGAGATTGGTGTCTGCCCCGATTCTTACACTTCTATTAGGTACGGGTTGATACCAGATTTATAGTGATGCCTTAAAGAAAGGGCTTGGATGTGTGTTGATGAAACACGGAAAGGTCATTGCTTATGTTTCACGACAATTGAAACCTTATGAGGTTAATTATCCTACGCATGACCTTGAGCTTGCTGCTGTGATTTTTGCGTTAAAGATTTGGCGGCACTATCTTTATGGACAGACTTGTGACATCTTCACCGATCATAAGAGTTTGAAGTATATTTTCACGCCGAAGGAATTAAACATGAGACAAAGGAGATGGTTAGAGCTGTTGAAGACTATGATGCCACATTTAGTATCATCCAGGAAAGACTAATGTAGTAGCTGATGCTCTTAGTCGGAAGAGTTCCGGGATGGTAGCCTCACTCCTGTTACAGCCTTAGATAATTACTGACCTTGAAAGACTGTGTATTGGCTTGTAATTGGTAAGGGTGAAGCATATCTGGCCAGACTTCAGATTGAGCCAGATCTAGTATCTCGGATCAAGAAGCACAAAAAGACGATGGTGAACTTTGGGCAATTGTGCAAAAGTTGGATGATGTACAACAGTCAGAATTCAGAACGGATGAGCGTGGAATAATTTGGTATGACAAACGTTTGTGTGTGCCTAATGTTTCTTCTCTTTGAGAATCGTTATTAGCCGATGCACACATTTCTCCGTTCTCTATACATCCTGGATCTACTAAGATGTATCGTGATCTTCGTCAGAACTTCTGGTGGAATGGTATGAATGAGGACGTGGCTAGATTTGTCAGTAGGTGTCTTATTTGTCAGTAGGTCAAGATTGAGCATCAGAGAGCTAGTGCGTTGCTTCAGCCACTACCTAGTCCTGTATGGAATGGGATGATATTTCCATGGATTTTGTGACAGGGTTACCCAGAACATTCAAGAAAAATGACGCGATATGGGTTGTGGTCGACAGATTGTCAAAGTCGGCTCATTTTCTTCCAATTCAACAGGGATTCTCTGTTAGTAAGCTATCTGAAGTGTTTATGCAAGAGATTATCAGACTTCATGGAACCCCAATCTCTATTGTGTCAGATCGAGATCCGAGGTTCACTTCTCGCTTTTGGAAGAGTTTGCAAGCCGCATGGGGTACTAAATTGAGATTTAGTATGGCGTTCCATCCTCAGACAGATGGCCAGTCAGAATGCACTATTTAGACACTCAAGGACATGCTTCGAGGTGTGCCCTAGAGTGGACTGGGAATTGGGATGAGTATTTATGTTTGGTCGAGTTTGCTTACAATAATAGTTGGCAAGCTAGCATTGGCATGGCACCTTTTGAATTATTGTATGGTCGTAAAGTAGAGCAGCTATTTGTTGGGAAGAGGTCGGTGAAAGAATCATTGAAGGACCCAAGTTAGTCAGATTGCGAATGAGAAAGTTGCTATTGCTAGAGAAAAGTTAAAGAAAGCTCAAAGCAGACATAAAGTTATGTAGATCGACACCGATGACTTTTGGAGTTTAAGGTTGGTGATAAAGTATTTTTAAAAGTTTCACCCTGTAGAGGCGTACGTCATTTGGCACGAAAAGGAAGCTTAGTCCAAGATACATTGAGCCATTCGAATCTTGGAAAGAGTTGGTGAAGTATCTTATCGTTAGGCATTACCACCTCAACTATCACCTGTGCATGACGTCTTTCACGTATCTCTTTTAGGGGATACAACTACCATCCACTTCACGTTGTGAATTATCCGCTTCATTTGATTCGTGAAGACTTATCATTCGAGGAAGAACTAGAAGCTATTCTTGATCGACAAGAACGCATCATGCGTAAGAAAACCATTCCTTTCGTTAAGATATTATGGAATAATCATTCAGAACGTGAAGCTACATGGGAAATGGAAGATACTATCCGTCCTCAATATCCGCATCTATTTGCATCTTAGTCTTTTGTTTTTGTGTATTTTCATTTGACGTACCATGACTTTAAGTTATAAATGTTTCATTTATCTGTTTCTGAGTAATCGACTAGTTATTACACGATTCTATTTACTTTATAGTTTGTCCCTGCATCTGAATAATTATGAGTATTCCATTCACTAGTTAGTTTTTTTATTCCGTATAGGTTATGCTGTCATCTTCGTTTGACACGTACCGTGCAATTTCATGGACGAAATTGTTTTTAGGGGAGTAGAATTATGATACCCGTATAATAATAATAATAATAATAATAATAATATAATAATAAATCAAGGAAATCGAGAGGAGTAAATGAGATCTGATTCAAAGTCAAAATACCAATTTTGACCAACTACATCTTGTGAATTTTAATTCTTAATTGTTGCGTGTTATTCGACAAGTTTGTCCGCTGTTATCTTCTGCAACAAACTCAACGTGGGAATGGGGATATAATCTGCTCCCAATCACGCACCATTCAACCATTTTAAACCCCTTAAGACCTCCGATCTATCCACGCAAATCTCATCAAGTCTCACATCCCTTCCTTAAGCCGCAATTGTTGTGATGTTTTGATCCGTCGACGAGCCACCATTGTAACCAACTGTCAAGAATCAGCCTCTTGTTCAGTGGACTGTTGACAACATCGAACCACCCGACGAGTTCGATTGACGTCGCACGTTTACTATCCGTTCTCTTGACCATCCCTCGTGCGACTAGCCATCGTTTCTCACTGCATCGACTTCACTTCGGCCCTGTCTTTGTTCCATATCGAACGTTGATTCCGAACTGCCTTCCACGTTGATTAAGGTAACAAATCGAACCATCTTTGTTTCTTGTATGCTTAAGTCTTTTGAATATTGATTCTTTGATAACGTATGGTTCCTGCGTGCAAAACTAGTGTGGTTGCAATTAGATTTTCAAAGAACGTATAAGGTGGTTATAAAATGTATTGATGTTTATTATATATATATGTGTTAAAATATGTTAGTGAGAATTTTGACTCATACAAATCATCTCTTGGACCAAACAAATAATGTTAGAACCTCATGCTTAATTTACTTATTTACTGGTTGAGTGAATTTTACAAGTTGAAGGATGAACTAATATAATGCACCTGGGCAGCGCATATATCAGTTTAAGCATTTTAATTTTTGTAGCCTCCTTTGTGTTATATTTTTACTAGTTTTTGTTGGCTTCATCTAACCCAAATAGAAGGTATTTTGATTTCAAATGGAAATTTTCAATTAAACAAACCATATTTAGTAAGAGTTAGAAGGCTATGGAGATGTATATATGTATATATGTATAATAAGAATAATACTCTGTGCTCGTTCTAACATGTATCTATATATTAGTAAGTTAAGGAAATTAAGCATGGTTATATGTACTTATAGACATAATTTAAATGTTTATCCTAATGATTTAATTATTTGGTAGACTTAATGCTTGATAATTGCTGAAAATAAGAGAAATCTTATTGTTGCAAATAGTTTGTGGAATAAGTAAAAATGATAATATCTAATAATTTAATAAAGGATCTTTGTGTCTTGCCACCGGAACCCAATGAGCCGAATTAGTCAAGATATGTAAGCTCACTAGTATAACAACCTAAATGAAATTGTAGGTTCGCGTACTCATTTCGGAACGTCTTAATTTTGTGTTCTTGCCTAAATATATTTGAGCTAAGGTACCGATTCCTGATTCTTGTCTCATATTTGATTCCTGTTCATCTCTAGTTTTTATTCCTGTCATACGTAGTTAGTTTGATTTTGATTATGTTATAAGTAGTAGACTACTTTATATTTCTGAAATTTGTTACCCGAGCTCTCCCTATCTTGGGGGTGACCAAGACGTGTTATTCCGGCATCAATAACGTGGCACCAACCGTGGCAGTAAGCTGAGATCACGGCGTCTCTAAAGGAGGACTCTGAATTTTTATTGGCCATCCTGTTATTTTATTATTTCCTCAGAGGCGTATGGATCGATCCTAGGTTAGTTTTGTATTTCCTGATGGACGGTTTTATACCACTCCATTCAGGACTCTAGTGAATGGCTTGTATGTCTGCCCATACTTCATTTCACATTGGTTCACGGGCTAGCTACCTGTGTTCCCTCTATTCCGTTATTATATGATATGAATATTAGCTCGGGTTATGTTCTATTTGATATTATGTTATTCTCTGTTATCATCATATCTGTTTATTTTTGTTATCTGTTATTCTGTTCACTGAGCATTATGCTCAGGCATGCTTTTCTTTTCATGCACGTCGGGTCAACAAGGCCATCCGGGAGGGGAGTGAAGAGTGGAATTCTACATAAAGAAGAGTTTATTTAATTTGATGTAATGACTTTTTTGTTGGGTTTAGACTAGTGTTTTCTTTTTGGTTATTTAACTTTTATTTGTTATGAATAATGGAATGATGTTTTGGATTTTGATTACCGTGATAGTGACACGTCAGCCTTCTCGGGTTGGGGTGTTACAACCTCTGTTTCCCTAAGTTGTTTATTCAATAGGTCTATCTTTTCCTTATAACTGTGCTTGTTTTCTTTTAATACTCTATTTGCCTTAGAGCACAGTTCCAGGTCCTTTACTAAGTTATCATTATGATCTAATAACCTAGAAAATTTTAAATCTATACTTTCTTTAAATTTATTACAATCTAAACAATCATGATTATTAAATAACTGGTCAGTAGTACTTACCTGAGATGTTGAAGATGAATCAGCCATGAGTACAGAATCTGTTGTTTCTGGTTCTGGTAATTCTGACGTTGATGCAGATTTTTCTTCTTTACGCAGGTGCTTGACCACGGGTGTAGTGTCTTCAGAATTTGACATCGCAAGCTCTACTGCTGTGTCTCCCTCACTAGCAGAATCGTCATTAATGTCCTCCACATTAGCTATGTTGGACTCTCCCGGTGACACGAACCGAAAGCTCCAGTCCTGTCCTTCATCCTCATTAGCAGTCAAGGCTTTGGGGTCTTTTCTTGATGAGGTAGAACTGCTAGATGTGACTTTGTCCTGACGATTGAATGACAAGAAAGGATTACCATTCCCAGTCTTCTTTGGCTTTACACACTCTCGCTTGAAGTGTCCCTTCTCACCACAGTTGAAACAAGTAACCTTTGACTTGTCGAAGCCAAAGGTTGTGTCTTTGGTAGCAACCAAGTTCTGTCTGGTCTTTTTCACAAACTTTTTAGCTCGTCGGACAGCACTTGCCAAAGCCCACATTATGTCCATACGTTCCAACTCCATTTCGTCCACCTGTTCATAATCTTATCTGCCAGATGACAATTGCCTATCTTTCTACCAACTAGTCCATCATAGGAGTGGACTATAGCAGCTAAGAGGTCCATGTGTTCTTTGGCCACCTCCATAGTCACATTCCCGAAGTTGTCGGTTTTCAGTTTTGCTTAATTAGCTTCGGGTATCATATACTGGGTGCTAGACGACCCTGACGTTTCGGACCCTGAAGTTGACTGTTGTGCTGGAATTGCAGCGCTTGAGACGAAGGCAGTTTGCAATGATGCTCTAGATGTCTTGACCGGAGGAGTAGCATTGTAGAGTGCAGGATTCTGATCATAGTTGGCCTTTTGTGATCTATACTTCATCCTAAGCTCCTCTTCCCTCAATTTAAGAATGAAGTCATTTATGTCTAACTTTGAGAGCATCCCATTCTGTCTGAGATTTGAAACGAAGGAAGCCTATTTCTCCAGTAGACCATCTGCAAAATTGGATACCTTATCCTCCATCGACGTAGTTACACCATGAGTGTGCATCTCACTCATCAAATGGTAGAATCTGTCGATCACATCATCCAGAACTTCCTTTCCCATTGAAGAGAAGTTGTCAAGCTCCTTCTTCAAAGCTTTGGCCTTAATGGCCTTGAGTGAGGCATTTCCGTCATACCTCTTCTCCAACGCATCCCATAGTTTCTTTGCTTGAGTAGACTTCGAATACTGATGGAAGATATCCTTCGGAATAGACTAAGTGAGCGAAGCGTATACTTTCTTCTCAGCGTTGTGTTTTACCTTTTGAGCATCCGACATTCCACTTGAACAATCCGAATGAGGTTCTCAATCGTACGAATGGGTCCAATCGTGCGGCTGAAGAATGCGAATGAACTCAGTCGTGCGATTGAGCCAATCGTGCGACTAAACTTGCTGAAGTTTGATAATTCGTAGGTTAAATGTGTTTTGGCCGCAAAAACTCCAATTTTACCAAACCCTAATCGCCGTATGCCGGAAAAACTAAACTTTTAGGTCAGGAACGTCTAAGACTCAGTAAGACACAAAAAGATTGCGTTTTTGAAGAGGAAACACAACTTTTGTATCAAAACTATTGAATCAACACGTAATCAAGAGCCAAGGCTCTGATACCACTTCTTAGGATCTGGTATTTGAACGAAACACCAACTGTTTAACGTGTTAAACCAAACCAAATAGTGCGGAATCCTATTTGATTGGCGATCCAATCAGTGAGAACACACGTAGACATAATAATGAATTGAATCTAACGTCAAGAATCGATTAGGAATCGATCTACAGTGTTCTATGAACTTGGAGTACGAACTTAGAGGCTTCTGGATGGCTAGCGTACGTCTGGAGTTGAAGTGAATTGCATGCTTCTTGA
This sequence comes from Flaveria trinervia, assembly GCA_025506515.1. Taxonomy (NCBI): domain Eukaryota; kingdom Viridiplantae; phylum Streptophyta; class Magnoliopsida; order Asterales; family Asteraceae; genus Flaveria; species Flaveria trinervia. The sequence continues at coordinate 76,902,164 of CM046443.1, forward strand.
TTGTTCCGTTTTTTCCATGAATTAAGTGGTATTTATAGGTTAGGGTTGCTCATTCGGGCAACTGAACCATGAGCATGGTTCATTCGTGTGATTGAGCCATGCAGTAGATCCATTCGCACGACTGAATGTTCAATCGTGTGACTAAGTCAGTCCCATGAAGCTGTTCAGGCGTATGGACTATTTAGGCGCATGGACACTCAGTCGCATGGCCATTTGGACGCATGACCACTGTTTGGGCGCATGGCCATTCGGACGCATGACCACTGTTTGGGCGCATGGTCTAGTCGGACGCATGTGAACTTCACTTAACCAAAGTTTTAATGTATTCATTATTATAACATTATGTATATCAATTCAAACAATCACAAACCTATATAATCTAGTCATTAAACATTACTCAACTTATTAATGAAATATTAAACATTATAAATCACAACCAAACATTATCGTTTCATTAAGTACCCAATATTACATAAGTGCAAGACATTTAAGACATATTACATCGAGATCAAGATCTAGGTACATAAGTGTATCAACATATTCCCATGATGAGTCTGTCCTCTTGTTCTCACACCCTCAGTGACATCCCCTATGATGTTCTTAGCAGGATAAGTGTTACGAATCCTAAGGCGAGGAATCACTTCTAGTTGCAGAGATAGATCCAGGTTGAACATATTCTGCTCAAGAACTGGAACACCCTGTCCTGCTGTTGTTTCAAAATCATTCAATGAGAACTGATTGAATGAGTGAGAAACATCATCAATGGTTGGCAGTGAAGGAGTATTAATAGAGTGTTGTTCCTTCAAAACACTACTTCCTGCTGCCTGGTGTTATGATGGATCACCTGATGAGTTTTGAGGCTCAGTAAGTGACTCACTTGAAGAAGCTTCACAATTCCTTGATATAGTCAAGCTATTAGATCTATGAATGGTAGAGACTTCGTTTGTTGCAGCTCTTGGAGAATTTGGACTAGGTCTGGGTAGCTCAAACAGTTGATCATCAGCAGTAGCATCAGCATCATTTTGAACTCCTGTTCCAACCGAAACATTCTCACAAGAAGGTATAAAATAGTTTGGAAACAATTCTAAATTAAAGATATTATCAGGGCCATTCCCCCTAACACAAGGAGTGTGCTCATTAACAACTATGTTTGATGATTCCCTAAATTGTTGATTCTTAATATTGTATACTCTATAATCTTCGGAGCTAGAAGAGTACCCAACAAAGATAGCATCATCCGACTTTTCAGCAAACTTTGCTAAATTGTCTTTTGTGTTAAGTATGGTACACCTACTACCAAAGGACGTTAGAAAACCAATGAACGGTGGCCTCTCATTCCATAGCTCATAAGGGGTTTTTCCATGGGGCTTAACTACAAGAACTCTGTTCGGCACATAGCATGCAGTGCTGACTGCCTCTGCCCAGAATGTTAGAGGTAGTTTTGAATCAGCTAACATAGTTCGAGCAGCCTTAATAAGTGTCCTATTCCTCCTCTCAGCAACACCATTTTGTTGAGGAGTTCTGGGAGCACTATATTGTCTAGCAATCCCTTTTGAGTTACAGAATGAGTCAAGAACGAAGTTCTTAAACTCGGTCCCTTGATCACTTCTAACTATTTTAACCATGTGATCAATTTGATTTTCTATTTTAAGAATAAAAGATTTTAATATTTCAGCAGTTTCATCTTTAGTTTGTTAAAAAGAATACCCATGTGAATCTTGTAAAATCATCAACTATCACAAGGCAGTATGATTTCTTTCCAATGCTCATTATACTTGTGGGACCAAAAAGATCCATGTGCAATAAGTATAATGGAGTAGTGATAGAGTTAACACATTTGGATTTATGAGATGTCATGTGTTGTTTCCCTTTCAGGCAAGCAACACAGTTATCTTTGCAGAAAAACTCCTTTTTAGGCAAACCATGTACCAAGTTATTTTTATCCAATTTATTCATTGTCTTCAAATTTACATGACATATACATTTGTGCCATAGTGTTGACTCATCACCATCAGCTTTGGAAAGAAGGCATGATACTTCTCCCATTGGGGAAGTATTGTTCATATCAAGCTTGTACATATCCCCTTTTCTGGGAGATCTAAGAAGCACCAATTCCGGAGGAATTGTCATCCCAGGTTTGAGAATAATGCACTCATGTTCTATGAAAAGCATTTGGTGCTTTTGATCACAGAATTGAGAAACACTTACCACATTGTGTTCAAGCTGTTTGACAAAGTGAACTTTGTCAACTTTTAATTTACCATTGGACATACTCCCTCTGTCAAAAATATATCCTCCGGCCTCACCTCCAAATTGGACAGGACCTCCATCATAGTTTTAATTCAACTGTTGAAGGAGAGATCTGTTCCCTGTCATGTGCCTGGAGCATCCACTATCTACAATCCATACATTGTTGTTCTTGTCATATGGATGTCCCTACACATAAGATGAGATTGTTAGTTTTGTTTGGAAGCTCAAGCCTTGCTGGTCTTGGGTTCTTCCAAAGATAACGACATAATTAAACCAAATGTTATGCATGGGGGTTCAATAGAGGTCTTTGAAGAAGAGGTTTGAGCTGCAGCATCTTCCTTGATCTTCCACTCCATCCTTTGGTTGATCTTGGAGTATGAGCTTGTTGAAGCTTTAGCAGCATGGCTTTCTTCCGAAGCTTTTTTCTTTTCGGAAGAAGTCTTCGCCACCTTTTCTTCCGAAGCAGTCTTCTTCTGGGGAGGTTTCAAGGGAACTTTCTTGTTCTTTCGAACATTAGTAGCTTTTGCTTCCGACGCCATTTTTCCTTTGGAAGAAGGAGTTTCTTCTGAAAGCAACCTGGCTTCCAAAACTAGCTTTCCCTTTTTCATTACTTGAACCGTTTGAAAACTTCCAAATATGAAACCTTCCTTGACTCCTTTTCTAACATTATTTGCATAATGTGTGCTTGCAGGATTATAGTAACAATCTTTTGCCATGTGGTTTTGCAGACCACACATTATGCATGCAATGTTAGTTCTTTAGGAATATGAGGGTTGTTGTTTCTTGGGCTTCTTTTCTTCATCAGCAACTTTTCCCTTCAGCTTCTGATCCTTTGGCAGGACAGAAGTGCTGGTATTACACTCCTTTCCTGAATCAGAAGTACCTAACACTTGGAATCCAGCTAAGATAAAGACATACTTCTGCTTGAGGTCAATCTTCAGCTTGGACTCAGCCACCTTCTTGGTAGTTCTCCTAGCAGCTTTAGCTCTACTTCTAGCCTTAGTGGTTAGGATTTGTTCTTCACAGGAGGAGATGGGTACATCTACATGTTCCTCCCTATGGTGACCACTACTGTTGCTTCATCCTTTAACTCTGGTGAGGAAGGGTCAGTAGTTGGAACCTCTTGCTCCTCAGTACCATATCTTGGCCTTCTAATAGACTCATAGGAGTGTGGTGGAGCAATTTCATTGGTTCCTAACCCTCCTTTGTTCTAATAACAGAGTTTGGAGTGGGAGGATGATGCAAGTATAGCTTGGAAGTTTTGCTCAGAGATAGCATGCTTCCTGGCCTGAGCCTCAGCAGTGACAAGCTGGGCTTGAGCCTCAGACAATTTGGATATCAGATCTTTGATTTGAGTCTTGTAGTTGGTGTGCTCATGTTTTAAACGAGACACAATTTTCTCTAGCTCCTCAATTTTCTTTTGATAGTCAGATTCAACTCTTTAAAAATCAGATTTTAAGATATTTAAAGACTCAATATCATATCTGATTTCCATATTGTAATCCTGATAGAGTTGAACTTTAGCTATACAGGCTGGAGTGTAGAGATGTTCATATACCTGGGCATCATCTGTTCTGGCCATGAGAGCTTGAGCAGGAGTCACATCATGTACCATGAAGCTCCAGTCAACTTCTTGAGCCATTGCAGCTGTTTTAGTTGACTTCTCAGCGGGCTTTGAGGTTAAGGGATGTGTGGAGGCCTGTGGGGTTCCTGGATTGGTCTTGGGAGCCTTGCATTCCCTTGCAAAGTGACCTAGTTGGTTACAGTTGTAACACCTTGCCTTGGTCATGTCAAACCCGAACTTGCTGGTAGTTGGGTTTTGAGGGAAATGCCTTCCAGTTCTCTTAAAGAACTTCTTCGCTCTATAAGTTAAAAGAGCCATCTGCTGGACAATGTCCACATACTCTACATCATCTGGAATGAAACACTCAAGATCATCAAAGCAGTATTGAAAATCACCAGAGTGTCCACTTCCTGAGACAAAGGCACAATTTTCCTGAAAGGAGTTGTGTTGAGCCTGTTGAGACCTTGGAGTCTCTAAAAAGTGATGTAAGGTCCAAAAGAGGAGGATGGCTGCTGGTAAGTCAAGTAATGCTGAGGTTGTGGGGGCAATGAGCCTTGAGCAACCATTAAAGTGTTGCTAGCAGGAAGACTCATGGGTCTGCTTGTTTGGTGGCCCTTCTTACTCTCCATCTCTAGGCGATATCCATCAAGGATGCCCTAGAGTTCAGAGATGGTGAGAGTGTTCAAGTTCTCTGTCCTCGCGACAAAGACACAGTAGAATGTCACTCGTTTGGAAGAGCACTCATGAACTTTCTAGTAAGATCTCTAAGTTCGGGAGTGATCTTCACAGACTGAAGAGAAGAGTCAGATCCATGTACCTGAAGTACTGCTGGCTGAGGGTCTCTCCAGCAATATGAGTGAAGTTCTCGAACTACTGCTTCAGTGAGTCCTTGTTTGAGTCATTGGAGCTTGAGTACATCTGAGCAAGTGCATCAAACAATTCCTTGGCAGTCGTGCAATGCTAGAATCCCACCATAATGGAGTTCGGTATTGTAGTCATGAGAATGGTCATGGCATTGCTGTCGATGTCCATCTTCTTTCTGTCTTCATCAGAGTAATCCTCCACAGCCTTTTCTATCATGGCACCGTTTCCACCAGGTCATGCCACCTTTCGTTTATACGGGCCATTGACTATGGAGTTCCACATCTTGTTGTCTCGATATCTGATGAAGCCTTCCATTCTCCTGCTCCAAGACCTGAAATTTTTAGTAGTAATGATGGGAGCCTTTGTCATGGTTCCCATCTCTACCTCGGACTTGTTAAGGACTATTAGAGTGAGTGGGTTGTAGGGAGGAGTGAAAAAAAAGGTTGATTTGGATGGTTAGATCACGCAATCAAGAGCCTGAGTAGCTCTGATACCAATTGTAGGATCGATGTTTGTCACTAAACACTTACATTTTTCTCTCAAACTCACTTAGAACAACACTCTGGTAAAGATAGAATCAGTAAGAGTTGATCACAATATAGAAAGTAGTAAAGAACACAGGAAGTAATTTTCAAGGTACTTTTATATATTGCTTCTCAACTCAATAATACAAGACTCTTACAAGCAGTTGTTATACCAATGAGTTACAAAGAGAACCTATATATAATACTACCTACAACCGAATATACTTTGATACCAGCTGGGATCCTATAGCTAAAGTCTATACTACAAGACTAAAGTTTAAGGTATCTCGGATAAAGTCTTATCTGAGATTTGGTAGTCAGGACATGTCCCTGACTTACCTTTTGTCACCAACTGAAGTTGGTAACATGTACTATCATGAAAAGGTGAACAATGGAATAAACTATGGTTAACTGCATGGCTCTTTAGGAAGAAGCCATACAGTATCAGAGGTTTGCAGCAGAGTGTCAGAGACCATACTTGTGTCCACTGGTTCATAGCAGTGTCTTCTGAAGGTTAAGTGGCTTTGGAAGAGTAAGTACTTCCGAAGACACTTATACTTTGGAAGAGACTCCTTCTTCCAAGGCTTGGTGACTTCTTCTTTTCATCATACTTTGGAAGTGATCTTCAGTTTATTCTTCTAAGGCTTGAACTTCGGAAGTAGAGTTCTGTCTTCGGAAGTTGACCTTTCACTTTGTCTTCGGAAGAACTCTACAACCTTCGAAATTTCCATGCTAAGCTTTGGAAGCCTTTGCATGCAGCACCAAAATTTATCTAAGTGACTTAGTTTTGGTTGCATTAGCCTTCTTCTTGATCCAACAACTTTCCTCCTCGGTGTCTGATAGTAAGGACAATGAGACACAATATGTCCATACTCTCCATAACTATAGCAAGCTCTACTTTCGACTTTACGATTTAACTGTTTTTGTGGAGATGTATGTGACATCCGTGTGACCTTACATTGTTTTGGTTTTGACTTTGTTTGTTTAGATGTTTTGTCTAGTTTAATAAAATTAATTGCTTTAACATTTTTAACAACTTTTTCTTTTCTATTTACTGGACTTTGACATGATGCACGTGATTGGTTAACATTACTGATTTTTTTAGGTTCAATTTGATAGTTGTTGAACCAGACTCAATACTAACCTTTTCAAACTCTTTGTCCAGATTCATACAAGGCATTTTACCTTTTGCCTTTGAAGTGGCCTCCTTTTGTTTAGTGCCAGATTCATTTGATGAACATGTGGAATCTGGATCACTTACAAGTGGAGTGGACACCACATGATCCTTGATTGGATTATCATTAATTGGTTTACATTTTGTGTTCATCAAGATCTCATGTGGTGGTGGTACCACTTTATAACCCAATCCCTCCCCATTGTTTCTCTCTCTCACTAAGTTTTGGACTATGTGTGAAGAACTAGTCCAACTATGCAGTTTTTGTTTTAAGGAATTAACTTCTACTTCTAAAACTGCCTTTTGTTTCTTAGTGTCATCTAGGGAGTTAAGATAGTACCTAATATCATTATCTTGGTTAAAGGCTACAACTTTTGTTTCCCTAAACTGTTTGTTCAAAAGGTCTATCTTTTCTTTGTAACTATGCTCATTTTGTTTTAATACTCTGTTAGCTTCAGTGCATAGTTCCAAGTCCTTCACTAAGTTATCATTATGATCTAATAACCTAGAAAATTTTAAATCAATGCTTTCCCTAAATTTATTACAATCAGAACAAGCATGATTAGTAAAGAGTTGGTCAGTAGTACTTACCTGAGCGGTTTCTAAAGAATCAGCCATCAATGCAGAATCTGATGTTTCTGGAGCTGGTGATTCTGATGTTGTAGTGGTTTTCCCGTCTTCAGGCAGGTATGTGACCACTGGTGTAGTTTCTTCTCATGTTGACATCACAAGTTCGACTACTATTTCCTTCACTGGCAGAGTCATCATTGATATCCTCCACACTAGCGATATTGGATTCTCCCGGTGAGACAAACCAAAAGCTCCAGTCATGTCCTTCATCATCATGAGCAGTCAAGGCTTTTGGATCCTTGCTTTTTGAAGTAGGACTACTAGTGGGTTTCTCTTGATGATTTAAGGAGGAGAAAGGATTCCCATTCCCAGTCTTCTTTGGCTTCACGCACTCCCTTTCGAAGTGCTCTTTCTCATCGTAGTTGAAGCAGGTTACCTTGGATTTGTCAAAGCTGAAGGTAGTGTCCTTAGTCACAATCAAATTTTTTCCGGTCTTTTTGAGAAACTTCTTAGCTCCAAGCTGCACTTGCTAAGGCCCATATTATGTCCACCCGCTCCAGCTATGTCTCATCCACCTGCTCATAATCCTCATCTGCCAGATGGCAGTTCCTAATCTTACCAGCAATTAGTCCATCATAGGAGTGGACTACCATAGCTAAGAGATCCATGTGCTCTTTAGTTACCTCAACTGTCACATTGCCAAAGTTCTCAGTCTTCAGCTTTGCTACATTTGCTTCAGGTGTAATATATTGGGTACTAGACGACCCATTGAGGAGAAGTGGCAGAATCTATCGATCACATTATCTACGCTTTCTTTTCCTATTGAGGAGAAGTTGTCAAACTCCTTCTTTAAATCCTTAGCCTTTACGGCTTTCAATGATGCATTTCCATCATACTGTTTCTCCAATGCATCCCAGAGTTTCTTTGCTTGTGTATATTCCAAGAATTGATAGAAAATATCCTTCAGAATTGACTGAGTGTTAGTTTGACACCATCAGCTCCTACAGGCATGCTGTACCCCGACTCTATAGACTCCCACAGATGGGATCTACTCCATTTAAGTAGATCTCGAAACGTTGCTTCCATTGAGGATATTCGTCTAACGTGATCAGCTTTGGGGGCTTGTTGTGATTCCCCACTTCATTCTCCAGTAGCAGTAAATTTTGTATACGTGAGTCTCTCTCTGCTGTGAAAGTTGAATATTGTTCTTCCATTGCTATTAACTTTAACTTTAAACCACACTATTGAATTAGTCTGAATGAAGGTGTGCGATCGGGCTATTCGGGCGATTGAACTATGTGGATGGTTCAATCATGCGACTGAACTAATGCAAATGACTCAGTCGGCCGAATGAACTAATGCGAATGAACAATGCAAATAGTCTTCTCAGTCGGACGAATGGAAGTGCGACTAAGTCCAATCGTGCGTATGGGGAATGCGTATGACTTCAGTCGTGCGATTGAGTCAATCATGCGACTAAACCTGCTGGATTTCGAAAATTTCTAGGTTCAAGGTGTTTGAACGCAAAACTCGAATTTTTGCTAACCCTAATTGCCGTATGCCCGAAAAAACTAAACTTTACGATCAGGAGACGTCTAAAACCCGATTTGACACAAAAGATTGCATTTTTTAGCGTAAAAACACAATTTTATATCAAAACGATTGAATCACACGTAAATCTAGAGCCAAGGCTCTGATACCACTTGTTAGGGATCATGTACTCAATGAATACTAACAGATTTATGCGTATACCAAATCAAATAGTGTGGAATCCTATTTGATTGGTGATCCAATCAGTGAGAACGCACGTAGAATCAATTAAAGATTGAATCTAAATGTTAAGAAAGATTAGCAATCGATCTACTGTGATCTATGAAGTTGGAGCAGGTTATTAGAGGTCTCTGGACGGTTAAGGTACGTCTGGGTATCAAAATATTCTAAGTGTCTCGTTTTTCCATGATTTAAGTGGTATTTATAGGTTAAGGTTTCTCAATCGTGCGATTGGACCATTTGCATGGTTCAGTCATGCGATTGAGTCATGCGGTTGATCCATTCGCACGACTGAGTGTTCAGTCGTGTGACTGAGTCAATCTCATGTTACAATCATGCGATTGATCCAGTCTCCTGGTTCATTCGTACGACTGGTTCATTAGCATGAAGTTGTTCATGTGTATGGTCCATTAGCATGGGCCAATCGCATGAGAACTTCACATGATTAAGTTTGAATATGTTCATAGTCATTAATTGATTTAGATATTATTCAAGCAACCACAACCTATATAGTTAAGTCAATAAACGTTATTACATACCAAATAATGAAATATTCAACATTAAGCACACCACATATTGTATTTCATTAAGTACCCGTACAATTACATATGTGTAAGACCATACAAAGATATTACATTAAGTTCAAAAACTAGGGACACATGTATCTACAACAGAGAAGTGGATCATCAACACATAGCACAACATTTGTGCTCATCTGGATGGCACTACCAGGAATGCTGCAGATTTTGCTGACATCATTGGATATCTGAGGAGATTTATGATCTACAGGGCTATATCTGCACCATGCACACCCTACCGGTCTATACAGCAGGCCTTCTGGGAAGGTGCATCAGTCGACCGATCCACTGAGCCTTACTGCATATGCAGCAGCATTTTTGGGCATGAGATAGAGGTCACAACAGCAGACCTCCGACGAGTTCTGGAACTGGGTGATGATGCTACTCACCCAACCAGATTACACCCCTTGACTGTTCGGGGATGCTTTCTCAGGATGAAGTACTCTGGCGACATCAATGCAGGGGTGCTGAACAAAAGCAACCTGTGTCCCCAGCTTAAGTACTTAGCACATGTCATTCTCAAGTGCATTACATCAAGGAGGGATGGATTCAATGACCTCTCTGACCAAATCCAGAATGCCTACGTGGCACTGGTACTAAACCACCCCTTCAGCTTCTCCAATATGATCTTTGCATACATGATCGAGAACCTAGAGGCGAAAGGGAAAGAGAGCTTTTGTATGTACCCTCGATTCTTACAGCTGATTATAGATGAGAAGCTTCCACAACTGCCTAAGGAGAGTCATGATGCAGTCTCTCTCAAGGTAATGGATGACACCACCCTTGGGAGGATGAAGGTGTAGAGGGGGAAGCAGGTAAAACCCCCTGTAAGGAGGTTGTTTGGGCATTTGGCCCGGGAAGACTACATGGCGCCGGCATGGAGGAAGTGGCACCATGATGATAGTGACTGGATGTTGAGCAGATTGCTCCACCATCCGATGACTCAGATGATGATGATAGTGGTGATGGTGGATACACTGGCCCCACCTAATCTAGGGCCACCACCATAGATGTTACACCTCCACCATCCACTCACGGAGAAGCGGATACGACTAGATTCCATCAAGACTTCTGTCCTGATGAGGAGGAGGAGGATGATAAGGAACCGTTAGTTCGGACGGTGGGCAACAGGGTGGTTGCCACCGAACAAGGGATTAGGGCGGTAGGTGGATGCCAGGGTGAGTCTGTGGAGGCTTCTACTGATCCGTCTTACACCCCAGACCCACCCATCAGCCAAAGGGGAGCCATTGTGTCTAAAGGCTTAAGGAGGAAGAGAATGGCTCACCCCTATGGCAAAAAGGGGAAGAGGCAGAGATTCACATTGACCACATCTACTCCCACTACGACTGCCACCACTACAGCCACCACCACTACATCCACATCTACCACAGCTACCACCACAACCACTACTACCATACCACCCACCATCACTACCACACTCTCTTCCACCACCACTACAGCCTACCCTTCGCTACCCACTAATATACCACCACCCATATTCACCACTGCCACCACTACCACCACCAGCCACCAAGCCGGACCATCATCCCATCCATCGTTCACCACAGATCATCTCTGCCCCCCATTGGGATAGAGGAATAGCTGTCAGCACTCAACCGAATGGTGCCAAAGCAGTTGGCTGCTGATGAAGAGAGAGTTGCCCAACTACGTCAGCTTGCGGAGCTTAATGCTACCCAAGCACAGCAGATCTCACAGCAAGCTCAGCAAATAGCCCAACTCCAGGAGCAAAACGACCAATCAGCTAAGAGGATTGAGGAGTTGGAGGCTACAAACAACACCATCATGCTCAAGCTCAAGGGATCAAAGGAAGAGCCACTCAAGATAAGAGAAGGAGATGATAATGATGATGAAGATGATGATAATGATGATGATAAGGCCAGTGATGATGAAGAGACAAGGGAAAGGCAGAATGATGATAATGATGATGATGATGAAGTAGATGTAGCTGCATCTGCCTCGGCTCAAGGTCAAGAGAGACGTACAAAGAGAAATCAAGACCAAGGAGCCTCATCTTCTGGCCCACCTACTGACGCGCCTACTATTCAAGGCAAAAGTAATGATTAGATATTTATGTACTTGAAAACTTTTGTACTTGAATCCTGTATTAATATTATGTAATTAATGTTATACATCTTTATCAAATGTTTGATTGTCTTGATTACTTATTGACAATTGATGTGTTACATGTTTAAATCAAGCAGATCAATCATCTCAGCAAGATGAGTATGATATTACTCCTCTTCAGCAAATCAAGTCTCAACTTACAATGATTCTTGATTTGCTAGGGATAGTCAGAAGGTCTGTAAGCTATACTCTTGAAGAAGGAGAAATTATTCATGACCTTACTGATGACCAGCTTGCTGAGATGTTCTGGCTCAACCCGGAAGAGATTGTCAAGGATGCTCCTACAGTTGAAGTTACAAGTGATGATGAGCTCAATGAAATAGATGAAATAGAGATCGAGGACATCACGGCTGACCATTATCCAGAGTATGCTAACAAAAAGGGAAATGTAGTCCCCAATCTGGGTGATACTCTCGTCAGTGATACGTTAAAAAATTGATCAGATGGAGCAAGAGTCTAAGAAGAATAAGGATCAAGCCCAAGCCTCAGACGTCGATGTCAACATCAAAAAGGCTTAATGGGCGGCTTGTTTTGCTGAGATCCGAGCCATGTGCACTGCACAAAAGCCTAATTTCTACACCAAGCTGTACAAAGTCAAGAAACACATAAAAGGTGTCAGGCAAAATCATCGCATGGGCTTATTTTGAGGATCTAAATATGTATGCCATGAAGAGAGAAAAGGGCATAGAGTACTTTAGATTCCCACACGATCTAAAGACTCTACCTGGTTTTAAGCTCAACCTACTGGCACGTCTAAAGTCTCTATATGTTAATCCAAAGAAAATGTCAGGCTGGTTTGAAGCTACATTGAGAAAAGAGTACCACACCAGGTGGGTTAACTTCAGACCTCAACAATCGACGAGTTACATCAGATGGTCTGAAGTTGATCCCATTACTGGGAAGCCAAAGATAATGCTGAAGTTGAGTTCTTCGCGCACAATGTCAAGAATCCCTCTAAGGGAAATGCCACAGGACTTCACTCCACACTTCAAGTGGTGGTACTACGATTGGAGAACAGGTAAAGCGGTCATAGTCTTACAGAAGGAGAGCCAAATGGATACTATCCGGGTATTTGACCCTATATGGCTTACCAACTTGTCTGCTGATAATGTTTATACTTTATTTAAGTGCCCACTATTCTATGATTCGCAAGACATTGTACAAGCCCTCCAGTTTCAAAATGTTATAAGGCTCTGTTTTGCATTTCAGATACATGCCGGAGCTACAAGAGAGAAAAAGTACAAGAAGTTTGAAGAGCTGATGAAGAATGTTAGACAATGATGTAAACTAGGTCCAAGGGGGAGTTTGTAGATACATGTGTATCTAGTTTAGGAGCTTAATGTAACATGTCTTTCATGTCTTACATATATGTAATTGAATGGGTATGAATGAAATACAATGTGTGGTTGATGCATATAATGGTTAATATTTTTATTGTTTATTGTGTGATAACGCATATTGAACTAACTATATAGGTTTGAGGTTATTGTACATAGTTTTTAGTCAATAATGATTGAGAAACATGTTCAAACTTAATCGTGTGAAGTTCTCATGTGAATGGACCATGCTAATGGACCATACGCATGAATACTTCATGCTACTGGACCAGTCGCACGACTGAACCAGGAGAATGGATCAGTCGCACGATTAAGACATAAGATTGACTCAGTCCCACGACTGACCTTCAGTCATGCGAATGGATCAACCGCATGCTTCAGTCGCATGAATGGAAAACCCTAACCTATAAATACCACCTAAGTTGTGAAAAAACAAAACAATTTGAATACCTACACACATAATCGTACCCTAGCCGTCCAGAGACTCAAAAAGACCTGTTCCAAGTTCATAGATCACAGTTGATCGTGTTCTAATCATTCATAACATTTCATTAATCGTTAGAGTGATCATAACTGTGTCTCCCCGATTAGATCACCGATCAAATAGGATTCCGCACTATTTGAGTTGGTATACGTGCAGAATCAGTTAGTACTCTGTACCTAAACGGTCCTAATATTCTTCTTGGTACTGAGATGATTTGGACATGAACCAGAACTCTTAGCCGAAGAATTTCGGTTGATGTCTTTAGTCTTTACTACTTCAAACGCTGTAGAGATAAAAACTTGTTTCTGCTTAGAGCCAAAAGTAGCCTTGATCTCTTGAGCCTTCCTAGATTTTCTTTTGATCTTTCTAATCAACTTCTTTCTCATTGACTTGGTCATCACACTCTTCTTCTTCTCCTCAGAAGGATAATGGACCTTCTTAGAATCCTCTTTTTCACTCTTCTTAGAGAGATTCTTCACTATCACTTCTTCATCCTCTTCATCCAAAGGATCTATGAGAGGAAGCTCATCTTGACAAGTTCCACACCTAGGTGATCTTATAGACAAGATTATATGTGGAGGATCTATCTCATTTGATCCTAGTCCCTGCTTGTTTTGATAGCACACTTTGTTGTGCAAGGATGAGGATATCATGTTCTTGAAGGTCTCTTCTTCAAAAACACACTTGTCTGCCCTAGCTTTGCTGATCACAAGCTCAGCCTGGCACTCAGTTAACATGGTTATGAGATCTTTGATTTGAGTCCTAAAAACTGTATGCTCATATTTTAGAACTGAATTTTTTTCTCTAAGTCCTCTATCTTTAGTTTATAATCATTTTCAGACTTTCTAAAATCAGCTTTTTAAATGTTTAACGACTCAAGATCAGAACTCATTTCTATGTTGTAGGACCTGTATCTGTTAACTTTAGCAATGCATTCAGGGGTATACAGATGTTCCAATACCTTCGCTTCATCATGATCTACCATCAGTGCTTGGTTTGGAGAAGCATCTTCCACCTGAAAGCTCCAGTCAAAGCCTCCTTCTTCGATAGCGACAGCAGCCTGCTGCTTTGGCTTCTCATTCTGGGAAGCTTTATCAATGTAGTTTGCTATGGATTATGCTTGGCCACCATTCGTTCTTGGTGCCTTACACCCCCTGGCAAAGTGGCCCATCGGGTTACAGTTGTAACACTTGACTTTGCTTTTATCCAGCCCAAACTTTCCACTGGTTGCATTGCTTGGAAACTTCCTTCTAGTCCGCTTGTAGAACTTCTTGGCTCTATGAGTGAGAAGAGCCATATGCTGGACTATCTCCATGTACTCTAGATCATCTAGATGAATACAGTCCGGGTCATCAATGGTGAACAGAAAGCTGCCACACTTTCATCAGAAGACACAAAGACTTGAGAAGAACTTGTCTCTTGGAATGGGCTTCCTTGA